>CM061142.1:342184174-342724510 GCA_030789695.1 Scilla litardierei | reverse complement strand
GCATCCCGAGGCGATCAATCCCCGTGCCGCCGAGCCAACCAACCGCCGAAGAAAGTTTCACGCGAGTGAAACCTCCGCCAAGATTTCGGATCCAGAATCCGAACTCCTTTGTGGCTTTGCCAGAGCCCGCAGGAGTAAGGCAGAAATTTAGGGAGAATAGAAATATTAATTTAAGCTTAGATCCGAGCATGCTCCAACATTTACGGGAGCCGCTCAGATCTAGAGCTTGGGACGAGTTTTGAGGAAGGGGGGAGACCCCTATTTATATAGGCGGCGGACTCTCCACTTTTCTCAAAATCCGATGTGGGACTAAATGATGAGTTAATTAAAATCAAGTTAGTTTGCACTTCACAAAGTGCAAACTTCCGTGAATTTTAACTCACTCACCGTTGAGCTTCAGGATTGATACAACCTATCAATACGACAAGCGTTCAACGGTGAACGCATAGGAAAAAACGGTTCGTCAATCGGAGTTCGTTTGACCCTCCAATTGATCGTCCAAAGATCAGCCCTAGGCTAGTTTTTCACAAAAACTGAGCCGTCAAAAACTGCCCATTAAACCTAGGGTTCCACACCCAAAGGTGGGACCCACAAAGCCTGCCCAGGCCTGAACCCGGGTGCAGCCCAGACCTGGACCTGGGCGCAGCCCAGGCCAGGCCTGGGCGCTGCCCAGGCGTCTAAACCAGCCTGGGCAGAGCCCAGGCTGCGCCTGGGCTCGCCCAGGCGCCTGGGCGCGCCCAGGTTCGAGCCTGGGCTCGCCCAGGCCCGCGCCTGGGCAGAGCCCAGGCGCGCCTGGGCTTAGCCCAGGCGGGCCTGGGCTGTGCCCAGGCGGCCTGGGCTTGCCCAGGCCGAGCCTGGGCTAAGCCCAGGCTTGTGCCTGACTAGCCCAGGCCGAGCCTGGGCTTAGCCCAGGCAGCGCCTGGGCTAGCCCAGGCAGCCTGTTCTGCCTGGGTCTGATATTTTTGGCTGTTTTGGGCATAACTTGATCATCCGGCGTCCGATTTGGACGCCGTTCGAACCTGGGCGTAGACCGGGACATTCCCGTCTTACCCGTGAACTTTTCCTTGCGTTTATTTTATTAAATATTGTATTAAACAATTTAATATATATTTAATCACTTTTGCATCAAATGCAAAATAGTCCCTATCTAAGCTTAAATTACCATATTGCATCAAATGCAATTATTTCATCCCTTGCATCAAAAATGCAATTATTCTCCCTAACTAATTTCTACCTATTACTAGACGAAGCGTTACACTCTGTGTGAGACCCTACAGCCTGACCCTTACAACAGGTTGGGCTCGAAGCCCTATACGGCAGTGACCACGAGCAGTGGTTGCCGTCCCTGCTTCAGGAATCATCATTATGTGGTTAACTCATTGACATGAGTATTGTCGGGACCACCTGACTGTTTCCGTGATGAATTCCGCAGTTATAGTCTCTTCGTCTTAAATATGTCGTTCGGATCAAGTCTGGGGTACGGTCAAACTGTCAACCCCAATAACTTGACTCCGGTTAGTTTATATCAATCTTTAGTCAATAAATATTGGACTTCTTCCAACATACTCTGCGCAGAGTTTTTACTAAAGACCGAGCTAACTCTACGACACTAACTCCCATTGACCGGGAGAGACGAATCCTCTCTTGGTCATTACTCGCCTCGTACGTTTCAAGTGACACCCAATCAAAAGACCTTTCGACAGGCCTTGCCTCGAAGCTAGGTCAGTTGATCTAAGTGGCACCGTTCACGCACAGGTCCGTCAAAATGACCTCAAGTCAAAAGACCAACTATCCTATCATCACTCAGAGTTATCATTGACAGATTGGTCAATATAACCATATGATAACTCTAGTGGATCGTTCAGTGAACTCATTCTAATGAGCACCTGTGTCTCGTCTTCGATTTCGCCAAGTCAAGCGATCATGAGATCATCGCCACCGTTAAACGGTGAAGACTAAGACACAATGGTCTATCCGATGTTTCGATATCCTTGTCTCGAAACATCTACGACCACGAACCATTCTAGACTTATGCTACAGACGGTCAAACGTTTCTCCATGATCGAGATACTCATCTCGATACCCGTTTGACCTTGCATAAAGTCTCAGGACTTTACCTAAGTTGATATCTAATGTTAACTACATTACAATATAACTTAAATAAATTATTACCAAACAGCTTACTGTTATTTCGAACAAGATGTTTGTGCTATTCACACAGGAATAAATGGCCTTGAGGGCATCATATTCCTACAAACATACAATCCAAAAGCTCATAAAACATATGAGATATACGTTGACGAAAGGAACGAGAATCAAATATCAACATTTCAAGTTATATGAGGGGAAAAAATCGTCTCAAATCACATCATACAAATGATATTGCATACAAGGAGACAATTTCACTAAATTCACACATATAAGATAAGCAATGAGACAATGTGTGAAACAGAAAAAGAAGTAACTACATTCACATATATATATGATCAAAGTTACATGGGTACAAAATACATCCATAACACCATGTACGTACACAAAAAATGATCAAAATACAGCATCATCCAGACAACATGACATACTGACGCTCCAAACAAAAAATCTCAACACTAACACAAAGTCTAAGTCTACGGGTGAGTGTCCCTAGTAGCAGCAGAGGAGGAGGCCAAAACAATTTGGAACTCCTGAGATTTTGGATCAACTAAGGAATCCTCTGGAGGAGGAGGAGGAGCAGCAGCAATACCCTGAGGAGTAGAAACACCAGGATGCTCAACAATCTCAGTGACGGTAGGCGAAGGAGGCTGAGTAGGCTGAGGTGGAACAAAATGTCTGAGGTGCTCAGGGAAAGGAATTTCCTGATGCTGGAACGACAGAAAGGCCAACTCATATAGACCAGAAATCATCCGACCAAAGGGTCATGAGAGGGTGCGGCAGAGGTAGATGGCTGGTCAGCTGGAGGAATGGTGGATGACGAAGGAGTAGAGGTAGGTTCCTTCTTCTTAGATGCTGACTGCAGAGCCGAAGAAAACTTTGACTTCGCAGAAGCATCTAGGAGAGGACCAAGAGGCAAAGGCTCGAAAGGAGTCAAATCAACACCAAAATGACGGTAAACAAGGGTAAGGAGACCTCCATAAGGGATATAAGCAGAGGCAGAAGTAAACTCGACCTTATCCATCCGATCAAGGAGGACACCGGCCAAGTTTACTGCCATACCAGAAAAGATAGCATACATGCACCGGAGGATCTCCTGGCTGGTCGGAAGATCCATACTTCACAGGATGTTGGACTTCACCACCAGGTGAACAGCCCAACCCCTAGTCGTGAACATGGAGGCCCGGACTCCAGAAGAAAGGATAGAGGGGATCATACGGAACATGTCCTGAAGGACATCCTGATCGAGATCACTAACATCAGAAATAGAGATGTCAGTAGGAAGGGAGCCAGTAGAGGGGATGTTGGTCAGCTGGCAGAGAGGAGGGTTCAACGACATTGGCTGAAGGAATAGGGTCACCAAACGAGATATCCAAGTACTCCCCTGAAGATGGTGACGAAGAGGGTTGCTGGTCAGCATGTGGAGGAGTGGATTCAGCAAGAAAGATATTCAAAGACTCATCTGAAGGCGGAGGACCAACAGGTTCCATGAAGTTCGATCGATAGGAAGCAGGGTGCAAATGAACGAAAACGAAGAAACCTAATCGGTGATGAACGACAGAAAGGGAGACAGTCGACTCAGAAATCGAAAGAACGGAGGAGAGAGGCTTCGGAACGGCACGAAATCGACGGAGGAGTGATCGACGATGGATTTCGAAGGAGGAAGACAGGAGAGTTTTCAATCGGATGCGAGAGAAAACAGAAGTATGAATCGACGTCTCTCGACGATATAAAGAGGGGTCTAAAGAATCTGGGCCGTTGGATCGAAAAATCGACGGCTCAGATCAAGTTAACGAACGGCCACAACAGTTGACAGTCGACTGAAATACATTTGTCAGTCGACTGGGAAGTTAGATAGAGATAGCCATGAGTTGACAGACAGTCGTCTGTAGGGTAAATCACAGTCGCCTGTCGATGATACAGTCGACTGTGTTTTACTCATCAGTCGACTGACTGAGAATAAAAAATTCGTTGATAAAAACAGAGACTATTGAAGATATGGACATGCGCCTGATAACCAAACTGCAGTCGCCTGTCGATCAGACAGTCGACTGTAATGTCGTCATCAGTCACCTGGGCGAAAGATACAGTCTGTTGTGTGAGAAGATAGGGTAGGGCAGTCGACTGTCGAAGGAATGACAGTCGTCTATCCTAGTCCAGAAATGCACAGAGAGGTTGAAAACCAGAGGATAAGGACAACTCACCTTAGGACCTATACTCTGACATAAATCTAATCAAAAAATCAATATCAAAATATAATATATTAACACACAAAACTCTTAAATCAATCCAAAAACTAATGAAATCATCAGGATCTTAAAAACATCTCTTAAAACAAATATATGTAAAACATATAATTTATCAAAAGAAGAGAAGTACCATGATGATATGTTTCCAAATATGATATAACATGAAAGTTGAACTCCTAAATTTCAGATTTACTCATAATCCATAATTCTCCACGCAACCTCACAAATGAATCTTCTTTAAGCGGTTTAGTGAAGATGTCGGTGACTTGTTTTTGGGTTTCAATGTACTCTAAGATGATGTCCTTCTTAGCTACATGATCATTGATAAAATGGTGTCTCACATCTATGTGTTTGGTACGGGAGTGATGTACCAGATTCTTGGAAAGACATAGCACTTTGGTTATCAACCATGATAGGGCAAGTATCACAATTGAGACCATAGTCTTTAAGAGTGTATCTCATCCAAAGAACTTGTGCACATGCAAGACCCACGGCCATATATTTCGCTTCAATCGTAGACAATGATACCGAGTTCTGTTTCTTAGAAAACCAAGAAACTAGGGAATTTCCTAGAAAATGGCAAGTGCCACTGGTACTCTTCCTATCGGATTTGCATCCGGCAAAGTCGGCATCACTATATGAGATTAACTCATATGTGCTAGATTTAGGGTAAAGTAACACATAATCTAGTGAATGATTGAGGTAACGAAAAATTCGTTTAACCGCAATCATGTGTGACTCCTTAGGTCTAGTTTGATATTTAGCACACAGGCATATGGAAAACATGATATCAGGCCTACTACCAGTTAAATAGAGTAAGCTACCAATCATACCTCGATATAGACGAACGTCTACATCTTTTCCGTTCTCATCCTTGTGTAGATGGGTTGTCGTACTCATGGGAGTCCTTTTGCTTGAAGACGATTCCATCCCGAATCGCTTGATAAGCTCCCCTGTGTACTTGGTTTGATGTATAAAAGTCACATCCTTCATTTGTCAAATTTGCAGTCCAAGGAAATAGTTGAGCTCACCCATATGGCTCATCTCGAATTCATCCTTCATAGACTTAGACAATTCTTGACAAAGATTAAAGTTAGTAGAACCAAATATAATATCGTCTACATACACTTGAATCAATAGGATGTCATTTTCATAATCCTTAATAAAAGTGTTGAATCAACTTCACCCATTTTAAAACATAAATCCAAAAGAAAGGTTTTGAGTCAATCATACCAAGCCCTAGGAGCTTGTCTCAACCCATATAACGCTTTCTTTAGTTTGAAAACATGGTTTGAAAATTTTTCATGTATGAACCGGGTGGTTGAGAAACATAAACTTCTTCATTGATAATACCATTTAAAAATGCACTTTTAATATCCATTTGAAATAATTTTAAATTCTTATGACTGCAAAAGATAAAAGCAATCTAATAGTTTCTAATCTAGCTACGGAGGCAAAAGATTCTTCGAAGTCGATACCTTCTTCTTGTCGGCACCCTTGAGCAACTAACCTTGCTTTGTTCCTTGTGATGACCTCGTTCTCATCGGTCTTGTTCTTGAAGATCCACTTGGTCCCAATAACTTGGTGACCACTTGGAAGAGGAACGAGCTCCTAAACTTCATTTCTCTCGAATTGCATGAGCTCTTCTTCCATTGCCACTATCCAAGAGCTATCCTCACATGCTTCTTGGATGAGAGAATTCTTCAATTCTAGACCTCGTTCGAACACCCACACCAATATCTCCAATAATTTGGTCATGAGTGTGGTTGCGAACGACTGGATAAGCTTTGGGAATCCCTGCATCACTTGGAACATTTTCAACAATCTCATTAGTAGTGTTAGTCTCTATAATAGAATCATTAATCTTGACATTACTAAGAGAATCACATATAGCATCTACACTATCATCAATAACATGAGGAAAATCAAAATCTTCATAAAATGATATGTGTAGTGATTCCTCGATCGTTGAAGAGCTTTTGTTGTATATCGGGTAGGCTTTGGTATGTGTGGAATATCCAACAAAAATTCCTTCATCGGATCTTGGCTAGAATTTATCTAAGTTACCAAATGTGTTCTTGATAAACCATGTTGAACCAAAAACTCGAAAATATTTAACTTGTGGTTTTTTGTCATAAAATAGCTCAAAGCAAGTTTCATTCGTTCGGGGTCTCACTAGGATCCTATTGAGCACATAACTTGCTGTGTGCACCGCCTCTGCCCAAAATTGTAGTCCAAGATGACTATCATGGAGCATGGTACGAGCACACTCAATAAGAGTCCTATTCTTTCTCTCTACAACACCATTTTGTGGTGGTGCACGAGCAAAAGAAAAATTGTGAGTTATCCCGGTGTGATCACAAAACTTTGTAAAAGACTCATTCTCAAATTCTCCTCCATGATCACTGCGAATAGTGATAATGGTGGATCCAAAGAAATTTTGAATCTTCTTTGTAAATATGGTAAACTCTTCAACGGCTTCATTCTTATTAGTTAAAAATGAAACCCAAGTAAATCTAGAGAAGTCGTCAACGACAACTAATCCATAATGAGCATTTCCTAAAGAAGTGGTTCTAGTCGGCCCAAACAAATCTAGATGAAGTAATTCTAGGGGCCTCTTAGAAGTTATGCCTTCTTTAAGTTTGAAAGATGATTTATTAAGTTTACCTCTTTGACATGAATCACAAAAGTTTTTCTTACTAAAAGCGATTTTTGGAAAATCTTTGAAAAGATCATGCTTAGCTAACTTATATAAGTGCTTAAAATGAACATGACCAAAGCGGCGATGCCATAATAGTTGTTCATTTGTATTAGCAACTAAGCAATGTTCTACGGTTTTAGGCAAGCTCAAATAATAAATATTCTTATGCCTAATACCGGCAGATAAAACTTGTGAATCAAAATCAACAATTTCACACATACCCTCTCCAAAGTTAACCTTGTAACTTTTATCACAAAGTTAACTAATAGAGAGGAGGTTATGACACAAACCACTAACTAAATATACATTAGTAATTAAAGGTTTGGAGGTATTATCGATTATACCTACTCCAATGGTGGTTCCCTTTTGATTACCTCCAAAAGTGACTGTTGCACCATCCTTGATGCTAATCACTTCGGAGAGCAATGAGGGATCTCCCATTATGTGTTTGGAGCAACCACTGTCGAGTATCCATCCTTTCCTTTTCGAGCTAATTTGACCTTTATTGCTCTCTTTCTTTTTCTTGGGTACCTACATAGTATACCATAAGCTCATGGTACTCAATTTTTGTTGGGTCCAAGGGGATTAGCCCTTTGGAAGCCAAGTCCAAGTGGACTTCCGCTTCCCAACATAATTATCATTATTAATAATATCATGAAAATAGGAATCAACATAGGCATCCTTATCATTTAAACTAGTGTTCTTAGGACCCCAAATTGTGTATGTTTTGGGAGTCCTTTTCCTAATTGCATGCATATTTGTTTGATTTCTATGTGGTGCATGCTTCTTAGGTACATGAGTTCTGGCATAAAAATGAGGAGGAGGATATGCATTTGACATATGTGGGTTGTATGCATGCTTAGGAACATGCATGTTGTATGAAACGTATGGAGCATGCATGACATGTGGAGGATGTGCATACATGTAAGAATGATGCGTATGAGCATACGAGTGTATATGGTCACATGCATGAGTATTTCTCATGTGTGGTTTTGCACGTGTCCATGGGTGTGAAGCATAAAATGTGTCATGTATGTCCACTTGTGAAGTATGAGTTTTTCTACGTTGATGACGGCTGGTGCACATGTAAGCATGTCTTTTCTTTTGGTTTCCACCCTTAGCAGGTTTCTTGCCAAAAGGGAGTGAAGGTGAAGTGGTGGCTTTATTGGTAGGTTTGCTACCCATAGTGTCTTTGACATCACTTGTGGATGCACCGGAGGATGGCTTCACAAAGTCTATAGTAACACCACTATAGGAGGTGCGAGCATTGGATGCATTCGCTTCCACAAAACCAAGACCAACACGATGTGTGGCCGGAAATTGGTTTGCTAGCAAATCGTCCAATTGTCCTTTCCCCTTATTAAATCTCATAATACGGGAGAACATGAGCTCATATTTCTCCTTAAGAGAAGAAATATTGGTATCCAAGGTGGACACCCGTGCTTTGAGCTCGTGCACTTGGGATTTTAAGAGAATCATTCTCTAGACCCAATTGTGTGTGTCGTGAAGCAAGATCACTATTATCCTTAGGATACGTTTGATCTAGTTGAGTTTTGAGGGTATTCACCTCATTTCTCAAAGTGACATTTTGAGAAGCCAAATTTGCTTTCTCAAGAGTTAGTATATCAAAATGGTGTCATTGTTGATAATGCATGGTATGGATGGGTTGCTAATAGATAGTTTCTTTAAGCTAGTATATCTAAGCATTAACGATTGACACATAGCAAATAATTCTTCATTAGCAATACGCAATTCATCCAATATTACCTCGGGTTCATCCATGTCGGAATCACTCTCATCGGAGAGTGGATTTTCCCAGGCCATGAAACACATGTGGGCGCTTTCACCCTTCTCATCATCGGATTCGCTTGATGAGTCTCCACTTGAGTCATCGAATGTACCGACTAGTCATTTCTTCTTATCTTTCTTATTCTTGTCGAACTTGTGATACTTCGGAGCTTTCCACTTCTCTTTGTTTTGTAGCATTGGGCAATCCTTCTTGGTGTGCCACTGGCTTATTACACTTAAAACAAAGAGAGGAAGTGCTATTAGTAGACTCAAATCTATTCTTAGAGGGAAATTTACCTTTGCGAAAGAAGCATTGGAACTTCTTTGCCATTTGAGCCATTTCCTCCAAATCCATCTAATTTTCTGATTCTTCACTATCGAAGGATGAAGAATTGGCTTTGAATGCTAAAGCTTTCTTCTTGTCCTCCGAAGGGTTCATCATCGCTCGAATCTTTAATCAGTTCTCCCGTCTTACTTTGTAAGACATGAGAGTGCCGATGAGATTGACAACTGTGTAAGTCTTCAAATCGTTGACCTCCTCGATGGTGATAGCTCTTCTTTCCCACTTGGAGGTCATTCCCATTATGATCTTCCTTACCTTATCTTGTTGGGAGTAGACTTGTCCAAGAGCTTCCAGTTCATTGGTGATATCGGTAAAACGTTTGTATATCGATGCTATGCTTTCATTTTCCTGCATGTGAAACATATCGAAATTTTGCACGGCAACATATAGTTTAGAAAGTTTTACCTTGTTCATTCCCTCATGGGTAACGACGAGATGGTTCCAAATTTGATATGCACTCTTACATGTGCATATCTTGTTGAACTCATCCGGGTCCAACGCACAATGAAGAGCGTTCATTGCCTTTGCGTTGTTGACTTCGGCGGATTTCTCGGAAGGCGTCCATTTGTCGAAATCCTCTTCGGTGGGCTCGACGTATTCCTTGTGGAGGGTTCTCCAAAGAAAAGCACTCCTTAGAAACGTCTCCATCCGGCATTTCCAATAGCCAAAGTTTGTGCCATTGAAACACGGAGGACGCACCGTTGATTGTCCATCGAATACTGTGGACGCTCCATCACGATCGTGATTGTTGTACGAAGTCGGTGGAGGAACGTTATTGTTGTTGGATGCCATAGCTATAAACCAGTGCTCTGATACCAATTGTAAGGTCCCTGGCTATGAAGAAAACATTAGATGTGGGGTTGAATAGTGTTTATGCAATTTAAAAAGATAGTTACACCAAATTAAATTCTAACCAACAAATAATGCGGAATAAAAGTAAACCCTAAAATGAAACAATGCAAATGCAAGGATGTTTCAAGGGTTTGGATTACCCAAATCACTTCCCGACTTGTTCCCGATAATCCTACGTCCCTTCCACCTGGTAACAACCGGATACTCAAGTTAGAACCCTAACTTGAAGTTTCCTTTAAAACCCCACTTGTAGAAACCCTACAAGTGAAATCGAAATACACTCGATTGTCCTTGACTCCCACAACTTGGGAGCAAGCAAACCATTCTCACAACCCGAGAGTAAATCAAATAACGAAAGTTATGAAATTTGAAATAAACAACACTTACAATCACCTATGCCTTGAAGTAGAACTTGAAGGAGAGTGTGTTGTGTGTTGAATGACTCTCTTAGAAGAGAGGAAAGCCCTTTCTCTTGACTGCACCAAATGCCTAGAAGATTTCTCTTTGGTTCTAGGTTGGAGAGCAAGAGATTGAAGATATGAATTCTAGGGCTTTAGGATTTTGAGAGCTTTGATCTTGAGAGAAAGAAAGCTTAAATGAATGAGTAAGTTGCTATCAAAATAAGTAAACTCTCAATGGAACAATAAAGGCTGCCTTTATAGTTTCCCTAAAGCCCTCAAACAAAATCCCCAAAAGCCCCTTTGAAATCCGTTGAGAAACAGCCAACGGATAGAATCTGCACTCGCGACAGTCGATTGTTGAACAAAACACAGTCGACTGCTGCACCGTGTCAGAGGGTATGTGAGAATTCAAACGGTAACTTACCACATGGATAGTCGACTGATGAGGAGTAGACAGTCGACAGTTAACCTAACAGGCGAATGTAAATCCTTTTACAGGCGACTGGCCGTAATCTGGGTAAGTTAAGAAAGATTGGGAAAAGTCTGGGAATAGAGGACAGGCGACTGATGAAGAGAAGACCGTCGACTGTAAATCCAATAGGCGAATGTAATTCCTTCTACAAGCGACTGTCACAAACCCTGACATTTTCCAGAGAGTTGAGTCTGCAGAGAGGCTCACAGACAGACGACTGTTGGAGCATTGACAGTCGACTAGTCCTTGGACAGGCGTCTGTAAATACAACATCAGTCGACTGGGTAGAACAAATGGACTGATCATTGAGCAGATGAAAGATAGGCGACTGATTTATAGGTCACAGTCGACTGTCTCTTGGACAGGCGCCTAGGAAACATACAGCAGTCGCCTGATAGAGTTAAAGCTTAGAAGCCTAAAAATCAACTGATTAGATATGTGCATAACATGCGACTGTAGAACAAAACACAGTCGACAGTTTTTAGACATGCGACTGTAAAACATTCAGCAGTTGACTGTTAAGATCACACTTTGCACATTCTGGAGAAAATATGAATTGGTGTCAAAGGAAAATTGATCTAATGATTTCCTACGACTGAAATGAAAATGAGTGTGTGTTCTCCATCAAAGTTCTACTTCTAGGCAACATACTAGAAGATAAAAAAGAAGATTACATTGTAGACCTCTCTCTTCTTTCCAAAATGTGAGCTTGAAGTCTTCTAGGAGCTTCAATCACCATCTTTGATCATCCAATCCACTTTTCTTGCTTTCATTGACCTTTGAGTGTCATCCATTGCTAATAGATCTTCATGATATGCTTAGGTAATGGATTAACTGCAAATAGGGGATTAGTCACAAGTATTTATATTTGCTCATCATTAACACCAAGTAGGGAGAAGTCGAATACTCAACATGAGTAAGAAGTAAGCTTGGGGGATTTTGATATGCTCCTATTTTGCATGAATTATCGCATATTTTCATGACACATTTCACCCTCCAAACCCCCATTTTATACGCGTTTACGCTATTATTTGGAACAATATGACTTTCGAAGCGTTTATGCCCATTTCAGGTATGTGGAGCGATATTGGAGTAATTTGGAGTCAATAAGACGATCAGCGACGTGAGAGTACCTATAAGAGTCATGATGACATGCCTGAGGTGCCAAAGAAGAAGACGAGAGGAGGAGAAGAGAGCGAAAGATGAGAAGCTCAGGCCATCTTCAGTTTCCAAGGCGACTCGTCCGAGTTGCAACAGCTACTCAGTCGAGCTGACACGCGGAGTTAGCACGGAAACAACCACGACCTATTTGACCGAGTAGGGGGGCTACTCGACCGAGCACAAAGGCTACTCGGTTGAGTAAGGCAAGCGCCCAGATTTTCAGACAACCTCTCACTCTTTTGAGATCTGTTATCATTTCAGTTGGCAAAGTATTTTTCTTATATTTGTTTATGATATTAGACTTCATAACGGTTCCAACGCCGTTAAGAATGCGCCAATCGGAGGTCGGATGAAATCTAGGGATTTTCTGCAAGTTGATGCTAAAGTACTGAAAACACCTACTCGACCGAGTGCTGTGTTCTACTCGACCGAGCAGCTCACCTACTCGACCCGAGTCATCATCAAACAGAGCAGTATTTTGGAGTTAGTTCTCATCTATTGTAGCTCGACCGAGTAGGGGGGGCTACTCGACCGAGCACTCTGGGGCCCAGAACTTATGTTGCGGCCAGAATTAATTTTGGGCACGAATTTCAGAGGGTTTCTTATGTTATTTGCTAGGGTTTTGAGGGGACTATATATAGGGATTGTAGCCATCATTAAAGGAGGTTGGATCTTATTTTCTTAGGAGTTTGTGGAGACTTTCTTTTGGAGTTAGGCTATGCCCTAGGCCCATCCCTTGTATCAAGATAAGTATTTTTGTTCTCTTTAATTCTATTTTAGTTCTTCTTGTTGATTGCTTATTGAATATCTCCTTGATGCATGCAATGAAGTTTTCTATCGTTCTTATATCTATTGCTATGATACTTGAGTAGTCTTTTCTAGGGCTAATGGATTAGCCCATGGATTTTAGGGCTTAGATGTAAAGTTAGGATTTTTAAATTGCGTTGGTATAAAATGGACGTATTTTGGTCGATCTTGCAAAGTTTATAGGAGAACTCGTACTGAGATCGTGCACACGGTCGGTGGAATCGATTGGCTTAAGGAGTATCCTATAGACTTAATTAGGGAGTTAGTGGATTCAATTAGGGCTTGTGACCATGCTCGGCTCGTGTCTTGATGGGATCCATCGACGAACTATATTGCTAATTGACGGCTACCACCATTACGTCAATGAGAGCCACCAAAATACATCGAAACTCTAACACACGAGAGTGGCGTGAGTTGAGATCATTCTGACCACGAGAGTGGCATGAATATTGTCGATTCTTAATGCACGGATCGTGTGCGCCTGTCGCGAGAACGGGGTTAATGCGATACGTTAGATTCATAGCGCTTAGAGCCATGAATTCCACCTCTTAGATGCGCCAATCCCTAATAAAGCCAATACAACGTAAGAGTCTTAACCTAGCATCGATATCCGACGATCCTAGTGGTGAGTCCTAAATCCCTAGTCTTTTATTCGTTTCTTTGTGGAGTTCCTTGTTTGCGACGTTGCGTGACACGACTTTCACATCCATCACCATCACGACACTCCACAATCCACATCCACCAATAAATCTGCAAGTCTAACTCAACCTAGGAGTAGATAGGTAGTATAGCACCGCTTCCCCGTGTTCGATACCCGCTTGGCACTATACCGTGCGTTTGCGGTAAACCGACATCATTTCGGAGTTAATTCCAGGCCGATCAAGCACTATGAAAGATATCAACTTTAGGCCGTTGGCCGGTCAAGGGAACACCAATGAGCTTTATTACGAAAGTGAAGAATGAATACAAATCTTCTCTCTTCTCAATGAAGAAGAAGCACACAAATTCTCTCCAAAAGCTCTCAACACTATCTTTTAAAGTTGGCTCTCACAAAATGACAGCTCAAAGTTCTCCCAATGTGTTCCCCATGAAACCCTTGTCTAAAACACCTTATATATAGCCATATGGTACAATATGTGTCATCATTGAAGAGGGATTTCCAAAAAATACGAATCCCGACTTTAATGGAATTTCTATCCAATAGCAACTCTACTACTGTAACGGTCGGTTTCCGATCGTACTTTCTTTGTGCACGTGCTCTTGATTATGCACGTGCTTATTTTTGACTTTATTTGATTTTGAATATTATTGAGTGATATATCGACGTGATTGTCTCTGGAAGTATTAGATAGTGAAATAACTTTGTATCATCATATCTCGAGTTGTTCTTCAGCGACGCTATCTTAATTGGCGTGACGTCGCGACTTTCTGCTTTGATGCGAGACGTTACGAATTTTAGTTTCGTCCCTCGACATCAAATTTTAGATCCGTCTTCTCCACTGACTTTCTTTAGTAATCTAGAATACCCCATAATTATTTTATAATTTTTGGACTTAATTTGACTTATTTTCTATTTTTTTGAAAGCTTTAAATAATTTTAAAACCTATTTTTATAAACGTTTTAATTACAAAAAAATTCATATATTATAATAACGTAATAAAGGATTTTTAGGCAAAATTTTAGAATTTTTGGCCGCACCAATTTCGCGTGAGGGAGAGGAGAGTAATTTTTAAGTAAATTAATTATTTTAAATTATTTTAATAATATTTTTCCGAACCCAAACCCAAACCCTAGCTCTAACCTATTTAAGTTAGCCCTAGGAAAAGTTATTTCGTCATAGCTCAAAACCCTAGCCGCCGTTTCATCTTCTAAAGCTTCGTCGCAACGTTGCGACGATCGCAACGTGCACGACCGGAGCTCTCCCCAGCAAATCCCCTTGCACGACCGGAGCAGCACCCCGCATCGCCGCTCGCTCAGCCGCTGCATCGCTTCCCCCCCCCCCCCCGCTGTCGCCCGCTCCGACCGAGGATCTCTCTCGGTCTGACCGAGAGGCTCCCTCGCACAGCCGCCCGCATCGCCCCGCTCCGCATCGCCAGCGCCTGACCAACCCGCCCCGTCAGTCTGACCGAGGCCCGCTCCGCACCCGAAGCCGCTCCGCACCCCGCTCCGCTGCCAGCTTCGTCCAAGCGCCCGACCGACAAGATCTGTCGGTCTGACCGACAAGAACCCTCGCACCGACGCTGTGCCGACCTCCCCCGCATCGCAGCTCGCACGACCGAGAGCTTCTCTCGGTCTGACCGAGAGAAACCCTCGCACCGAGGGTGAACGACCGACGGCCTAGTGTCGCAAGTGGGTTTCTCCCACACCAACTTCTGTGGTGGGCCCCCCAAGTGCTCCTGAGGTGTTGTGGGCCCCCCTTGGACCCCTAGCACTGCTGTGGGCCCCACTTGGACGTGCCACTTCGCGGATTTGCCGTCTACGACGTTGCGACACGTCGTAGGCCTTCGTCGCAAGTTCGAACCTTTGGAGAGACGTGCGAGGACCAGATCTGAAGCCGAGGAGTTCTCCGATCAGACCCGACATCCAATCTACAGCAAACTCCGGTTCAGGTTGGTTCCCCGAAACTCGTAGAAACCCCCCACAATAGCTGACTGAACCCTAAACTAAAAATTGTCAACTTGAACTAAATTTAATTTCCAGCTCCTGTAAAACGTTGTACGAACATAGAAAATCGACGAACGGACTATTTTGACTGTGCACATAGGATAGATCGTCGATTAGGTTGATACATCAAAAAGTGACTTTTGACGAATAGGATAGTCCCGAAAACCTAGAAACGAAACCTAATAGGATTTGACGAATTCGCGACCTAACACCGTCGCCGTGACTGTTTCAGACGGACTACCACGGACGCGACGACTGGACGAGACGCTTCGGGAGGACGACACACTCGCCATCGCAGGCAAGTGTATCCACTTGCACTTTTTGGCCGTGCTTAGGCCTTAGTTGGTTAGAACTGTTAGACTGTGAACGAATAGAACCGGACGTGAAATGATAGCGTCCGGGACGGATCCTGACGGCTCAGACTTGACGACGAAGTCTGAGCCTGACAACAACAACTTTTGATGTTATAGGACTATCATGTGTGTGCGTGCGTGTGGACACCCTAGAATAACTCTCCCGTACACTGGTCGTGTCTTGTCACTGTTATACACACTGGTCGTGTCTTGTCACCGTGTTACAAAAAAGCCTTCGGGCGTTTCAGATACTTCCCGAGCGGAAGTGATCTCCGTGTTACAAAAAGCCTTCGGGCGTTTCAGATGCTTCCCGAGCGGAAGTGATCTCCGTGTTACAAAAAGCCTTCGGGCGTTTCAGATGCTTCCCGAGCGGAAGTGATCTCCGTGTTACAAAAGCCTTCGGGCGTTTCAGGTGCTTTCCTTATGAAAGTGATCTCCGTGCTTCCTGTCCTGAGTTCTTGGGTTTGGGGTAGGGTTGAGCGTGCGCACGGGGAGAGGGTCTGATCCCCCTCAACCCGTAAGGCGTGAACCCTTCGTGTCGTGTCGTGCCGTGACTTGTCGTGTCCTACTTGTCTTGTCTGTCTTCGTCTTGTCCTGACACCTTTAGGCTAGTCCCGTAGTCGGTAGCACACGCTACGACTACTGCCTGCTACGTTTTACTTTCCTGCTACGTTACTTTTCTTGTACTTGTCGTAACCCCAGCATGCTAATCAACCAGTAAAACGTTGTCTAAAAAGTTGATACACTTGCAGTTTGGTCTAACCCTTTTTGTAGACCTGACCTGACGTACAGTTCCTTCTTTTGGTGCTGTACGTCAGGTGTTGAGCCAGAGTACGTTGACGAGGCGGACTTGCCAGCTGACGGAGAGCCGGAGGACGTTGATCCGGAGTACGACCCGGAGGAGGACCAGAGTTAGAGGCCTCTTGTTGCTGATCCAGATTTCTATTCCAGTTTAGATTGGGTGGGTAGCACATGTTGCTTTCTTGTCTAGGTTGGGTGCTTGCACCAGTAGTTTCCGTTTCTGCAGTTGTAGCCTTCGGGCGTTTTAGACTCTCAGTACTTTTGGATGTTTTTTTTATTTGGAATAAAATGAAATGATATCTCTTTTCAGTACTTTGTTGTTTCCGTACTAACTTGCAGGGACCTGTTGCCTTTGTTTGGAATATCACAGACGCTTATTGGGTCTGGGCTCTTTGCCCTGGCCTAAGCGGGCCTTAGTCACGCTTCGCCTCCGACCTTTTTGGGAAGCGGGGCGTGACAGGTTTTAGTGGCGGCCCATGCAGGTCCCCTACTTCTGCGAATACGGAACAATCGAAGTATTGGAATTCATTTTATTATCATCCAATAATTGTACGAGTCTAACCTCTGTGTTTCTGTCAATAGGATGGCCGGGCGACGTGTTACCCGATCGGGGAACTTAGGCGATGGAGTTCCGGAGGACCAGAGCGGGGACTTCCGTCAGTTTCTGGGTGTGATGAGGGAGATGCTGGATGTTCAGCATCAGTTGGTTCAGCAGTCCCAGCGTGCTGCCCAGGCTGTTCCAGTTGCACCACCACCTCCTCCTCCACCTGCCCCTCGAGCTGCTCCAGGAGTGAAGCAGTTCAACGAGCTCCAGCCAAAGACATTTTCGGGGAAGGAGGGACCCCTAGCTGCTGACGAGTGGATCCAGAGCACGGAGGAAAAGTTAGTTGCTGCGAAGATTCCTGATGATACCCGTGTGGAGATAGCAAAGATGCAGCTGACGGAGAATGCGAGGAACTGGTGGCGCATCGAGGAGAGGCGTCTTGAGAAGCCAGTGGGATGGAAGACCTTCATGTCTATGTTCAAGGATAAGTACTTCACCAAGTCTGCTAGGAGGGAGCTGATGAGCAGGTTTATAGATCTGAAGCAAGAGAACATGACCGTCGAGGAGTATGAGGCGGAGTTTGAGATGCTGAGTCGCTTTGCTCCGCACATGGTGAAAAAGGAGGAGAAGCGAGCTGATCGCTTTCGTCAGGGACTGCGTCCGAAGATTCAGGCTTCTATGTCTTCGGTGAGTTTCACGACTATGAGGGAGGTGCTGGATGCTGCGAAGAATCATGAGCTTATTTCGCTCCTACCTGACCCTCCAGCTGATAAGGGGAAGCGTCCTATGGAGCAGTACCGGCCACCTGCTAGGCCGGCGATGAGGCCAGTTCAGACGGTACCATTCAAGAAGCCTGGAGCACCAGTTCAGATTCAGAGTAAGGGACCATGCCATTACTGCGGGAAGACAGGACATGTTCAGAAGGATTGTAGGAGGAAGCTGGGACTGTGTTTAGTTTGTGGAGATGCCTCGCATGCTGCGAAGGATTGTCCGAGAGCTCGTCATGCTGCAGTTGGAGCGCCAGCCCCGTTGCAGATGAGAGCACCTGCTCCAGTTCAGAGAGGACCTGCTGCTCGTGGACCACCTTTGCCGCCACAGAGGCAGATGTACCAGAGAGCAGCACAGCCCCAGAGGCCGGCGTATACCATGACTGCTGTTGAGACTGAGGAGCTGGATGGAGTTATAGCAGGTAACTCTTGATCCTAGTTTTTCATTTCATAGTTTAGATCTTATTATTTGTGTTGCTTGGTTGACTTGTTGTTAGAGTAGTTGATTTGACCGTAGTTCCCTTATATCTTAGGCACCATTCTAGTGTCCTCTCACCCAGCCTTGGCTTTGTTCGACTCCGGTGCATCTATGTGCATCATATCCCGGAGGTTTGCAACAAAGCACTCTATCCCCACCCATACACTCCCTAAGTGTTGGGACATTACCACCGGGAACGAAGTGGTGACGGTAAATTTGGGATGTCGATCGATTTCTTTAGTGATCAGTGGACACGAGCTCTTTGCAGATTTCATTGTCCACGATCTGTCCCATTTCGATGTCGTTCTTGGCATCGATTGGTTGGGAGATTTCCACGCCTCGATCGACTGTCACAGCAAGAGGGTGGTGTTCCGGATTCCAGGTCATCCGGAGTTCGAGTTCCGCAGCAAGGACGAGTCGCTTGGGCCCATCAGATTTCGGGCCAAGCGGGAGGTGCCGATTGAGACAGCCATGCAGATGGAGATGGAGATCGAGCGACCAGCAGTCGTCAGAGACTTCGACGACGTCTTCCCGGAGGATATCTCAGGTTTGCAACCCGACAGAGCTTTAGAGTTTGGAATTGATCTTATGCCGGGAGCGCAACCGATATCGAAGGCGACGTACCGTATGGCCCCCGCTGAGCTCGAGGAGCTGCGGAAGCAGTTGGATGAGTTGCTGCAGAAGGGTTTCATCCACCCTAGTGTGTCACCGTGGGGTGCACCTGTTTTGCTTGTAAAGAAGAAGGATGGGTCCCGCAGGATGTGCGTGGACTATCGAGGATTGAATGATGTCACCGTAAAGAATAAGTATCCGCTGCCGCGCATCGACGATATCTTTGACCAGCTTGGAGGTTCGAGAGTCTTCTCGAAGTTGGACTTGAGGAGTGGATACCACCAGTTGAAGGTAAAGAAGGACGATGTTCAGAAGACGGCTTTCCGGACGAAGTACGGACATTATGAGTTCGTGGTCATGCCGTTTGGCGTGACCAATGCACCGGCTATGTTCATGAATTTGATGAATTTAATATTCTATGACTTCCTGGACAAGTTTGATGTCATCTTCATTGACGACATTCTTATTTATTCGAAGTCTGAGGATGAGCACAGCTGTCATCTGAGGACCGTGCTGGAGACGCTGAGGAGACATAAGCTTTACGCCAAGTATAGCAAGTGCGAGTTCTGGCTGGATAGAGTCGCATTCCTGGGACACGTGGTGTCCGGTGATGGCATATCTGTGGATCCGGAGAAGGTCAGAGCAGTCAGAGATTGGCCGACTCCGCAGTCAGCGTCCGACATCAGGAGCTTCCTTGGTTTAGCAGGCTATTATCGGCGGTTCATCAAAGATTTCTCGAAGATTGCAGAGCCGATGACGAAGCTGACGAGGAAGGACGAGGAGTTTATTTGGTCAGATGCTTTTGAGGAGGCCTTCAGTATCTTGAAGGCGAGATTGACCTCGGCACCGGTGTTGGCAGTACCGGATCGAAGCGGAGGCTTCGAAGTTTATTGTGATGCATCAGGGAAGGGCCTAGGATGCGTCTTGCATCAGCATGGCCACGTGGTCGCGTATGCTTCTCGTCAGTTGAGGACTCATGAGAAGAATTACCCGACTCACGATCTGGAGTTGGCAGCAGTGATTTTTGCACTGAAGATTTGGAGACACTTCTTGCTAGGTGAGAGTGTGAAGATTTTCACCGATCACAAGAGCTTGAAGTACATCTTTACGCAGAAGGAGCTCAACATGCGTCAGAGGCGATGGTTAGAGCTCATGGCTGACTACGAGATTGATTTGCAGTATCATCCGGGGAAGGTGAACGTAGTGCCAGATGCCTTGAGTAGACTTCCTACTGCGATGATGCTTGCAGCAGACTGGAGGATTCAGCAGGAGCTGAGGGAGATGGATTTGGAGGTTATCCTACCTGGTGTGGTTCGTTCGTTCATGAATTTGCAGATTCAGTCCACGATCGTGGATCGGATCAAGGCAGCACAGGCAGGAGATCCGAAGCTGCAGAGGATCAGGAGGCAGGTTGAAGCTGGACTACGGACAGAGTTCGTGATTCATGAGGATGGTTCGCTGCGGTACGGCAGTAGACTCTGTGTACCTGCAGGTGATGTTCGCGAGGAGCTGTTGAGCGAGGCTCATAGCTCACCATATTCTATACATCCTGGAGGCACCAAGATGTATAAGGACCTCCGTCTGAATTATTGGTGGATTGGCATGAAGAGGAGTGTGGCACGGAGCGTTGCCAAGTGTTTGATATGCCAACAGGTGAAGGCTGAGCACCATCGTACTGCTGGGTTGTTGCAACCGCTTCCCATTCCGGAGTGGAAGTGGCAACATATTACGATGGACTTCGTGACTGGTTTACCTCGGACCCCGAGGCAGAACGACGCAGTTTGGGTGATCGTGGATCGGTTGACCAAGTCTGCGCATTTTATCCCTTTCCGAGTGGGCCAGTCTACGGAAGCTTTGGCAAGGAAATATCTGGAGGTAAAGTTCCGTTCTACTTTTGCGTCTATTCTGATTTTCTCTTTGAAATAGTCGTGACGTAGACCGTGTACGTGCAGGAGATTGTACGCTTACATGGAGTCCCCGTGAGCATTGTGTCTGACCGGGACACGAGGTTCACGTCTCAGTTCTGGAGAAGTCTACAGGAGCATTTGGGTACAAGTCTGAGTTTCAGCACGGCGTACCACCCGCAGACTGATGGCCAGTCCGAGAGGACTATTCAGATTCTGGAGGATATGCTGCGAGCTTGTGCGCTCGATTTGAAGGGATCATGGGAGGACCATCTTCACTTGGTGGAGTTTTCATATAACAACAGCTACCAGGCGAGCATTGGCATGGCGCCGTTTGCTGCCTTATATGGAAGGAAATGTCGATCGCCACTGAGCTGGGATGACATCGGAGATCGAGATCTGTTGGGTCCGGAGATGATAGTTGAAGCTGTGGATGTCGTGAGGGACATCAGGGAGAAGCTTAGAGTTGCACAGGATCGCTTCAAGCATTGGGCAGATGCCAAGAGGAGACCTTGGAGTTCCAGCCTGGAGACCACGTCTTCCTGAAGATTTCTCCGAACCGCGGAGTTATTCGTTTTGGGAAGAAGGGAAAGCTGAGTCTGAGGTATATTGGGCCATTCGATGTGCTAGAGCGTGTGGGAGCAGTGGCCTATCGCCTTGCTCTGCCACCATCTTTGGAGGGTGTTCACGACGTATTCCACGTATCTCAGCTACGTCGGTACGTCAGTGATCCGTCGCACACGGTCGATTTCTCGGAGATTACGGTTCGACCGGACTTGACATATGACCAGCAGCATGTGCAGATCTTGGACCGTCGACAGAAGCAATTGAGGAATAAGATAGTCGACCTGGTGAGAGTGATGTGGCGTCACGGATCGCCTGGAGAGTCCACCTGGGAGCGTGAGGATGATATGAGAGAGCGCTTCCCGCATCTCTTTCCCAGCAATGCTTGATGTTGATTCCGAGGACGGAATCATTTCTAAGTTGGGGAGGATGTAACGGTCGGTTTCCGATCGTACTTTCTTTGTGCACGTGCTCATGATTATGCACGTGCTTATTTTTGACTTTATTTGATTTTGAATATTATTGAGTGATATATCGACGTGATTGTCTCTGGAAGTATTAGATAGTGGAATAACTTTGTATCATCATATCTCGAGTTGTTCTTCAGCGACGCTATCTTAATTGGCGTGACGTCGCGACTTTCTGCTTTGATGCGAGACGTTACGAATTTTAAGTTCGTCCCTCGACATCAAAATTTAGATCCGTCTTCTCCGCTGACTTTCTTTAGTCATCTAGAATACCCCATAATTATTTTATAATTTTTAGACTTAATTTGACCTATTTTCTATTTTTTTGAAAGCTTTAAATAATTTTAAAACCTATTTTTATAAACGTTTTAATTACAAAAAAATTCCTATATTATAATAACGTAATAAAGGATTTTTAGGCAAAATTTTAGAATTTTTGGCCGCACCAATTTCGCGTGAGGGAGAGGAGAGTAATTTTTAAGTAAATTAATTATTTTAAATTATTTTAATAATATTTTTCCGAACCCAAACCCTAACCCTAGCTCTAACCTATTTAAGTTAGCCCTAGGAAAAGTTATTTCGTCATAGCTCAAAACCCTAGCCGCCGTTTCATCTTCTAAAGCTTCGTCGCAACGTTGCGACGATCGCAACGTGCACGACCGGAGCTCTCCCCCGCAAATCCCCTTGCACGACCGGAGCAGCACCCCGCATCGCCGCTCGCTCAGCCGCTGCATCGCTTCCCCCCCCGCTGTCGCCCGCTTCGACCGAGGATCTCTCTCGGTCTGACCGAGAGGCTCCCTCGCACAGCCGCCCGCATCGCCCCGCTCCGCATCGCCAGCGCCTGACCGACCCGCCCCGTCGGTCTGACCGAGGCCCGCTCCGCACCCGAAGCCGCTCCGCACCCCGCTCCGCTGCCAGCTTCGTCCAAGCGCCCGACCGACAAGATCTGTCGGTCTGACCGACAAGAACCCTCGCACCGACGCTGTGCCGACCTCCCCCGCATCGCAGCTCGCACGACCGAGAGCTTCTCTCGGTCTGACCGAGAGAAACCCTCACACCGAGGGTGAACGACCGACGGCCTAGTGTCGCAAGTGGGTTTCTCCCACACCAACTTCTGTGGTGGGCCCCCCAAGTGCTCCTGAGGTGTTGTGGGCCCCCCTTGGACCCCTAGCACTGCTGTGGGCCCCACTTGGACGTGCCACTTCGCGGATTTGCCGTCTACGACGTTGCGACACGTCGTAGGCCTTCGTCGCAAGTTCGAACCTTTGGAGAGACGTGCGAGGACCAGATCTGAAGCCGAGGAGTTCTCCGATCAGACCCGACATCCAATCTACAGCAAACTCCGGTTCAGGTTGGTTCCCCGAAACTCGTAGAAACCCCCCACAATAGCTGACTGAACCCTAAACTAAAAACCGTCAACTTGAACTAAATTTAATTTCCAGCTCCTGTAAAACGTTGTACGAACATAGAAAATCGACGAACGGACTATTTTGACTGTGCACATAGGATAGATCGTCGATTAGGTTGATACATCAAAAAGTGACTTTTGACGAATAGGATAGTCCCGAAAACCTAGAAACGAAACCTAATAGGATTTGACGAATTCGCGACCTGACACCGTCGCCGTGACTGTTTCAGACGGACTACCGCGGACGCGACGACTGGACGAGACGCTTCGGGAGGACGACACACTCGCCATCGCAGGCAAGTGTATCCACTTGCACTTTTTGGCCGTGCTTAAGCCTTAGTTGGTTAGAACTGTTAGACTGTGAACGAATAGAACCGGACGTGAAATGATAGCGTCCGGGACGGATCCTGACGGCTCAGACTTGACGACGAAGTCTGAGCCTGACAACAACAACTTTTGATGTTGTAGGACTATCATGTGTGTGCGTGCGTGTGGACACCCTAGAATAACTCTCACATACACTGGTCGTGTCTTGTCACTGTTATACACACTGGTCGTGTCTTGTCACCGTGTTACAAAAAAGCCTTCAGGCGTTTCAGATACTTCCCGAGCGGAAGTGATCTCCGTGTTACAAAAAGCCTTCGGGCGTTTCAGATGCTTCCCGAGCGGAAGTGATCTCCGTGTTACAAAAAGCCTTCGGGCGTTTCAGATGCTTCCCGAGCGGAAGTGATCTCCGTGTTACAAAAGCCTTCGGGCGTTTCAGGTGCTTTCCTTGTGAAAGTGATCTCCGTGCTTCCTGTCCTGAGTTCTTGGGTTTGGGGTAGGGTTGAGCGTGCGCACGGGGAGAGGGTCTGATCCCCCTCAACCCGTAAGGCGTGAACCCTTCGTGTCGTGTCGTGCCGTGACTTGTCGTGTCCTACTTGTCTTGTCTGTCTTCGTCTTGTCCTGACACCTTTAGGCTAGTCCCGTAGTCGGTAGCACACGCTACGACTACTGCCTGCTACGTTTTACTTTCCTGCTACGTTACTTTTCTTGTACTTGTCGTAACCCCAGCATGCTAATCAACCAGTAAAACGTTGTCTAAAAAGTTGATACACTTGCAGTTTGGTCTAACCCTTTTTGTAGACCTGACCTGACGTACAGTTCCTTCTTTTGGTGCTGTACGTCAGGTGTTGAGCCAGAGTACGTTGACGAGGCGGACTTGCCAGCTGACGGAGAGCCGGAGGACGTTGATCCGGAGTACGACCCGGAGGAGGACTAGAGTTAGAGGCCTCTTGTTGCTGATCCAGATTTCTATTCCAGTTTAGATTGGGTGGGTAGCACCTGTTGCTTTCTTGTCTAGGTTGGGTGCTTGCACCAGTAGTTTCCGTTTCTGCAGTTGCAGCCTTCGGGCGTTTTAGACTCTCAGTACTTTTGGATGTTTTTTTATTTGGAATAAAATGAAATGATATCTCTTTTCAGTACTTTGTTGTTTCCGTACTAACTTGCAGGGACCTGTTGCCTTTGTTTGGAATATCACAGACGCTTATTGGGTCTGGGCTCTTTGCCCTGGCCTAAGCGGGCCTTAGTCACGCTTCGCCTCCGACCTTTTTGGGAAGCGGGGCGTGACAACTACGAATATGACGCCACGCCCTATAGTGGGCCCACTCTGTACTGCTGAGTTCCCACTGAAGGCCGAGCAAACAAAGTGCCGGGCCGGGCTATCCGAAGCTCGAGCTGCCGATATATGAGTCGACGATCCTCCGAACCGAGAATCCAATGCATTGTCGAAGTCCAAATGCTTGGCATCCTCGTATCTGACTTGTGCAAAATCAGATAGGTCGAATCCGAGCACAGCCGAGCTAGCTCTGCACAAGATAACTCGGCTGTCGAACCAATACTCTTCAGCGCCTCAATCGAGCCAACTTTCGCAGAGATGGGATGAGAAAAAGGATGTCGATGAGAATGGATGAGGAAGGAGAGCGGTCAACAGAGGTGGCATCGGGGGCAGGGCTGCGGGAAGATGGTGGCTGCGGGAAGAAGAGAAAGAGCATAGAGGGGAAAGGGTTAAAAGAGGAAAATATTTAAATGGCAAACCTGTAAATTTTGAATGACAAACTCATAAATAAATGGTTTCTGTGTTCAGCAAGTAGGTATGTAAGTACTAGAAATTGCCTGTGCACTTGGTGCACGGAGCAAAAATAACCACCAACGAACATGGCCGTAATGCACCTGCGGAACCAGGAAGGAGCGAAAAGCGTGTGTGTGCATGTCGGCAATGTCGGATGGTAAAAAGGGAGCGAATGCACGGACCCCCAAAAGCCAACACACACACAGTAAGGATGCGGGACCCACACGGGTGTTTCATTTAGTGCAAAAACGGGTGAAAATGAGAATAGTGGGTTTAAGTGTGTATAGTGTCTTGGGGTTTTTTGGTTTTTTTGCTTGGTGGTGTGATTTTGGGTGTTTGGGTTTGGGTGTGTTTTTGAGGGTTGGGTGGAGTTTTGTGTTTTTTGTGTTTTGGGTTTAAGAAGGGTGTCCCATGTGGCGATGTGACATTGCCACATGGGACAAAGATTCAAAAACATCCCCCATTTGTAATATAGATTGTTTCTGTGTTCAGCAAGTAGGTATGTAAGTACTATAAATTGCCCGTGCACTTGGTGCACGGAGCAAAAATAACCACCAACGAACATGGCCGCAATGCACGTGAGGAACCAGGAAGGAGCGAAAAGCGTGTGTGTGCATGTCGGCAACGTCGGATGGTAAAAAGGGAGCGAATGCACGGACCCCCAAAAGCCAACACACACACAGTAAGGATGCGGGACCCACACGGGTGTTTCATTTAGTGCAAAAACGGGTGAAAATGTGAATAGTGGGTTTAAGTGTGTATAGTGTCTTGGGGTTTTTTGGTTTTTTTGCTTGGGGGTGTGATTTTGGGTGTTTGGGTTTGGGTGTGTTTTTGAGGGTTGGGTGGAGTTTTGTGTTTTTTGGGTTTTGGGTTTAAGAAGGGTGTCCCATGTGGCGATGTGACATTGCCACATGGGACAAAGATTCAAAAACATCCCCCATTTGTAATATACATAGCAACTCGCCCGTAGATTACAAGAAATCTATACCAATTTGCAAGGCTCTCCGAGTCAACAATAACACGCACAAGAAAACTCGAGTTTGTCCGCAAAGGCGCAAACTCTACGTAAAGGAGACTACTCCCTTCTCATCATTTCGATTCTCCTCTATCAGACCAAAAAAAAATTTCCCGCAGAGAAAGCGGCCATGTCCAAAGAATCCTCGAAGAAGACCGACGCAACGATCCGAGACAAAGGCGGAACCGATCCAAAATCCCCTAGTCACTCATCCCGACTCGATCTGGTTCTCCCATCGACCGTCATCTCGACGATCCTTGCGAAGCTCGACGTCCGATCCATCTGCTCCGCCGCCGCCACATGCAGATCTATCCGTCACTGCGCCTCCCACACCCTTTCCTTTGTGCCGTCCTTCCACATCACTGTACGTATTTGATCTGCCCGCAATTTTGCCCTAATTCGATCGGACGATGGTTCATTGGATCGAAGTTTGAATCTTTGTTCGGGGCTATAGGATATTGCACCGTCTTTGGATCTCTTGAGGCCTCTGCTGATGCCTCAGAATCCGTACCTGAAGAGCTTGAAGCTGGATTGTGCGAGGCTGGATGATTCGTTGGTCGAGGTCTTGGCTCGGCCCTCGCTGCAAGAGCTTTGCCTGCATAATTGTGATAATCTGAGCGGGAGGTTGCTGTGTCAGCTGGGGGAGACGTGCCGGGATCTCAGGTACAAGAATATAGCTTGTTTATGTTTGATATGTGCATTGATGAGTAACTATGATGATGTGTGTTTACTTAAAAATTGCCATCTTTGAACCGCTATTTCTGTGAAAAGTAAGTTAAGTATTTGTTAACCTACTTTCTAGAACGGATTTTTTCGTCAAGTGTAGTTATTGTTACCTACATTGGTCATGGAAAAGTAAAGTTATTTTTTTTTTCAGTTTTTTAATTTTTGCACGGGTTATAACCTGACTGGCCTTCTATGTCGGCACCTAGACCGGCACCAAGTTTTGTATAATAAGGCTGTACCACATTGAAGCCTCGTTTGCTAACAGAGTATAGTTTCCAAAAATGTGGTTTGGTGCAATGTGGAGGCGTACACCTTAGTTTTGGAAATAACATTGTTTGGATAGAGTTTCGGAAATTGTGGTTTGGAGGCCCCTAAACATTGTGAAAATAGGGGTTTGGAAATCTAGTTTTTTTAATTGTGAGGGGAGGATGAAAAGAAACTTCATTGCCGAATACTCACTTAAGGGAAACCCAAATTTCGGACCAAGTTTGTACGAGTAAAACATTGGTTTCGTTTTAACTTAAATGAAATCCCGGTTTCGCAAACTGTGTTGCCAAACTAGGCCTGAAGCATGATATGAATCTTATACGATTAGTTGGTGGCATGTAACTTATGTCAATGGTCATGCACAAGCTTGTGCAACCAAAGATTAAGCCTTCAGAATCCATAGAGACAGTTGAGACTTGAGAACCAGGAAAGATATGATAGGGATACGTTTTCTGTACTCAATTATGCACAAGACCCAATAAAATTATGAAGAACTAAACTGAGATGGACTGGACATGTGCAATTGATAACTCTCAAGAAATTCATAGGATCATGGTTAATGTACATTGAGGACCAAGTGGCGGGCCTATACGAACATGGATTGGAGGCAGTTAACAATGATAAAGTAGTTGTAATTTGACCATGCAAATGGTCCTTAACAGAGTCAACTGGAGGAAAAGATTGACCCACAAGTTTGGGATATGGGCTTTGTTGTTTTTTGTTATATGTAATAAAACCCATTGAAAAAGAAAATATATACCTAGTATAGTAGAAAATTCAAGTTTGCTACATAGTTAATCATACTGGTACATCTACGTCAAATGTAATCAGTATATTAAATATTTGTTTCTATGTTCAACTGACGTAGAGATCGCATTACTACTGTGTTTGATATTCCAAACAAGAAGTAAACCATGTCCGCCAAATTCTGGGCAAGATTATTCCTGGCACAACGTAATTTACTGCTAAAGGAAACCTGAGATGATTTTCTGAACCATTTATTCTCGCTCAGATGACAAGTATGAGAATGAGTGGCTTCATAACCTTTCATTTTAGTTGCATGCTTCACTTGGTTATCATCATAGATTAATCTAAGTTGCTATCTTAAGACTGTTTGATACTAACAAACTCTGCCGGACACCATTAAAGTGCTTCGTGCGAATATGTTGTTCAGTAATCAGGTAGATAGAGAATATGCATCCTTCCCAAGGGTAAATGCAACCTCTAGTAAAATGCAATGGAAGAGTTGTTTTTTAAACTAATGCTAGTTTCCTATTATGATACTTCTATAGAAGCTTATATACAAAGTGATAGAGCTAAAAAAATTCTTTATTAGATTGTGAAAAGAATTTTCTTGCCTGAGCATAAGCCACCACCATATCTTGATGCCATAGGAAGGTTTCCTAGTTTCAAATAAATATGACAAAATTTAAATATTTTTGAGCTAAAGTGGAAAACATACATTATGTAGTATAAGGTTTAAAGAAATGAATAATTGAAGAAGATAATAGAAAACCATAGTTCATACTACATGTTTAGTTTGGCCATGAGAGAATATGGGTCGGCAAGCTTAAGCAATTGGTAGACATCAAATGCATTTCATTTAAATATATTTGTGGTGCTCTTGTTATGTACACCAAATTACAAACACCGTAAGGTCCCCATGATCTTTATGTGATGAGGGTACTCAATCTACACCAATTTACCTCTATATGATCCTTAGGGAGGCCACTAACGGTGATGTTATTGAAATTTACTGCTGCTTGTCTTTGACGAAGCAAGACAATGAGTGAATGAACATGCAGAAGATGATGAAGTCCTGTTCAGCAGTGACATGCCATAGGACACGTCGTGGGGCATTTTGTTTTAGTGGCTAACCATATGTGGATGGGAACATTTTATAGAGCCTCATCTTTCCAAGGGTCCAGACAGAAGTTTTCTGGTACATTTTTGTGGGAGCTTTACCCACTAACCACAAGATATATTGTTATAATTATATTTCATAATGATTTGCTGCTGCTACCTTGAACCCCATGCCTAAAGGGCATGACGTCCAGTTTGTCAGGTTTTAGATGATACATTCTTTCGGTTTCAATTTGGTTATCATGTTATTAACTTGATTTCATCATTGTGAGAATGTGAACGGGAGGTTGCTCTTGCAAGTTTTTTCAGGTAAGAAATAGGTTAACTGGGAAACTATGCCATCATGATTTGTCAAACCATTATTTTCTGCTATCAACCTAATTTTTAAAATTGGCGCAAAGTTGATGCAATGAAAACCATCGACGAGAGAGAAGTTGGCAAAAATCTGAGAAGGCAAGTTGGCCAATAACAGAAACACCACCCTTGTCATGAAATTTATGCTCATTCAAGCAACCTTTCAAATTTTGTACCAAATCGAGAAAAGGGAACGACAAAAGGATTACTATAGGGAATTATATCCACTCAAGATATTTGGAATGTCAAATAAATTTGTATGTTGATGTTTTATAATATAAAATATATGTTTGTTAATTTTTACCTGAGGGACACAAGTTAATCAAGATGTTCTCCAGCTTAAGTAAGAACTACAGTCTTTTCAATTGCATTCGCCACCTAATAATATATTTTACTAGGTGAGTTTACCACATTATTTCCAGCAACCATGTGTTCGTATGTGGAACATTATATCGGATTTTTCTATGCTATTATATTCTATAGAAATCATGCTAAGTAATATAGGAGTTATTCTTCACAAGGGTAAATGCATCTTCCAGTAAAATCCAGGGCAAAACTTGTATTGACGTTAGTTTCACCCGATGGCTTAAAAAGCACATTTTGTAGTGCTAGAAAACATGCTTCGTAGCAAAGCTTAATAGAAGCTTAATACTTTTGTCTTATAGTGCCCCAAGAAAGTGCACGACACGCAAAGCGTACGCTATCTGGAACGAAGTGTAAGCGTATGCTTTACAGCACTATGCACGATATGCAGGAAGTGCACACTTCACAAAAATTAATTTAAAAAAGAAACAAGAGGGTAACGGGACCTTTTCCTTCATATATCGAGGAGGGAGAAAGATATTAAAACAAAGGGGAAGCATACTTACATCGGCAGCCACCATCTGGTCTTCAATGCTGGCAGAATATCCGATCGGAGTTGCGACACGGCAACATCATCCAACAGCCAAGATAACAGCAATGATACTTTTTTTGCACCCTTTCTCTTTTTCTTCTTCTGACATGAAGTTAAAGTTAATTAGTCCTTTATCTGAGTTCTTGGAGGTAGGGGGCAGAGTTACTGTTCTGGTACTTTCTCTTTCTTAATTTCTTGATCTGCAAAGTCAACATATGTCAGATTTGGTGATCAAATTGTTATAATAACGCTATTGCACATTTAAAAAACAAATATATTAATATTTCCAGAAGAATCATCAATCATAACTAAATAAGAATCATCAATCATATCTTGTATAATTTTTTATATATCTTAAATGATTTTTATAGATTGTATAATTTTTTTATAATTTTTTGCAGTTTTGATATTATTTTTTCACTTATTACATGTTTATCAAATTTAAATTAGGCAATTTAGTAATTGAAATTTTTTAACAAGCTATAAATGGAAAAATGTACAGATTTTGTTTTTGAAGCTTATACTTCGCTGCATAAAGGGGTCAAGCGCTTCGCTACACACTTTCTCTTTTATATAAGAATGACAAAGTTAAATATTTTTTCTTTTTTATTTTTAAAATAGGATCATTTGGTAGCTTTAGGACGGGATCTTTTGCAAGAGCATTTCTCAACTATTAAATCATGATATTGATAGACGATGCACTCTACTTTCTGAGTGGGCACCCTGCCTCTTTAAATCCTAAGCTGTTACTGAGACAAAATTGATGTTCCTAACACATGGGTCTAAAGCTTTGTATGCATCCTGGCAGTTCAGTATAGTTCAGATCCAGGCCTCATTATATATAGAACATGAAAGTGGCTCCATGTCATTATATGTTTTCCATATCTGATTCTGTTCATCTGATGACTTTTTTGGTGTCATTTTAGAAGAGAGCCATCTAATCAAAGAAAGTGGTATCATATCATTGACATGTGGGGTGTCAATTACAGTATGTACTTTTTAGTCATGCATTATTTGGAATCAATCATCATACACAAATATGGAAAAATTTAAAATGGTAAATGGGATGTTTTTGTTGACCCTTTTCCTACTAGATAATTTAATCCATATGCATGAACACTAAAAGTTCTTTGTTACGGTCAATCATGATTGCATATGTGCCGGTATGCACACTAAAAATTAAGTTTTATTACTTGTCATAAATTATAATCATTATGTTTGTTGTAAACAGTGGTCATATGAGTGTATACGTGATAAGACTGAATTCTTCTTTTCCACATCCTTCACGCAGCAGCAAATACAATGTTATTCTGAATCATTTAAGCTTACCTTATTATATCTGGAGCTTTGGAGAAGCAAATTCGTTTACATATTTCAATACTTGAAATGGTAGTTCTGAATAAATCAAGATATCTTTTTCGTTAGGCTGATCGCTACTCTTCTAATCCGTCCCATATGAAGTTTTCTCAGCAAATGGCGGAAGAAGTAGGAACTTACTGAGCTTCTTTGTAACTCTGCATTAGAAAAGGCACTCCTCGACTTGTTGCAGTAGCGAGCTTTTAAAAAAAAGGAGATGGTTTGGTTCATATATACATAATCTAAGTTTAAGACCTAGGTAATGCTCTGTAGTGAATGTTCTGAAGGGGGCCTGACTAGGAGAATGTGATCTATCTATGTCGACTGAGGTTTCTTTTAGGCACACTTTTACTCTATTTCTGGCAAGTCCATGTTCTGTTTCAATTTCAGAATTTGAAATCACAGGATGGGGGGCTTATCCTTTTAGATGCCGAGTCTTGATTCTTTAAAGAGAAAACCATGGCACATCTCCTATGACTTTATTTCCGATTTATTTTGATCAGTTTCATGCATAAATCCGTAGTGCATTTTCATAATGTTGAGATTTTCATATCTCAAGTTCATGGAGGTTATCATTCTTGCCATTATACATCTTCCTCACATGCTGCGATAAGTACTTGCCTAAGTCCATGTAGATATGTATATGTGGCAAATTATTTTTGAAATTGGCAATGACATGTGATGCGCTACGAACATGGAGCACATGCAAATTCCTTTGGGAATTGGAGTGAATCCTACTCCAAAGAAGACTCATGAGTTAAGAAAAAAAGGAATTCGAATTGATCATGATAATGATTTTTGAGTCTTTTTATATTTTTTTATTAAGTTCTTTTAGTATTTCTATTTTTAGGTATTTTGGAGTTTGTTTTAGTGGAAGAATCTTTTATTTTATTTTATTCTTGCGTTTGGGTTTGTTAAGTATTTTCTTTTTATTTGGGTTCTTTTATTAAAGTTTGAATCATTTATGATTTTAATTTGAGTCTTTTTTGTATCCTTAATTATCAAACACATTTTTTTTTAGAATTTTAGTTTGAGTAGGACTAGTTTTCTTAGGTGTCAAGTTTTCTTTTCTATATAAATGCATTTATGCCTTTAATTGTAATTAGACTACAGAAGATTGAACGAAGAAAATTGTTTTTGTAAACTTGATTTGCAATCCATTAAAATCTCTATGCATGCGACGTACTAGAGTGGATGAAAAAAATTATCTGGCCGTGAGATCCGAAGGAATTTTCAATGTGCATTGTATTGAAGTCCTCTGCGATGAGAGATCTAATACCATAGTTTATTGTTTTTTTGAACCCATGCTAGTTCTTTCCTAAATCCCACAACAAATCCCTAGATGTTAAACCCTTTTCACATCCCCAAGCAAATGGAATTCGATGACAAATACTTGAAGAAATTACTGTGATGTCTCTCTTACTTTGTACATAGTAAGAGAGACATCACAGTAATTTCTTCAAGGCTGCAATTGATAGATTGAAGATTGTTTCTGTGCGTGCAACTTAATGAGATGCAGTCTTGTAGTGATATAACACTTGATCATAACTAGCTAATATCTCTTAAAAGTTATCATGGTTAAGAAGCAATATTGTTATTTTAAGTGGGTGGGAGCCCCACACAGATGGGGGTAGGGGTGAAAAGTGTTTGGGTTGGTCTTGTGAGTACCTTTATTGACCAAACTGGAAAATTAGACAGTCTTTTCTCGGGGGATAAAACTCGTCAGTCAAGTTTGGGCTTTGGGCTGGAATCCACCATGCTGGGCGGGTTGGTTGGATTATGCTGGAAATCTGGATTATGCTTCAACAATAGTGGACTAAGTTTTTCAAACATAGAAGTTTACGTATTTGAAGCATTCAGAAAGACAGCGAGTTTAAAGTTATTTAGATGATATACAGTATGATGTTGCTGCAACCATTCTCATTTTGGAGGCTATCTATTAATTTACTCACTTCAGTTGTAGACTATCCATTTGATTTATGGTCCATCCAAGATTAAGATTTTATTAAGTGAGAAGTTTATTTTATATTACCAAAATGATCATCTAGTGCCAAGCTACTCTGAAACAATGCATTTAAATATTCGAAGGTTTTAAAATTTTTTGTCACTTGCTATGTGCAATGTCTTGCATTTGTTGCTTGCTTCCTTGCTGACTAAAAGAAAACAGATTCCCCTGTTATACAACTTTTTGAGCTACAAGGCCAAAAGGATCATCAAACAGTCATTATATGGTGCACAAATCAAAACCTAATAGTAAATGCAAAATTTTGTTAAGCATTTTTTTTGGGACAAAACGCATTATAATATCTCAGCGTTTGAGCTTATTTTCACATAAATGCCTTATAGTTTATTCTGTTACAAAAGCATACCTTAAGGTTTCAAAAACCTCCAACTTAATACATTCTGTTAGAATTCCGTCTTTGGTTGGGTCGCTTAGAAAACGTGACCATATTGGATAAATTTACCATTTTTCATTTAAAAATTTACATCCTTTTCTCCTCTTAATCTTCTTTACCTGCTTCTCCCATCTTCTTCTCTTCTTCTCTTCTTTCTGTCTGTACTGTTCCCCTTCTCTTCTTCTTCTCTAGTCTTCCCTTCTTCTCATGCTAATGTGGATGACGTGATTATGAGGGGCAGAGGGGGTGGATGAGGAGGCGAACAATGTTTGTGATTGGTGTGGTGTTTGGGGAGGTGAGGAGGTGGGCGAAAAGATGGGTGGTAGTCGGAAGGGCAACAGGGTGGAGGGAGGTGGAGTGGGTGATGGGGTCATGCTTGAGGATGGTCCTTGTGGGGCGGGTCTGGTGGAAGTCGGAGGTGAAGGTGTAGGTGTTAAGGAGTTGGTGAGAGGATATTTTGGATAGTTCTCTTGTCGTTAGGAGGTCAAGGAGAAGGGTGAACTTTCTTGGCGTTTTCTAGTGATGGTGGGAGTTAGAGAAAAGGAAATTGATAGTATTTAATACGAGTTCAGGAATAAGGAGGAGTTGAGGAGGCCATTGACATTGACAGAGAGGAGTTACTGAATTGAGGGTTAAATGAAAAAGAAAGAGGAGTTAGTGAGAAATTTAAGGTTTTGAGTCATGCTTGCGTTATTACTTGAGATAATACAGAGAGAGAAAAGATGATAAAAGGAAGAGAATATGATTAGTAGGGAGCTGGATGGTAAAAAGATAAATAAATTGAAGAAGACCATCTTGTTCAATCAACGATGAAGTAGAATTTGAAGGATTTGAGATGAAAAGGAGCAGCAGGGCTGAGATGTTGCAGTTACCACCATTAATGGAGACTTAGATATTCAATGGAGGAGATATAGGGGGTGAGAGATTTTTATAGGGGGTTCTATTGAGAAAGAAGTTTTTTCAATTGGAATTGGATCTGAAGATCAAACACATTAACTTGGATCCAAACTCACACCCGACATTGTTGTGTTTCATCCAACATGGGTTGGAGTTTAAAAGATGATCAAACCCGTTGACCAGGATCCAAACCCATTAGTTTTCTCTAGTAATGTTGGTTGAACAAAGTAGAAGTGAAGCCTATGCAGGGCAAATTCGTCAAAATTTAAACGGAGGTTAATGTCATTTTTCAAAATTGATCAAAGGATACTAATATATACTTGAGTAAACCATGAGGTATTTACGAGAAAATACTCCCTTGGTGGTATTTTAGTACACTTTGTCCTTTTTTAACTTTTGAAAGGAAAAAGATAGGATCTATGTATTCTTCTTGTCGAATTAAAATAGATGTAAAAGACAATTACAATATATCAAAAAAGAGAATAAGTCTACAAAGAACAAAACACTACATATCAAGTGAGGTGATGTGAGGGAAAAAATTGAATTTCTGATTTCCTCTGCTTTTTAAAGTAAATTTCTTAGGAGCAACCAAAATCCTAGTTAAAATGACCCTGCCATGGTGGGTCTTTAGTTTAGTTGCTTTACTCCAATATTTGTGAACATGACATCAATTAACCAAATGGCCCAAGGTAGAGTCATGATGACTGCCCCCCATGTAGTAGTTGATTGGTCAGACAAAATGTCTTGAATCAAGGTAAACTTGAAATCTTTGATTCAAGCAGGATGCTGATGAATTTACATGATCCTAATAGTTTAACCTAAGGACCATGAATCATAGGATAACTAACAAAAAATGATGGTCCGTTTTATCGAATCTTGACTCCAGTGTCTTGCTCTTTCGCTTCTTAAATTCCGCTGGCTAAGTTGTAATTATATATCAAAATTACCAACTATCCCATGCCCAAATATCAGTCCAAAAGAAGATTGCTTTTCGATTTACTAACATCTCTGAATGTGCAACAACTGGAACATTGACTTGTTCTTATCACTCCAATCTAGAGAAGAGACCAAGTACTACTACCTCTTGCACTTCATAACATCTCAGTTAGCACATCTACAATCAAACTTAAAGATGAGTTGAGAGAGGGAATCACATTGCTATAATTCTCTCGGAGACAATGCCCTTTGAATTGATGTCTTCCTTCTGTTAAATGGAATGAAAGTTCTACTTGATTTAAGACATAAATGAAGCAGTCTACAATCAAGACTTCTAGCTTGTAGTTTCTGCCGAAGAAAATCCCAGTTAATGTAGACACATATCTTAAAGAAATTTAATTTTACCAATGCTCTCGTGCACCCCTCCTGTCATTTGCTAATAACTAGTTCACATGCACGTGCTATCGCACGTGATCAATTTTTTTGGGTCCCGCCAACCATGATGAGCAAAAAAAGTGAAAAATGAGGAGGGGCCGGCCGGCTTCTGTTAGATCCAGCCGTCCCACTCAATATGGGGGCATTTTGAGTGTTTTAGGTTATTTTATTAGGTAAGGGTATTTAGGTAATTGGCTAATTTCTAAAATTGTATTAGAGGGAGGGGTGCTAGCCGGCCCTACTTCAGGCTTGATTTTGATATTGTGTGGAATAATTCTTAGGAAGAGTGCGGACGTCCACTCTTTTGACGTCTTGGGAGGGTGGTTGCCCCTGTAATTGTAGCCAAGTTATCCTTTTTATTTCTAGTTTTATCAATTTAATTTCAGATTTGCGTGAGTTCCTATCATTTTGGTATCAAAGCACGTTACGATCCATGGCGGCGTCGACAAGATCACACGACAAGTTCGAGACTTTGGAGGCAACGTTCAATAGCAAGATGGAGGGGATAAAGAAATCTTTGGCAGAAAAAGATGAGTCCATGGCAAGGTTGACGGCTTCCATTGAAAAATTGATAGCAACGCAAGAGAAACAAGATGAAGCGCTTGCGCAATTGATCTTTCAGTTGACAATCAACGTGAAAAAAGATGGGAAAGGCGATGGAAACCCTAAATCAGCGCCAAAGGTGCCACCTTTAGACAAGAGGAAGGAAAAGATGGAGAAAATCAATGCAGAATCCGTGCAAGTGGAGGAGGAATATAACGAGGAGGAAGATAGAGGGTCGTGGAAGGAGAATTACCGTGAATCGATTCGTCGAAAAGTGGAAGAGGCAAGACGCGAAGGCGGCGGGCCAAGCCACCTCCCCCATCAGGCGCAGCAAGGAGGAGGGGGCCGCGGGCCCCTAGGAGATGCGACAGGGGGGGTGGGGGCACCCCTCCATGCTCGGCCAGGGCCGACGAAGGCCCCCAGGGCTCCGGTGGCCCCCACCGACCATCGGCAGGGCCGCTGGGGCCCCGAGAACACTTGGCAGGGCCCAACGGGCCTTCCACATTGCCGCTGGGGCCCCGTTGAGCAGCGACAGACCCCCCGCGGGGGGTGGGGTGCACAGCAGGAGGAGGCCGCCTTACGGTGATTTTCAGCCCTATTTGGAGGACCCGGCAATGGGTTTCGACGACAGATTTGACCCGGAAACTTTTCAGGAGTATTACGATGATGGAGGGTTTCGGGACCCTCACGACCCTCGGTATGACAATGATAGATGGTGTCCTCCACCCCACACCTATGAGGGGCGCCCCGGAGACGGTGGAGGAGGGTACAAAGATTATCCGAAGGAGTATGAGGGCCAGACTGGAGGCTACGGTGGACGAGGAGATGGGCCCCGAGGGGGCCATGTAGATTGAGGGAGAGGATCGCAGGGAGGACATACGACACACCAGGAGAGGTGGCAGAATTATCATCAGCCCAGATATGACGGGGGAGGGGCGAGGAGACCAGGGAGCATTCAATATGAACAGGTTGTGAAAGTTGAAGATGCATGTATTCGATGGGGTGGATCCGGTGTCGTGGATCTATAGAGTAGAGAGATTTTTTAGAGTCTTTCGCATGACTGAGGAGCAGAAGCTGGAGGCAGCAGGTATTTGTCTGGATGGAAAGGCTCTTGCGTGGTTTCAGTGGAAGGATGCGAGGCGTCCTTTTTGCTCATGCGAGGAGATTAGGGGCCAGATGGTGGAGTGATTCAGAGATCCCCATATCGGAAATGTAAGGGAGCAGCTGCTTTCACTCTGGCAGGAGGGCACCGTGAGGGATTATTTAGAGAGGTTTGAGGCCCTATCAGGACAGGTGCACGGTGTGTCTGACGAGACGATGGAAAGCACCTTCATGAAGGGGCTGAAAGCCACAATTTGAGCAGTGGTTCGCATGCAGAAGGCTCAGAGCCTGATGGAGGCCATGGAATACGCTCAGATGGCGGAGGACTGGCAGTTAGAGGAGAGAAAGGCGCGAGGTGGTTGGAGTGGACCGGTTTCTCGCAGTGTCTCGACCGCAACAGGAGAACAGAAGGCAGTTATAGGGGCGGATCAAGCGAGTATTGAGAAGACGGGGGAGCAGAGCAGCGCACTGCCAGCTGGGGTCAATTTAGGAGGATGACTGACGCCAAGATGAGGGATAGGAGGCAGAAAGGCATCTGTTTCAGATGCGATGAGCGGTTCACCTCAGGACACCACGGTGGGGGTGCGCAAGCTACAAGTGCTGATAGCCGGGGAAGACGAGGAGGATGACATGAAGGATGAAGAGGTCAAAGTGGACGACGACTTTCACTTGGAGTAGGACCACCAGAAACTTCATGCACCACCTTGAGGACACGGTGGATTTTCAGGGGCGGAGTAATGTTAGATCTGGCCGCCTGCCCAATAGGGGGCATTTTGAGTGTTCAAGTTTATTTTATTACGTAAGGGTATTTGGGTAATTGGCTAATTTCTGAAATTGTATTAGAGGGAGGGGTGCTAGCCGGCCCTAGTTCAGGCTTGATTTTGATATTGTGTGGGAAATTCTTAGGAAGAGGGCGGACGTCCTCTCTTTTGGCGTCTTGGGAGGGTGGGTGCCCCTATAATTGTAGCCAAATTATCCTTTTTATTTCTAGTTTTATCAATTTAATTTCAGATTTGCATGAGTTCCTATCAGCTTCATGGCTGGAATGTCCCCTCTCGTATTAAATATAGAGATTTCATGTGCCGCTGCTACAGTATCAAATATGATCGTATAAGCTTGTTGTGGATAAAGGCTGCTTGGGAAAGATTCATCAAACTGTGCAATACCTTTAGATAGTCCTGAAGATAGCACTAGAATAATGATACAATTGTCAAGGTTAATATGTCACCAGGTGACCGTTAATTCTCCTTATTTCTGAGGAATGATGTAAATGTCGCATTTATTGCAACTACTTGTAATGATGATTTTTGCATGAAGGCCGACAATCCGGACAGGATTGTAAATAATCTTCGACAACGCCTGATAGGATTAGAAATCCTTCACGAACAAAAGCCTTAAACATCTTCAAGATCAAATACTGTTTTCTCTAGCTCGTCAATTGTGGAAAAAGGTCGGTACACAAAGAAGTTGAATATTGGCTTGTTGTTTGGTCTCCGGATGTTCAGAAACACAAAACAGTATCAATCTGAATGATTTTGATAAAGCCAGACAAAGAGGTGTGTGTGTTTATGTGTGTGTGTCTCATGATTCATTTGGTCTAGGATGAGTCAACAAACATTGCTAATTAGTCAGGTCCTTGGATGACTACCTTTGACTTGTTTTGAATGATATAGCAAGATTTAGATTGCTAGTAATGCTTTGAAGAAGTTGATTGTCTATGGTGATGAAATCTCTTTGCTGCAAATCCGTAGGGTCTTAAAGAGGCGAAGCTGACATTATGATGAATATCTTATAATTCAAGTATGTTCGTTTCCGAATTCCTGTTAATGAAGGAGATCAGATGGGTGTACGACTCTACCTCTAATTTATTTGTACCCTAAATGGTTTGAAGACTATGAAAAGCTTTTGCAAAAATTCTTTCTAAAACTGGTCTGCATCATGGGAAAGACTATAATAGATTGACCTTCATCCATCCCTTTTAACATATTTAAGGGAGATGAGCTGGTGGTATAGCAGATTTCCTACGCCGGGCCTCAAAGACTACTTCCTGTATCTGTTTTTGATGATTTATACTGTTACTAAATAACAAATACACCAAAGATCTAGTACATGCTCTTTGCTCATTGATTTAAAGGCGAATGACACTATATTACCGTAAAACCTTCAAGTTCTAATGATTTGATGTATGTGCATGGTTTTCTAGATTTTGGTGTATTTGCATTATAGTATACGAAGATCAACATGAATGTGTGGATCATTCAAAAAAAAGTGTGGATTGATTTTTTGAGCGGCAATGTAGGAAATTTCCTACACCGCCAGCTCATCTCACTTGTTCTCTTTTTGACACTGGATTTTGTCTTATCCTTTAATACACATTGAGTTGTGTATTAATACTATATGTTTTCTGGTGCATGCTACTATATGTAACTCCGATGCAAGTGATGGGAAAAATCAGATAATGTGTGTGGATGCTTGCCTGTCTCTTAAATGAATTGTATTATTTTACATGAACATTCCATCGTTTCAGTAGAAATCTTGACCTCCTTGAAATCTGGTATCAAGTCAACATTAAACTCTCATTTTATTAGAGTTAATTGATTGTTGTAACGATATCATGTACATGTGACTTTGTAAGTCATTGCATAATACTGGTTTGCGGCTTTAAGCCGGTGACTATCGATTTTGTCCCCCCCCCCAAAAAAAAAAAAAAAAAAAAACAAAAACAAAAACAAAAAAGCTAATTACAAGGTTATTCTTTTGTAGGTCTCTATACCTGAGTTCCTTGGCTGAACGTAGAAGGCTTGTGGTACAACTTTCTGATTTGCAAGAATTGCTTAGTGGTTGTTCATATCTAGAGGTGAGTTGGACTCTTTTCTTTAAGAAATTACATTAGTTATTCTATTGGATGTTAGCTTAGATTGTAAAGCACAAGCCTTCATTGAATTTTATGATTGCAAAGAGAATTTAAGGACAGTCTACTTGAATAATTGTCTTATTGGAATGACAAATTATAGAGAACGTGTACTGTCCAATTATAATTCCATTGCAGTTACCGTTTGGTATATGCAGGCCTGTCCGATGCACATGCAACAGTTATTTAGTACTACATACATGCTAGTAACTATAGTTAGTTTTGCTAAAGCAGTTAGTATTACATACATGCTAGTAACTATAGTTAGTTTTGCTAAAGCAGGACATTGAAGAATTATGAAATTAGTTAAAATTTAGCAATAGTTTTGTAATATGTATGTTGTCCAATACAACAATAATAGAATTTTGACATGCAAATGCACACAAAATACAATTAAAGGACTTCATTTTATTCAGGGTTTAAGATGTATTTATATTGGGGGGGGGGGGGGTGTTGACTAGGATGGATCAAACATGTAGATCCATCCATATGAAATTTAAAAATATGCAACCTAAATGAAAAATCGGTTTTATTAGATGCGATCTAACACGTATTAACTACATACAAACAAAATTGTAAATGATTTATACATGTTTTGCCTATGCGTCAAGTGGTTGCAAAATTAGATGATTTATGTCTATTTTGCAACATTGATTTTGCAACCACTTGATGCATGACCAAAACATGTCCACCTCTTTTAAAATTTGTTTGTAGATAGTTTAGACATGTTAGATCACATCTAACTAAATAGATTTTCTATTTAGGTTACCTAAGTTTAAATTTAATTTAGATGGATCCGCATGTTTTCCATCCGAATGTATCCTAGTCAAAACACACTAGTCATAACCCGTGCCTTAATGGAACGGTTCATTTAAAATATTCATATTCAAATATTAGATTTCTTAATTTTAAACGAACAATAAGTAAATCATAATAATCGTTATTTAGTTCCAAAAAATCTTAGGTCCCCTCAAAATTTAGTTCTCACTAAAGAATTTAGTTTCTTCAAAATTTTAGTTCACCCATAATTTAGTTCCCTCAAGGTTTAACATGTGCCCTAAATGTACGGTTCTTTTAAAATACCGACCCCCTAAAATCTCGGATCCACTAACTTTTAGTTTTCCTTAAAATTTAGTTCCATCCAGATTTATTGATTGTTCATTTAAAATACTGACCCCCTAAATTTGAGTATGAATATTTTAAACGAACAATAATAATTAAAGTGCAATAATTACTATTTAGTTCCACTAAAAATTTTAGTTCTTCCAAAATTTAGTATCGCCGTTATTTACAATATTCTTCCTCAAAATCTTAGATCCACTAATTTTAAACCAACACTAATTAAAGTACAATAATTGTTATTTAGTTCATCCCAAAAAATTTACCTCCCCTTCAAAATTTAATTTCCTCCAGATTCAGTTCCTATCTGAATTTAGTTTCTCAAGAGAATTTAGTTCAAGTTTAAAATTTTAGTTTTCCCTAAAATTTAGTTCCATTCAGATTTAGTTCCTCCCTCAAGATTTGAGGATTTTGTCCCAAATTTTTTACAACCTATCATCCTAACTATCGAGTCCTTCAGATTAAATGACAGTCGCCTTTCTACTAAACCTTTTGTCTTATTAAGCAAACACATTCAAAAACATTTTTTATTATATATAAATATACACACACAAGAAATTACTCGTGCACACAAGTGCACGACACCAAAACCCCCCATGAAAAGGATGTGGTGCACGCGCGAAACCGAGGAGCAAGAAGTGTGAGTGTGTGTGGGCATCGTCGGACGGGGGTAAAGGGGAAAAAATCAGGGGCTAAATTGCAAAAATACCTTCCTATTGGGTTGGGACAATGGTCCTCATTTTTATATTAGAATATCAAATAACCCGTGCACGTGCACGTGGACAAAAAAACAGTTGAAAAGGGAGGGAAAAAGAAGGAAAAGTGTGGGGTGTGGGGGGGATAAAATGAAAAAACCGGAGAAAGGAGGGAAAATAAGGAAAAATGTGGGGTGTGGGGGGGATAAAATGAAAAAACCGGAGAAAGGAGGGAAAATAAGGAAAAATGTGGGGGTGTGTGGGGAGGGTCCAGGGGAAAAATGCAAAAACTGGGAAAATGAGGGGAAAAGAAGAAAAAGTGTGGGGTTGTATGTGCAAAATGGCCCACCTCCTCTCTTATCCCCCAAAATCTCCTCATCTCTTATCCAATTACTATTATCCCAATTTCTCTTTTCTTTTCCAATTTCTCTTATCGAAAAATCCATGTTAACATCTGTCAAAGGTATAATAAATATAAACTGATATTCATTAAAAAGATGATTAATTAACTATTGTATTAATTATTTAATTGATTCATGTTATTGGAAATTGAGAAATATTAGGTCAAAGTGAAAAGTAACGAGGTGATATCATTGGAAATGTGAAATTGAATTAAGACTCTTTTAATTTTTATTTGAAAAAAGTGTTATCTAAGCCAATGTGTTAGTACGTGACATTTTGAAAAGGAAAGGGAGAGTTGTGATTATAATAGTAAAGTTAACAATGATTAACCTCTTCACTCCAATCTTTGAAGTTGGGACATGCATATTTCTAAGTCCTACATTGACTATCGTCTGGCCTGACTAGGATAGACAAATGCAAGACAATGCATTGAGCACATTTATGGACATATATGTTTTTTGGAAAGTAATTTGCAAACATTAATAAAGTTAATTGTGAAAAAAAATATTGGACAATTTTTGCAAAAAGGTTAAAAATTAAAACTAATTAGTAAAATCAACCAAAAAAGTTATTTAGCAAAACCGACCAACTATGACCATGTCAACACCCAATGGATGACTGGACGCTGGGCGCTGACTGGGCTCACATCGACTTGGATGCGGTTTGCAAGTGCGGGCAAATTGGCCGCACTTGCCAACCGTGGCCAGATTAGCTTGATTTGCATATCTTCTTCTGTGAAGAATTTAGGTCTGGTAGTATAGTTTTGCTTCGGGAGTGGGAGGTCTTGGTTCAATTCTCGGAATCCCCATTTAATGGGGCATTCCGGGAAATGAACTCAAGATGTCTAGTGCCTCAAGCAAATATCATACCACCACGCCAAATGATGCTACGTAATACATTGTACAAATTTATTTATTAAACTGTATCCGAAACTAACAAAATAAAAATAAAAAATAGGAGAAGATGGGTGTTCCAAGATTCGAACTCGAGCCACCCCGCACCCAAGGCGAAGCCCAGACAAGCTTCAACACACGTAAATGACTCACAGATTAGTTTAATATATGATCAGAACAATTTGGCCGCACTTTGTAAGTGAGGCCAAGTCTGAGCAAGTCCAGTCAGCGCACACGTGGTGAAACTTGATTGGTTTTGCTAAATAATTTTTTGGGTCGATTTTACTAATTATTTTTAATATTTAGCCTGTTTGCAAAAATTGTCCAATATAGAAAGTAAGCATGAATATTTATTATATTTAAGCATGAATATTTATGATATTTGGTAATAAAAGTTGTTGACATTTGATGCTATTAGCAGTCTCTGATTATTTAAACGTATTACTAATATTTCTAAGAGACATTTGTTCATTATGGCAGGGAAAATTTCTACCAACATATAGTCATGAAGGAATAATGCATTTATATAAAAGCATGGAGTATTATCTATAAAAATATAAATAGCAGGCATATTAGCAGGTGTCCGGGTGTAAGCGAATCCTGATTTTGGAATCATTCTTGTTAAACCAGTATCTGATTATATATTCATTGAATTGGTAGTTTGGGCAGGTTCTATCAATGACAGTATCTCCTGCAACTGTGCATGGTCTCGATGTGCACATTAGTATTTATTACCATTAACTGCATTTGCTACCTCTATTCTTGTGACGTTGTGATGAAGGTGTTCTAAAGTAAGACTGACATCATTATCTGTCAACAGAGTCTCACCTTGGCACTTGATGTTTCAAAATTTGATGACCCGAAATTTGCTGAAGTTTGGGCAACTGCTTCAAAGAAACTCACTTCTCTTGAGATTGGTTATATTCCTATGGCAATGTTGTATAGACTGCTCACTTCAACAGTGGAGTCGCACCAGCCTGAACATTGTATGGAATCCAAGTTGTTTCCTAGTCTTCAGAAGCTATGTCTCTCAGTGGACTATATCACTGATACCTTAATTTCCTCTATTTCAAGAGGCCTTCCATCTCTGACGCACATTGATCTCCAAGATACTCCCATTGTAGAACCTACACTGGACTCTGATCTCACTAACAATGGCCTTCAGCAGATCAATCAACATGGCAAGCTCAAACATATTTCGTTGATCCGGAGCCAGGAATTCTTATTCACCTACTTCCGCCGAGTGAACGATTTAGGTATTTTTCTAATGGTAAATACTTGCTCTGCATTGGAGACTATCAGCCTTGGTGGGTTTTGCCGAGTGACCGATAGTAGTTTGAGAGAGATTCTTCATTCGTGTCCTAGTCTTCGAAAGCTTAGGATTTCCCATGGAAGTCAACTAACAGACCTTTTGTTCCATGACATCTCTGCTACGTCTCTCTCTCTGACTCATGTAAGCCTGAGGTGGTGCAATCTGTTGACCAACCCTGGCATTGAGAAGTTGTCATCCAACAAGGACCTCAGTGTCGTTGATCTGAGAGATTGTCGGAAACTGAGTGATGCGGCATTACGTTCTTTAAGCTCCCTTTCTAAGTTACAGGTGCTTCTTTTGGATGGTACAGATATCACTGATAGGGGATTATCATACTTGGGCCAAGGACAGTGTCAGTTGGTTTCACTCTCTTTAAGAGGATGCAGGAAGCTAACAAATGCTTGCATTTCATCCATTTTTGGTGGTCATACTGGATCGACGACTCTACAAATTTTGGACCTTTCTAGGCTTCCCAATTTATCTGATGATGGAATCTTCTCACTCGCTAGAAGCAGAGTCCCAATTGTTGAGCTCCGCCTCCGAGAGTGCCCACACATAGGGGATGCTTCAGTCATGGCATTGGCATCAATGCAGCTCGAGGGTGGGCTCCACGGTAGCAGCTTACATTTGCTGGATCTGTATGATTGCGGTGGCATTACGCCACTTTCGTTTCGGTGGTTTAAGAAGCCTTACTTTCCGAGGCTCCGATGGTTGGGAGTAACTGGGAGTGTTAACAGGGATATGGTGGATGCCTTGGCTAGAACGCGACGCTTCATGCATGTTGCATGCCGGGGCGAGGAACTGGGAACAGGATATTGGGATTCGCTAGGCGGATGGTATAGGCACGAGGAGGATGAGATTGATGAACTTGAACAGTGGCTTCTGGAAGGCGAGGATGAATTCGACCCGGTAGAAATGGAGGACTGATGGCGGTGCGTGTATGTTTCCATCTCTCCATCTGTATGCTTACCGTACATTTTAGATTTGCCCATCTTTTCGTGTATAATACTCTGTAATCTGTTCTAGGACTCAACTAATGCTCTGTATCCGTAAATGTATGTTGAGAAATTTGATGGTTTGAGTGCAAATTAGTACTATGTTGAGTTTGGACGGTTCGATTAGGATTCGGTGCTGCTGACAGCCACAAATTGGAACAGGCCGAAGCATGCCCGTTACGATGGTTTCGACCAATGAAAGTGAGGAATAACTATATTTTTACTGCATATCATTGTCTTTCAGGTTGTCTTGCTGCCCTGATTTAATTCCAAGCTCAGCTGCTCAGCTGACTTACATTAGAGTCTTAACGTGCTAATCAAGTCGCCGTGGGTGGAGAGTTTTCCATAACCATTTCCTATGGTTTGTACGTTTCAAGATAGCACTCCCAAATCCCAATAGAGGGCTGAACGGGGGGCTTAATCTGACATAGAGATAGATGGTTTCTGCAAAAAAGTGGGAAGAGAGGGCCGAATGTGGGCTTAATATATTAAGACCATGTTCAGCCTCGCGTTCAGCTGCTGACTCAGCAGGCGGATAATTTTTTTTCAAAATAGTGTAGGATTAGATGTTTAGTTGTTACACACTAGACACCTGATTCTGGCGAGACTTTTTTTAAACCATTGTCTGACTAGACGCCTGGTGATTAGGCACCAGATGGAATGTGGTGATTAGGCACCAGACGGAACGTTAGGTTTAATTTGACATGGAGAGGGGTTTTGCAAAAGAGTGTGGAGAGAGGCCTGAACGTGGGCTTAATATATTAAGCACGCGTTCAGCCTTGCGTTCAGCCGCCGCTGACTTAGCAGGTTCAGCCGCTGACTCAGAAGGTGGAGTATTTTTTTTAAAAAATATTGTAGGATCAGACGTTTAGTTGTTACACACTAGACACCTTATTCTAGCAAGACTTTTTAAAACCATTTCCTGACCAGACGCCTGGAGATTAGACACTAGACGCCTGATCATGTGCGGATAAATTTTTTTTCAATGACCATGAACCAGACGTCTGAAGTTATTTGCCAGACGTCTGAGTTTATTTGCCAAACATCTGATTTCAAGATCACATGTCTGATAAGGGAATGTTAGACCTCTGATTCTGGGAAAAAATAACCGTTAATAGCCATTGAGACATGGACGAGATGGTTGACGGTCATTTTCCAGACGTCTGATATAGGATCAGACATTTGTTAAGAGAACGTCAGACACCTGATTATGGAGAAAATAGCCATTAATAGCTATTGGGACATGGACCAGACGGCTGAAGGTCTTTTTCCAGACGTTTGATCAATGCTCAGACTTTTGAGTAGCGACCTTCAGACGTCTGATACATGGGAAAAATAGCTGTTAAAAAGCTGTTGAGACTTGGATTTGTGGGTTTATTTCTTGGACTTTGTGCATGTTTTGTTTTAGTATTTTGGACGGTTTCTCTTATATATACATGATACTCCCCAAGCATGTGTTTCACACATCTCCAATCTTATGTTTCCTTTAGTTATATAATTTTGTTCATTGAATACTCATTTGCCATGGATCATCATCTCAATTACTTTCACCATTTGTTAAATTCTTCAATTCATCTAGCCACCCAAATCATCCACAAATTACACCACTTGAGAACAATGTAGAGTATAACACATCTATTCATCCGAATCCAACTTACCCATACAATCTAAATTTCCTCTACAATCCACATTTCACATACAATCTACACTTCCAATATAACTCATCGTATCCTGAATTTTCAGTGCAATATGTAACAGAAGAGCATGTGGGGATGCTACGGCCACCACAAGACAAGTCGCCTACCAAAAAGGGAAGGATTTTCCACCGACGATAGTTGCGGCCAACAAAAGAAATCAAAGCTAGACAATCGAGGAAGACAAGGTCCTGGTCAGTGCTTATCTAAATATTAGCTAGTACTGATCAATTGGGCATAATGTTCTGGAACAAGGTGACAAAGTACATTGCTGAGTTCCAAACTGGTGGAGCCATTCGAGATTACAAGTCTTGCAAAAATTGGTGGCATTATTTGAATGGACACGTTTCCAAGTTTGTAGGAGCCTACAATCAAGCAAAGGCACGAAAGAAGAGCGGTGAGTCCGAAAATGACGTCCTATTCACTGACCATAAAATTTATGAAAGTGACGCGAAGAAGAAGTTCAACTTAGAGCATGTATGGTACATGTTGAAGGGTGATCCAACGTGGATGTTGGTAGGCTAAGAGAGCTCATCCAAAAGAATGAAGATCAATAAATATGGAAATTATTCATCATCTTTAGAGGCGGGTGCACCGTTTGAGCCGAATACAGATACTGAGCCCAATACACCTACCGATCCGAATACACCAACTTATGTTTCTGATACAACGGAAGATGTGACTGTTTTAATCCATCCCATGCCCAAAAGAGTGGTCTGATGCATGAATTCATTGATACACAAATCAGGCTGGCAAATGCAATAGAAAATGTTGCCCGCACGAAGATGTTAGGATTGTATTCGAAGCTATTGGTTAAGGAAAATCTATCATCTCGGGAAGAACTTATTTAGAACGATTGGAGGCTGAGTAGTTTCTAAAAAAGTGTTGTCCTAATTATAAAATTAGTCTTTGTTGTATTTTAATTTCCAATTTTTCCTGCCTAATGTAACATATGTATGTTATTTGAATGAATATATTGTGGTTTTAAAAATAGCCTGTAAAAACTGGTCGTAAAAAACTAGTCGTCGTCATATGGAGTCCTATATATAACCTACAGCATAACACCTTACTACATACAAAAATAAACTTTAAGAAATATATTTCAATGTCTTCGAATACTTCTTCAGCATCATCTACTGATTCGGATGAAGTTGATGTTGCAGAGCCATGATCAATTTTATGCTCAATGATTTCCTAAGCACGCCAAGCATTTCTCCAAGCATGATCGAGCCTCCACGATGTAGAGCAACCATAGATAGAGGTCTGGTGGTGAGACGTAATTGTCTTTACAGAGAATACTTAGCCGACCCACCAATTTACAACGTTCATCAATTTCTAAGCAGATTTCGAATGAGGATGCATGCATTTCTCCGCATAGTAGTTGCCCTTGGTAGTCAATTCTCATACTTCCAGCAATGTATTGATCATTGGTGTCGTATCGGTCTTTTACCATTACAAAAATGTATTGCGGCTATGCAGATGTTGGCATAAGGAGTATTGGTTGATGTAGTTGACGATTATGTGCGAATAGGCAAAACCAATGCTCAAGACTGTCTTAATAATTTTGTCAATGGTGTTGATTCAGTTTTTGGAGAAGAGTATATGAGAAGGTCAACCGCCACTAATACCCACCACCGGCTTCTCAGTGTAGGAGAAGCATGTGGCTTCCCAGGAATGTTGGGGACAATCGATTGCATGCATTGGGAATGGAAAAATTGTCCATCGACATGGAAAGGACAATACTCACGGGAAGATCATGGATCGCCTACAATCGTACTTGAAGCAATCACATCGTATGATACATGGATATGGCATGCGTTTTTTGGCGTTCCAGATACATGCAATAATATAAATGTATTGGACCATTCACCATTATTTAACGATGTATATGAAGATCGATCTACTCATGTTCAATTTATGGTTAATGGTAACTAATATAACCTTGGATATTACTTGGCCGATGGTATCTATCCACCGTAATGCTATGTTTTTCCAATCTATTCGTCTACTGCAGTCTGTAAGGCTCAATTGTTTGCTGCTAGACAAGAGGCTGCCAGAAAGGATGTAGAGTGTGCATTCGACATTTTACAGTCAAGATTCACGATTATTAAAGGTCCAGCTTGAATGTGCCAAGTAAACTTATTTGGAAAAATAATGCATGCTTGTATCATTTTGCACAATATGATTTTGGAGGATGAAGGACATATGTACGCTACACAATATGAGTTTCCACAATACGATAAACTTGGGAACGCCAGTACAAAATGACAGTACTCTTTCGGGGCAACCGCAAACTTGGGGAGATATATTCAGAATAGAGGTCAAACTCGTGACAAGCAACGCTACTCTCATTTAAAAATGACTTGATGGAGCATATCTGGTCATTGGAAGGCAATATAATTTAATTTGTATATTAATCTATACATGTCAATGTAATTTTATTTTTAAAATTTTTATCTATGTTATACTTTTATGCATTTCGTATTTCAAGTTGAGTAATAATTATTTATGAATATTGAAATCTATGTCATTGGATTCCAAACTTAAAAAAATATCAAAATTGACATTTTATGCCATAATCAGACCTCTGATTCAGAAGAATCAGCCGTCCGATCAATGATTAGACGTCTGATTTCTTGGGAAAAAATCCTGGTAGATCAGACATCTTCTGCTAAAACATCAGACGTCTGATGCGTCTGTAAACAAACTTGTCTGGTGCACCAACATTAGATCAGACGCCTGGTGGCTATCGTCCAAGCATCTGTTCTACGTCGTATTTGAAAAAAATTTAGACGGCTGGATTACCAGACATCTGATGTGGTGCCATCGGCGTCTGGTAATCCATCCGTTGGCGGCTATGGCAACCATTCAGCCCCTGTTAAGCCCTCTATTGAGAGATAGCACTGGCTGAATCTGACGTTGCACAGATCCAGCCCATGCTAAGGCTTAACGGTTCGACCCTCCATTGGGAGTGCTCTTAGCTTTCTTTCTATATTTTTATTTTCTAAGAGTATTGATTTTCAAACTTGTAGTTGTCTGACCTTTGCTGAATTTGGACGTCGTGATCAGGATCATATTACTCCATATTTCTATTTAGGGTTAAAAAATTTAACACTGTTTTGAATGAGCTTTTGTAGGCCCATATAAGGCCCATGTAGGGCTAGGGTATCCACCACCATGTAACCCTCTTACTGTAAATACAGGGCTACGGGTTTAGTAGCTGCCATCCTTCTAACACGTTATCAGCACGCTCCAATCAACTGAGAGTTTTTGCAGCAATCTTTGGCGGACGAAGAACGATTCGTCGGATCAACCGTAGGCATCTCAACCGTTGCTAGATCTGGAGGACAGATCTAGAGGTAATAAATCAAAACTTGATCTAAACCTATTTTTCTTACAGAATACGTTTAGATCTGCAATTTTATGGATAAAAAATCGATGTTTTCACGATAAAAATCAAAATTTTACGACAAAAAACATTAATTAGAAAGATAAAAATTGGACTTTTACAAAAAAAATCGGATTTTTATTAGAAAAAGGACGAGTATTATCAAACGAGTAAGGTTCTGCTGCCCCCGAAGGCTGCGCCCCCTCCACATGCGATCACCTTTGCCCTAGGGGGCTCCGTCGCCCCGAAGGCGGCACCCCACTTGTGCCGTCACTCCCGTCGGCTGGGGGGGGGGGGGACCATTGCCCCGAAGACAGCACCCCCTACCGTGCCCCGATGATCGTCGACAAGGGGCGCGCGCAGCCCTATTGGTTGTGCCTCTTCTATTTGGATCACCAGCAAGGGGTCTCGCAGCGCTGCTGGCTGCACCCCTTACTCCGCTCGCTGGCAAGGGGGGCTCACAGCCCTGCTGGTTGCACCCCTTACTACGATCGCCGGTAGGGGGCACAGCCCTGCTGGCTATGCCCCCTATTCTGAGCACCGACAGGGTAGGCCCGCTGCTCCGTTGACAGCGCCCCTCTGCTGCCTCTTTGCCCCGGGATCCCGGCCCCGATGGACGGCAACACACCCCCCGCTCGCCTGTTTTCATGAGATCCCTGCCCCAAAGACTGGACATCCCTTCCCCCGTGCGCACAGTTTCGTCGTGGGGACGTCGCGGCCCTGACGGCTGTGCCCCGCTCTCACAACCCTAGCATGATGTTTTTACGTCCTTGAAAGCCATGGCCATGTCCTCGCGCACCCTCCGCGGGCCTGATGGTCGCCACTGCGCTAATCACGCAAAAACTAACCCAAACCGTAATTAGGGTTTTGGGGACTGCCATGAATGACGATGGCTACTAAATTTTGTATGTGGTTTTTCGGGACGTATAATTAATTCTTCCTTTTTTCCCTTTTATTTTTCGTCCATTCTATGCATGTGACACAATTTTAATGCATGAAGCATATTTAATGTCTGTGATGCAAATTTTATATGCCTGATGCATATTTAATATCTGTGATGTATATTACTCGTTTCGTTGTGCTTTTGGATTGGCTAGTTTGTCACCATTTTATTTCTCTTGCATTTTCTTTTTGATCGAAAATGTAGTGAGGAATATTTTGTAAATAACCAAGGCCAGAGCACATCCAATGAAGACGGAGTCCAACTTGAAGATGTGGCCCTGATGGTTCCCAAGTTGTACTTTTCTCTGTATTCTTTTTGAGACTGTATATAGACTTTGGACTGTACTTTATTATAATGACTAGCCGATCCATGCAACAAGATTATTTGTCTGTATTGCATAATTGTTTACCTCAAAAATATTTACTTCTTGCTAATTTACATGCTTAGATAAAATGGCCAAGCTAGCGAGTGTCAATTTCGACGTCCGGGATGCTTCTGGCAAAAACTACATGAGTTGACAGCTGGACATAAAGTTCCACTTGCGCTCACAGGGCCTGAGTCTTGCTATCATTGTTGATGATAAAGTAAGTGATATTGATAAGGTGAAACCTATCATCTATATCAGACGCCACATAGATCGGACCTTGAAGGCCGAATACTTGATAGTGGAAGACTTATATGAGTTATGGACTGTGTTGAGTATTGGACTTCTCTCTACTTGGTTTTGATGATGAGCAAAATAAATACTTGTGAGTAATCCCCTACTTGTAGTTAATTCATTGCCTAAGCCTATCATGAAGATCAATTAGCAATAGATGTCACTCAAGGATCAATCAACGCTCGTAAATTTGATTGCATGATCAAAGATGTAGATAGAAACTTTAAGAAGACTTCAAGATCATTCAATAGAAAGAAGAGAGGCAAAAACAAATGTAATCTTTTTATTCTCTTTTTATTTCTTATTAGTATGTAGATTAGAAGTAGAATTATGTCGGAGCACACACACACCTTCCATTCTATTTTGGGAAAGCATTAGAACTCATTTCCTAGGCCTCCATTTTATAATTCTCAAGCATGTGCATTTTGGACTTCCAACAGGCGACTGATGAATGAAATACAGGCACATATCCCCTTACATGTGCATGCTATTTATTCTCCGGCCGTCTGTTATGCACATACTTCGTAACTTGAATTTTGGGCTTTCTGTTCTTATTTTTCATCAGGCGACTGTTGTACAAAGTACATGCGCCTATCTAGTTACATGCGCATGTGACTTGTAAGTCAGTCACATGTCTCCTCTTGCCCAGAATCCCCAAGTTTTGACAAATTTCGTACTTGCGCCTGCAGGCGATGTAAGAAGGATTTACAGGTGCATGCCCATGGCACAGTCGCTTGTATATGTGTCACGCCCCGCTTCCCAAAACGACGGAAGTGAGACGTGACTAAGGTCTGCATGGACCGGAGCTGTGAGGCTCAGACCCAATAAGCGTCTGTAGAGTTACCATTTAATATTACATGTTCTTGCATTTATAAAATTTCGGAACAACATAAAGTACTGAAAGAAAGATGCATTCATTTTATTTCACAAAAGATATCCAGAAGTACGAGAGTCTAAAAAGGGAAGTAATGCCCAGCATGGCTACAACTGCAGAAAGTAAACTAATGGTGCAAGCACCCAACCTAGGCAGAAAAGTAAACAGTGCTACGCACCCAAACTAGAAAGCAGTAAAAACCTCTGAGGATCGGCAACAGGGAAGTAGCTCTAAGACTGGTCCTCGACAGGAAGGTACTCCGGGTCAACATCTTCCGGTTCCAAGTCCTCTGGTAGCTCTGGCTCGTCCACGTACTCTGGCTCAGTACCTGACGTACAACACCTAAGAGAAAAGGAGTTGTACGTCAGGTTAAGTCTACGAAAGGAAGGCGAGACTCTACAGCAAGTGTGAAACAATTTCAAAACAACATTTACTGGTTGATTACATGCAGTTGCGATGATATGGCAGTAATACAGTTATACAAGGAAAGTAAAGACTGAGCAGGAAAGTAAACGTGACAGGCAAAGGCCGTAGCATGTACTACTGGCTACAAGACAAGACAAGACAAGACAAGACAAGAAGTATCATGCATGTCATAAAGGGTTCATGCCTTACGGTTTGAGGGCGACCAGACCCTCTTCCCGTGCGACCCGCTCAACCCTACCCCAAACCCGAGTGCTCAAGACCAGACAACATAGAGATCACTCTCGCTTGGAGAGCATCTGAAACGCTCGTAGGCTTTTTGTAACACAGATATCACGCTCGCTTGGAGAGTATCTGAAACACCCGTAGTAGGCTTTTTGTAACACAGAGATCACTTTCGCTTGGAGAGCATCTGAAACGCCCGTAGGCTTTTTGTGACATTTCATGACATGACAAGTTGTAAGGAGTTGTTCATTCTAGGGGGTCCACATGTACGCACACACAGATAGAACCTAGGGTGTCAGTTGTTGTTGTTGTTGTTGTTTGTGCTTAGACTTAGTCGTCAAGTCTAAGATGTCAAGGGGGTCCCGGACGCTATCATTTCACGTCTGGTTCTCTTTAGTCGTACTTTTACAGTGAAAGGGTGATGGCCTAAACGTGGCTGAAAGTACACAAGTGGAAACACTTGCCTGCGGTGGCGAGTGAGTTGTCGGTCTGGATCGTCTCATCGAAGAGGCGCGTCGGTGAGGGTCCGTCTAAAACAGGACAACGACGATGTCATAATGCGTTTTTCATCAATCCTATTAGGGTTTGTTTCTAAATTCAGCGGGACTACCCTAACAGTCAAACGTCACATGTTTTTGATTCGTTTCAGCCTAATAGACATTCTACCATATGTGCACAGATATTCAAGTCCGTTCGTCGATGTCTAAGGTTGAACAACATTTTAAAGGAGCAGAAATGTAAACTTAGTTATCGTTGATGGCTTTTAGATTAGTTTTTAGATTCGCTACGGTGTGGGTTCTTACTACGCGTTAGGGGGCTAACCTTTTTGGCGTTTGGTTGTAGATCGGACGTCGGGTCTGAACGGCGATAGATCTGCATCGTCAGCAACGTCTCGACCATAGGTAATGCAGCAAGACACGTACAGACAGCGAGCGAAAGGCAAGAACAGTGGGTACGACGTCGGATCTCTCCGGTTGCGGGTAGCGCAACGAAACGTCACGGCGTCGGTTACGACATCGGAAAACATGCAAGATCTGTGGTGTGCGTGAACTCCTAGGAGCAAGGGGGCGGCCAGGAATTTAAGGAGGTCAACGGGGGGTTACACGACCTGGTAGGTGGCTGACGGCGGCTGCACGCGGTGGCGGCCGGCAGTTAGAAGGCGAAATGGACAGTTTTGCACAACGGGTCGCTGTTTTGGATCACCGCACTGATTATCGTGGCTTGAGGGCAAAGGAGTATTGCAGTAGGTAGAGGGGGTCGAGGGGAGTCCGATGGTGGTGGAAGTGGTCACCGGCGGCGGCCGGAGGGGGTGGCCATGGGTGCTTTCCGGCGATGGGCAGATCTGGGTTTTGCGTGTTTTGAGAGTGGGAAAGAGAGAAGGAGGGAGAGAGAAAGACGAAGGACAATTGTAGGTGATAGAGTGGGTAGAGGAGAGTCCGATGGAGGTGGGGTTGGTCGCCGGTGGTGGCCGGAGGGGCGGCGACGTGGGCTGTTTCCGGCGGGCGCAGATATGGGCCTGTTGCGGGTTTTACTTGGGAATTTTGAGGGAGAAAGAGAGAGAGAGAGAGAGGAAGGGGAGGAAGGTTGCCGGACTTTGGGAGGGTGGCCATGGACTCGCCGGCGACGAGGAAGGAGCAGGAATCACAAGAGGGAGGCGGCGGCCTGATGGATGCGTGGGTTCCCCTAGGGCTTGCGGGTTGGTTGAGTTTTAAAAGGGAAGTTTTGATAAATGGGTATTATAATGGGGGTGTAGTTAAGGTGACTAGGAGAGAGGATGTGAGAGAGAGGGTGCGCAAAGAGGGGAAAGGAAGGTGAGGGTAGCCACAGAAATCTCCTCATGATACGGTGGAAATCCCATGAGATTTGATTAAGTTTGAATTTTGAATTAGATTAGGCTAATTGGGCTTGAATGTGATTAGTGGGCTAGGTTGGGCTAATGGTGTCCGAAAATTACGAAAAAAATATCGGGACGACCGTGACGACAAGAGGCTCGAGGGTACGATGGTCGATCACGCACGTGGTCTATGGAAAACGAACTAAAAATAAAAAGGTCCGTTGACGAAGTCTGAAGTCACGACGTCTCTCCAATCAAAGCTGATTTGTGGAAGAACGACACGTGAAATGACTTTCACTAAAAATCCCACAAATAACTACTCTTCCATACGGTCACAACGACATATAACATCACGTATTTCGGATAGAAGAAAGGGCAAAGAAAAATACGCGTACGAAAGAGGAAAATACGCGCAAAATACGAACGGTCGGAAAGCGGCCGTTACAATATGCCTCTACAGTCGCCTTCCCAGCTTGTCAAACTTCTTAACTTTTGAAAATTTTTGCACTTGCGCCTGCAGGCGATGTAAGAAGGATTTACAAGCACCTACCCATGGCACAGTCGCCTGTATATGCTTCTACAATCGCCTGAGTTTTCACCACTTACGCACTTAGAAATTCAGTTGCATGTAGAAGGTTTCTCAGTCGCATGTTGGTTTACAGTCACCTGTCTGACCTTCATCAGTCAATTGTCCCATGTGGTAAGTTAATTGTCCCACGTGGTAAGTTATCGTTTGAATTCTCACCTACACTCTGACACAATGCAGCAGGCGACTGTGAGTTCTTCGCCAGTCGACTGTCCGGCGCGTATTTTCTATCCGTTTGCTTTTTCCAGATGGATTTCAAAAGGGGGTTGTAGTGACCCTGTGCTATGAGGAATAAACAGTAGAGGGGGTGAATAGTGTTTTATAGAATTATAAGGAATTTACGCCAAATAAAACCCTAATTAACCAACAAATGCGGAATGAAAGAAATGATCAACAACCCAAGCAAGAATGCAATGCTAACATGCAATGTACCCTGGTTCGGTGCCACCCAAGTCTCCCCGACTTGTTACCAGTTCCCTAATCCAGCAACACCCGGATCCCCTCCGGATACTCTAGTAAAACCACTAGAGCTTTCCTTTAGCCCACTTGCGGAAACCCCACAAGTGCAATCGACCTACAATCGATGTCCGTGTATTCCACAACCCGGGAACACGCAAATACCTTAATCCCACAACTAGGGACTAAGCACACTCTCACAAACCGAGAGCAAACTCTTAAATCTTGACTCCCACAACTTGGGATCAAGCCAACCCTCTCAACAACCGAGAGTATACAACAAATTTTCTGTATAGAGAATGAAATGTAAAGCTCTTACCACAAAATCCTATGCCTTGAGAAATACTTACCAATTTAGGGCAAGAATGGATTTTAAGTAGTTAGCACCAAACCCTAGCTCCACCAAGATGGACAACAATAGATGGCTAGGGTGAAGTTGGTGACTTTGATTCAAGCTCTTAGCTTGAGTAGCTCACAAAGAATGAGAATCTCTCTTGAGGAAATAGAGCTCAAAGAGTAAGGGAGAGATTCTTGTGAGATGAGAGAGCTTAGAAATGGAGTTGAATGGCTCTTCTCTTGGATGTGAAAATGTCTCTAATATCAGCCTTGAATTTCTGGTTTGAAGCAACTCAAACTTATATAGAGAAGAGACAAAACGGTCACAAAAATCGTGGCATTAAATGCCCAATGGCTCTATTTCTGAAGCTGCTTAATCGGTCAAAGAAGGATCACTGACCGATTAGTTTTGCAACTAGTCGGTCGGTGAACCTTCTTGGACCGACTAGAAGGTTGACAGCAAAGATAGTGAAATCAAGAGATAGAAGAACTAGTCGGTCTAAGAAGAAACATCAACCGACTAGTTTGACAACTAGTCGGTCGGTGAGCCTTCTTAGACCAACTAAGTAGTCAACAGTAACGAAGTCGAATTTCACTAGGAGAACTAGTCGGTCTGAGAAGGATTCCCAACCGACTAGTTGGACAACTAGTCGGTCGGTGAACCTTCTTGGACCGACTAATTGGTCAACAAATAGGCTTGAATTAATTAGGATAACTAGTCGGTCTGAGAAGGAATTTCCAACCGACTAGATCGTCATCTAGTCGGTCGGTGAACCTTCTTGGACCGACTAGTTTATCAACAGTGAATGGGCTGAAACAAGCAAGGATGTCTAGTCGGTTCAAGACGGATTTCCAACCGACTAGATCGTCATCTAGTCGGTTGGTTCTTCTACTTGAACCAACTAAGATGTATAAGAAGCCATGAAAAGAAGCGATAAGCTACGAGAAACTTTCTAATGGCTTCTAAGGCAATCCTAGAGATAAGATATGATAGTTATGAAGATTTCTAGGCAAGTACTACTCAAGGCTTAACATACTATGAGATGAAGCTATAAGACAATATAAATAACATGACAAACTGTCTTCGAAGCTTCAACATGGAGAATCCGAATCCCTTGACTTCATGAATAACTCCTTGAGCTTCAACGAAGCTCCAGGCACGACGATCACGCGTTCTGAGGAAGTCTTGGGACGTCGCTTGAGATGAACAAAATACTTTGGTGACGATCTCCATAATTCTTCAAGGTCTTGAGTCTTTTAGTTGAATGACTTGAATATCTCCAACGTCATAGTCTTCAAAGCTTTTGACTCATCCATTCCTTTCTTCTCTTTGAATTGAATCTCCATTCATTTGTTGTTGCCATTGGCTTGAGGTTTGAGGTAGCCTTTGAGTTCTTCAAGCCAATGCTTCACCTTTGTTGATCTACCAAGTCCTCCACTTGAATCAACACGTGTAGTCACTTTTGATCTTCTTGAATCTAATTGGTGATTTTTTAGCTAACTGCAAACACATGAGTTAATCACAATGATTTGTGTTTGATCATCATCAAAATCAAGGTGGAGAGTCCAATACTCAACATTCTCCCCCTTTTTGATGATGACAAACCAAATATAAACAAAATAAATAATTGTGCATTAAATAGACTTACTCCCCCTGCAATGATGCCAATCAAGTTAATATCAATAATCAATAGCATCATTCAGCAGTTAATAGTGTGTGTATCACATGAGGTTGTGTATATATCGCATGAATGACCAAAAATAATATGCGTACACAATACAAATCATATATGTGATACACATCATAAACATGAGCATGATTACTAATATATATATAATGTAATCAATATAAACCAAGGTAATCACCAATGCTCCCCCTGAATCATATACATGAATGATCATACATAAAGTCTATATGATTCAAGTTATTGTTTAACATTCAACATTTAATAAGCACATCCTTTGTTTATTTCTATCCCCCTTTGGCATTATCCAAAAGACATGGGGGGTATAGAAACAACAAAAGCAAAAATAGAGTGGAAAACTAAAAAGTATATCTAATGTAAACTAGATAAGCTACCAATTTAAAACAAGATATCAAAATAAAGATATCAATTGCAAGAGCAAATATCCAACAACAACTCAACTACCCTCAATTATCACAAGAAAATAAGCAATAAGTATATGTGATAAAAGATTACAATAGATACTAATGGTAAAGAGTAGTATGAGCAGTGTTAGAAAAGTGACAATAGCATAATTAGCAGTAGCTACTAGCTATAAATATGATAAAGAATACGGATAACAATGCAAAAATCATGACATCACTTGTGAAAGAAAAAACAAATGATCAAATAGTGTCAAGTACACAAACAAACTCAATTATCACAAAATTTATAACATTAAGCATAATGTGATAGACTGTCCTTGAGCAAGGGCATGACATATGACATGAACATGATTAAATACATAATGGTGGAATCAAAATCATCACAATGACATAGATCAACAAATAATATCAATAAACTGAGATCTAAGTCAAACATAAAAAATGCAACAAACATGACTATGGAAATTTTTAACCATGTGTACAAAGTTATGTTATGAAATAATAACTCAAAATAAACATAATGGCATGTGATACCAATTGTAGACATACCAAATCATCTCCAAAAGTATCTCCAGTTAAACTCCACAAAGCATCTCCAAAAGTAAGCATACCAAATCTAAGTGAAGTGTGCGATGTGGGGATACACAAATATCTATATCATGCAAAAGTGTTATGCCAAATAGCGATAGAAACATCATAAAACGTATGGCATACACAATTCTAGCACACTAGGATACTAATTGAAACAATGTTCAAAAGAACCATAGTACTAGCATGCATTCCAGAATAGATACTCACATAATGAGTCAATGATAAGCATGGAATGCCATGAGCATAAGGAAGATAATCACTATATCACAAGCTCAAAACTAGCATCAAGCATGAGCATGTAAAGATGATATCCAATATAAATAGTCTAACACAGTGTGCAAAGCAGACAAATAATGTCAAGATCATGACATCACTTGAGAAGGAAACCAAGTGAACAAGTAGCGACACGATCTCATCCTAGCTCAATTATCACAAAGGATTCAACATGAGGCATAATGTGACAAAACATATTTTGAGCAAAGGCATGACGATAGTCTACGTTCAAAGTCACAAGGTAGGACATAAACGAATAAAGTTATCATGAACATCGCATGCATGCATATCAATTGTGCGAATAGAATAAAAAACTTGTGTAAGCACAATATAATCGGAGGTAGCATCAAAGAAGTCATAGTGCATCAAGATATATTCATGGAAGAATATCTATGACAAAATGTACATATCATCAAACACAATATAAAAGCTTATATGATCGTGTATAGCACAAGTTATCTCTAACATCTCATAAAAATAGCATAAAATATGAGCATGAGCTGAGAGATGACATAGTGAGAAATATAGCTAGAAGATCACTAATTAATATGAATGAGTGTTATGTCACTTGTGAAAATATCATACATGAAAGATTTAGTTATAGACATGAAAGATCTCTTGAATAAAATTATAGCTAAACATCAGTCATGAAGTAATTAAAATGACAAGTAACCTACATTGATCACCCTAAATCATATCAATAAGTCTTATAAAGATAATCATACAAACTATAAGAAAAGTATGAGCTGAATGGTGATACAATGAACAAATATGCATAAAGATCCTAAATCATTAATCTTATTTATGGCATGAAAAAGATATGAACATCAATAAGCAACTAACCAATTCATTATATGAATGTTATAGCTACCATGGTACATGAGTCGTAATAAGACATATATGACATACATGAACAAGGTAGTCACATAAACAAACAATCTTCATGAGGGTGTGACAAGAATGATGTCACGCCCCGCTTCCCAAAAATACGGAGGCGAAGCGTGACTAAGGCCCGCTTAGGCCGGAGCTGTGAAGCTTGGACCCAATAAGCGTCTGTAAGGGTACCATTTAGAAAACTTCAGGTTCTTGCATTAATAAAATTCGGAACAATAGGAAGTATAGAAAGGAAAAGGCATTCATTAAATTAGAGATATAATATCCAGCGAGTACAAAGTCTAAAAAGAAGCCTAAGCATGGCAACAAACTATCTAAAAGCAAACAAAAAAAATAGTAACCTCTGAAAGGTGACGACTGAAAAGTCCTCAAGGTCTGGTCCTCGTCAGGCACGTACTCTGGGTCGACGTCCTCAGCTCCTCGTACTCCAGTGAGTCTGTCTCGTCCACGAACGATGGCTGAACACCTGACGTACATCACCCAAGAGAAAGGAACTGTACGTCAGGTAAAGTCTACAAGAAGGGTTAGACTTTACTGCAAGTGCACCGAACTTTAAACAACGGTTTACTGGTTAATTAGCATGCTGAGGTTCTATTACATAACAGTTTACTGGTTGATTAGCATGCTGTGGTTATAACAGAGTAACACAACAGGAAGTAACGCCGCAGGAAAGTAAAGCGGGACAGGTAGTAGTCGTAGCGTGTGCTACCAACTACGGGACTAACCTACAGGTGTCAAGACAAGTCGGGACGTGACGGGACAAGACAAGACAAGACAAGTGAGACACGAAAGGGTTCACGCCTTACGGTTCGAGGGGGATCAGCCCTTTTGTCGTGCGCACGCTCAACCCAACCCCAAACCCCAAGGAAGACAAGACAAGACAAACAGTATAAGGGATCACTCGCTCTAGCTTGGCGAGTGCCCTATTGTCCGCAGGCTGTGTATCAGTACAATGGATCACTCTCTCTAGCTTGGAGAGTGCCCTATTGCCCGCAGGCTGTGAATCAGTACAAGGGATCACTCAGAGAGTGCCCTATTGCCCGCAGGCTGTGCAAGACAAGACGTGACGTGACAAGACGGGAAGGGTTATTCTAGGGTGTCCACACACACGCACACACATGATAGCCCTACAATATCAAAAGTTGTTGTTGTCAGGCTCAGACTTCGTCGTCAAGTCTGAGCCGTCAAGGGTCGTCCCGGACGCTATCATTTCACGTCCGGTTCTATTTGTTCACAGTTATCAATTCTAACCAACTAAGGCCTAAGCACGACCAAAAGTGCAAGTGGATACACTTGCCTGCGATGGCGAGTGTGTCGTCCTCTCGAAGCGTCTCGTCCAAGCGTCTAGTCCGCGGAAGTCCGTCTGAAACAGTGCCGTGGCGACGGTGTCAGGTCTCAATTTCATCAAATCCTATTAGGGTTCGTTTCTAGGTTATCGGGACTATCCTATTCGTCAAAGTCACAATTTTGATGTTCAGCCCTATTCGACGATTTTATCCTATGTGCATAGTCAAAAGTTCATTCGTCGATATTCTAGGTTTGCACAACATTTTAAAAGAGCGAAAAGTAAATTTAATTCCTATTTGTCGATTTTTAGTTTAGGGTTCGATTCGCTACGGTGGGGGTTTCTACGAGTTGAGGGGACTAACCTTGTTGACGAACATGCAGAAATTCGACGTCAGATCTGGACATGGCAACAGATCGCATCGCCTTCGCCTTGATTCCTTGACTGCGGGTAGCGTGGAGTCATCTGCGTCATGGGTTCATGATGTTAAACCGTAGGGTTTAACCCGGATGGAAATTAAATCACTATTGAAACTATTATAGGAATAATGCACTTACATAAGGCAATTATAAACTAATATATATATAAATCTTTGTTAACAGAACTAACCCTAACCAAAGTAAACAGGGTGAATAAAATAAATTAAAATGTCAAATACTGTAATAGCAACTGCCTTATCATCATAACCTCTGCTGACGTACTTATAATAGGCTAACAACTTAACATCTCAACCCAACATTAACAGATCAAAACTCTAACATCAATTATCCAACCCTAACATCTTATATATATATATATATATATATATATATATATATATATATATATATATATATATATATATATATATATATATATATATATATATATATATGGGATTAATGGGGATCATACGCCATATGAGATAGGCTCTCATACGCCCTCTCACATAAAGCAACCAAGTACAAGCCCACATGGGCTTGTACTTGGTTGTACTTGGTTGCTTTATGTGAGAGGGTGTATGAGAGCATATCTCATATGGCGTATGATACCCATTATTATATTTTTATATATATATATATATATATATATATATAAGATATCAACACTAGCAATTTAAGTTATTATAATCGAAGCACCTGCATGCAATATAACCCCTAATTATAGAGATAAGCTGTTTATAACCTTCTTATATAATATTACTAACTTAGTTTTAATATAACCAGTGTTGTTAGGCCTACGTGTTATTCATTACTACATGGTACGGTTCAAGCATGAAGTACTATAAGATACAATAACATTTTCTTTTACTGATGAAAACTGAGACCAATGAACTAACTCTTATCACATATATAATAAAACGTACATGCCCTGAGTTATAACAAGACCCACCTTCTACACAGATCGTTCCATGGCTGCAGGGCGGCGATGGCAAGAGGACAGCGGGGCGGTCGAAGGGGCGTGTGGCGGCGCCTGGGAAATACGCCGGCGGCGGCAGCGGCTTGAAATGGCAGCAGGGCGCGGCGGTCGCGGCGAGGCGGGGCCAGCGTGGTCGGGGCGAAGGTTTCGGTGGTCACGGCGGGGTCGCGAGTGATCGGGCGGCGATGTGGGTCGCCGGCGGTCGATGTGGATGTCTGCGACGGCTTCGGGTGTCGGAGAAGCAATCGCCGGTGATCGGGGTTGAGGTGCGAGGGTGAGGGAGAAGAACTCGGGGCTCGTTTTATTTCGTGTTTTTGCGGCGGCTGTAAAGTTTTTCAGCCCAAACTTTGATTCACGTGGGAGAAAAATAGTTAGGGTTAGGGTTAGAATTAAATTATTATTAATAGGATATAAGTTAACTAAATAGACCCAAGATAATGGTTGAATGGGTGAGGGGCAAGGGGTTGAGGGTGTGCAGGTTGGGTTAAGTCTAGAGGAGGTTAGAGAAACAGCTTAGGGAAAGATTTAAAACGATTTGAATAAGGTATTTAGCCATATTTGGCTAACAAATTCGAAATTTAAAACTGACTGGGCAAATCAACGGTCGAGGTTATTCCGGGCGATATCTTTCAATCCGGGCGTCAGAAAAATAATCCGAAAATACCGGGGCGATCGTGGAGACGAGACACACAGATCTACGGAGCCTGATCATGCGTAATGCCTACCAAGAATTTACATAAAATTGGAAACGGCGTTTCGAGTCAGATGACTAAAACGTCCCTATTATTCAAAGTCGTTTCGCGAGAAAACGAGCCGTGAAAGACGTTCCCAAAAATTACTATAAAATTCAACACCCCAAAACGATTGCAACGGCATATCGCACCGCATATGCCGGAGCTCGGAAATAGCCAGATAAAAAATACGTGCACGATAAAACACGTGCGCACAGAAAATTGCAAATTGTCGGAAAGTGGCCGTTACATTCTACCCACCTTAGAAATGATTCCGCCCTCGGAATCACTCATACTAAGACTAATTAATAAAATCCATAAATACTTAAGCCTATAACCCTCGTCCCCCCACACAATGGTCTCTAATCTTATAACTTCAACATCATTCCTCAAATAATCCATCAAAATCCTTCTTTTCACTGGATAAAGCCACGACTAATCTCACATCCTAACACTTAACTATAGACCCATCACTGCTGTTCAAATTTCCAACCCCAAGTTCTCATAAAAGAATAATAATCATATTCTCATACCATACTGTAGGATCTAAATAAGGCTTAGAGGGGGGGTGAATAGGCCTTTGACCAAATTATCGCAAGATAAAAATTAAGCCTAGTTTACAGCATGCAGTTTAGGAATCAGACAATCAAAGCATTCACAGAAGACACAGAATTTAACGTGGTTCGGTCCCCATGACCTACGTCCACCCCAATGAGCAATCACTTATACTGTTTCTTTAAGAAGTTACAATCTCCCTTAGATTGGTGCCCCAACACCAACCTGTCAGACCAACTCAAGCTCACCAAAGCCAAAAAGAAACATACAAGTATCACTCCCCAACCCAACTTGCCCCAACAAGTTTGGTTCACAGAGTCCCAAATAACGGAAGAAATTATATTACAGCAATGCTGATCAAAACATTAATAACTTCACAAATAACAAAGATCAAGAGTTTAGAAAGCTCATTTGTGAAGATCTCTCTGGTTGTCGTCTTTCAGCACATCAGTATCTTCGCAACGCTTCTTACGGAATGATGATCGGATGTCTGTAGAAGAAGTAGTCGCTGTCCCCGTGGAGGTAGTCGGTAGAAGTTCCTCACTCAAAATGATCTCATTTGCTGCACATGAGGAACTAGCTGCTTAACTTGTTGTCACTGCGTCGGGGATGAAGTCACGGTCGCAACGCTTCTTACGGAACTCAATTTGGATCTCTAGAACTCCACTTATTGATGAATTAGTGAAGAGTGTGCATGCCTTTATATAGATTTGAGTTAACGGGTTGGAGTTACTGTGCTTGGAACCTGATCTGCACGAAAAACACGTTTAAAATAGGCTTAACGGGTCGGGTTTAAAATCCGCTGTCGGCAGCGATCCTGGCCGTTGGATCGAGCGGGATTCGCTGAGGAGCCGCCACGTGGCGGTCAAAATTCGCGCGTCGACGCCCGCCTCCGCTGACCCGGACCCGCTCTGTCGGTAGCCGTTGGATCTTCGCGTGGATGGAGGAGATGCAGCCACGTCGCTTGCGGATGTCGACAGCTGCGCCCGCCATTTGCGACTGGGTCCGATGGTTGGTGACCGTTCGATGCTGATCGAGCGGCGCTGAAGAAGCCACGTCGCCCACGTTGTGATGCCGTTGGATGCGAAACGAGCGGCCAGGATGATGCCATGTCGATCGATTTAAATCTGCGATGAAGCGTATATATGCACAGTACCGTATGCCGTATTTGCTGAATATTTTCACTGTATTCTTGCGTATTTGGGCATCAAATAAATCCAAAAAATTCTGAAATAATTCTCAAAAATCCCATAGCTTCATATTGACATATGAGAATATTTTCACCTCATTTCACCTCTTGTAGAAAAAGTTTCTTCTTTGTATACTCAGTATTTTCTCGTATTTCCCCGTCTTTGAACTTCAAATATTCTCCATAAATCCTGAGAAAAATCTCATGCTATTTATAGCCTATGATTAACTCTAGAATAGAGTTTCATAGCTATACTCCATTGTTTGATCAGCTTGTGTAATTCCAAATGAAGTTTCAGCTCCGTATTTCAACGTACTTGAGTACGTGCATGTGTAACTTGAGCAATCATGACTATAGGGACCTGTGACACACTCAACAAACAGATTAGAACAGTTCAGTAGGGTTTGTTATCATCAAACATAGGTTAGGATGCTGTTTCCAACAATATCCCCCTTTTGATGAGAACAAACCAGACATTAAGATTATTTTGAAAAAAATGTGTTAAGTGTGTGAGTGTGTGAAGCATGAATATGAGCATGAATGACAAAATGATATGCTCCCCCTATTGACATGCTCCCCCTATTGTGTTAAGTGTGTGAGTGTGTGAAGCATGAATATGAGCATGAATGACAAAATGATATGCTCCCCCTATTGACATGCTCCCCCTATCTCTGACATGCACAATCTTAATATTTCTCTCCCCCTTTGTTTTCATCAAAAAAATGTATGAAATAGCATATGAGGAATGGAAAATTGAACATTATAAACCAAAACAAAAGGCAATACATCGTTTGACCACAATGAATAAATAAGCAATAATCACTAAGTCATAACTACCATAATTCATCTCCGTGCTCAAGTGTGATGATCAAATGTTTAGTACATATGGAGAGGTAATAAGGAATACAGTCTGTCATAACCATCTTTTCCACTGAATATATGAACATCAAAGATTGAGTTTCCCCTTCTCATGTAATATGAGTTCAAGTTACCAATTCCAAACATGACCGAGAAGGATTTTTAAATGTGAAATGGCAGTGCTTGACGGACTTAACACCAACGCTAAAAAAAATTACATTTATAGCATAAGTTGGATGTCCAAGGGTAGTATCAAGGACATGGATCGTATCCATTTTTCATACGAAGCTCTGTGTATATATTTTGAAGACACTCGTCTTGCTATTCTTTTTATACACGTATATTTTAATGAGAGCTTTTCTTTTTACCCATGCCTTGAAACATCATATCCCATTAAAACATAAATTAGTCCACCAACAACCACTTTTCTTATTCAAGATTACAATTCCATAGCAAAACATTTTGATCTGTGTAAGTGTGATTGGATGATGAAAAACGTTAGTTACTCATTAATGAATATGACTTAAATAAGTATGGAGTCTTTGAATGCAAGCATTGTTAAGAATATAATATTCAAAATCCATAAGGCATATGTTTTGCATCAAAGCTGTTTCTGATGAAAAGTGCAAAATGAGGAGATAGACAATTCACTTTCCCTTTCTTTTTATATTTTTCTTTTTGTAGCACACCACACAAAAACAATAAAAGCACACCAAATAATATTTTCACTCTAAATATGATCATTAATGCCCAGTTCTAGACGTAGACGACAAAAGCGATCTTCTGGCAAAGGTTTTGTAAAGATATCTGCCAACTGAGAATCAGTAGAAATATATTCAATGGATACATCCTCTTTTGTCAAATGATCTCTAAGAAAATGATGTCTTACGTCTATGTGTTTTGTCCGAGAGTGATGAACAGGATTGTTAGAAAGATCTATAGCACTCTTACTATCACATCGTAATGGAACTTTTCTAAGATCCAAGCCGTAGTCAGACATGGTTTGCATCATCCAAAGTACTTGGGCACAACAACTGCCAAGGGCAATATACTCAGCTTCAGTAGTGGACAAAGCAACACTGTTCTGCTTACGACTAGACCAAGAAACCAATGAATGTCCTAGCATAAAACAAGTTCCACTAGTGCTCTTTCTATCAATCATACTACCAGTATAATCAGCATCAGCATAGCCAACCAAATTAAGATTACCATAAGAGGGATACCATAGTCCAAGTGTAGGAGTGTGAATAAGATATCAAAACATCCTCTTAATGGCTATCAAATGTGATTCTTTTGGACAGGCTTGAAATCGTGCACACAAACAGACAGAAAACATGATGTCTGGTCTAGATGCAGTTAAATAAAGTAAGGACCCAATCATACCTCGATAAAGCTTTTGGTCCACATCTATACCTTTGTCATCCTTTTCAAGCTTTGTTGTCGGACTCATTGGAGTTCGCATTGGCTTTGCATTTGCCATCCCAAATTTCTTCAACAGTTCTTTTATGTACTTGGTTTGGGAAACATATATGCCATCTCCAGTTTGTCTTACTTGAAAGCCCAAAAAGTATTTCAACTCTCCGACCAGACTCATCTCAAATTGATCCTGCATAACCTTTTCAAACTTTTGGCATAAAAGATCATTAGTAGTACCGTAAATAATATCGTCCACATAAATTTGAACAATAAGAAAATGATCCTGTTCATGCAAGATAAACAAAGTGTTGTCTGCACTACCCTTTTTAAAGTTATTTTCCAAAAGATATGAACTGAGACGGTCGTACCAAGCTCTGGGAGCTTGCTTCAGACCATACAAAGCCTTTTGCAACTTGTAAACGTGATTTGGAAAACTATGACTTTCAAAACTAGGGGGTTGTTCAACAAAAACATCTTCTTTCAAATAACCATTTAAAAATGCACTTTTCACATCCATTTGCTTCAATTTAAAACCTTTAAAACTTGCAAAAGCCAGCAATATTCTAATGGCTTCTAATCTAGCAACGGGTGCAAAAGTTTCATCACAATCAATTCCCTCAATCTGGTTATATCCTTTGGCCACTAATCTTGCCTTATTTCTGATTACATTTCCAGATTCATCAAGTTTGTTTTTGAAAATCCATTTAGTGCCAACAATTGGGTAATTATCAGGTCGGGGCACTAATGTCCAAACATTATTTCTATCAAACTGATTAATCTCATCATGCATGGCCATAACCCAACTTTCATCAGTTAAAGCGATTTCAACGTTCTTGGGTTCAATTTCAGAAATGAAGTCACCATGAATGCATAAGGTACACAAGTAATTGAAAGTGGATCGAGTGCGTATACCTTCCGCAGGAGTCCCCATGATCAGCTCAGGTGGATGATGTGGATTGAACCTGAGCTCTCCTCTTTCCAGTCTATTTCCTTGTGGTACTTCTGGTTCAGCTTCCTTTTGGCCTTCAGATGGTTCAGCTATGTTTTCAGGCTATGTAGTTTCCTTGTTTGCATCTCCAGCTTCAGTTTCCTTGTAATTTAAAGGTTCTATTTCAGCTTCATCAAATTTCACATTAATTGACTCAACAACAGTTAAGGTTCGTTTATTGTAGATCCTGTATGCTTTGCTCCTTGATGAATATCCTACGAACACTCCTTCGTCTGATTTGGATTCAATTGTTCCTAACTGATCTCCTGTGTTTAAAATGAAACACCTGCATCCAAATACTCTGAAATATGAAATGTTAGGAGTCTTGCCATGCCACAGTTCATAGGATGTTTTGTTCATTAAAGGTCTAAGCATAACCCTGTTGCAGACATAGCAGGCTGTATTCACTGCTTCGGCCCAAAAATACATAGGAAGAGAATAATCATTAAGCATGCTTCTTGCCATCTCTTTTAAAGTTCGATTCTTTCTTTTGACCACCCCGTTTTGTTGAGGTGTTCTAGGAGAAGAAAATTCATGTAAGATCCCTTTTTCCAAACAGAAGTTTTCAAAAACAGAGTTTTCAAATTCACCACCGTGATCACTTCTAATTTTCATAATCGAAAGATTTTTCTCATTTGAAACTTGATTACAAAAATTTTGAAAATTTTCAAAGGAATCCGATTTCTTGGCTAAGAAGTAAACCCATGTATATCTAGAAAAATCATCGATCAAAACAAAACAAAATCTCTTCCCATTGAGGCTAGCAACATCGGTAGGCCCAAACAAATCCATATGAATCAATTCTAGGACTTGTGAAGTGGTAACTTCCCGAATTTCCGTAAAAGTGGATCTAGTTTGCTTACCTTTTGTGCATGCAACACACAACTTACCATTCTCGTACTGTTGATGTGGTAAGCCTCGGACCAGGTTTTTATTCTCCAGCTTATGTAGCAACTTCATGCTGGCATGTGATAGTCTCCGGTGCCATAGTATAGCCTCCTCCTCCCTGCCAATCAAACATTTAGTAATTGTCATTTCTTCAATCATTATTGTATAAACATTATTTTTCCTATTGGCTATGAAGAGGGTATTACCTGTGACCGAGTCATAAATTTTACAAATTTTCTCATCAAAAAGTACTTTCATACCTTTGTCACAGAGTTGGCTTATGGAGATGAGGTTGTGTTTGAGATTTTCAACCCAGAGGACGTCAGAAATTTTAAAAGTATTGTTGCCAACAATACCTTTACCCATTACCTTGCACTTGCCATTGTCCCCTAATGTAACACTTCCTCCTTCTTGCTTCACGAGGCTAAGGAACTTGTCGCTGTTCCCTGTCATGTGTCTTGAGCAGCCTGAATCCAAATACCACTCACACAGTTGTTCCTTAGCCACGCTGAGTCCCTTGTTCGTGTCGCTTTCACCTATTAGGCAAAGTGATGATTGCGCTACCTCGTCTTGTGGTTCGTCTTCGTCGTCATCGTCCCATGTTACCGCAAATGATTTCCCTTTGGCTTCGGATGACGCGTTCTTTGTTGGACAGTTTTTCATGAAATGTACAAATTTCTTACAGTTGAAACATTGAACACTTTTAGTAGTATTCTGTTCAGACGAGGAATTCAAAGGATTAAACTTATTAAAACGATTGAACCTTTTTGCCATTTCAGATTTTTCGGCAGGAGTTCTGATGAAGCGTCGGAATCCTCTGACCATCAGTGCATGTTCCTCGTCGAGATCTTCTTTGTCACTTTCTTCGGCTTTGAGAGCGATGGTCTTTAAAGGTTTAGCCTCACCTTTCGCTCTTGTCTCGACGGTTTTGAGTTCCAGCTCATGGGATAACAGATTCCCAATCAGATCATCCAGCTTCAGCTTAGTGAGATCTCTCGCTTCTTGGATGGCCGTCACTTTAGGTCGGAAGGAACTAGGAAGCGCTCTTAGGATTTTCCGATTGAGGTCGATGCTGTCGTAAGAATTTCCCAAGGCTTTTGAGTTGTATACGATGTCGGTGAAGCGAGTGTACATGTCCTTGATGGATTCTCCTGGTAGCATGTGGAAACCATCGTACTCTGAGCTTAGCAGCGCTAATCTGGACTCCTTCACCTGATAGGTTCCTTCGTGAGTGATTTCGAGAGTGTTCCAGATTTCCTGCGCAGTAAGACAATGAGATATACGGTTAAACTCAGTTCTGTCAAGTGCACAGATAATTGCATTCATAGCTTTACCATTCAGAGCATAAAGTTTGTTATCGTTATCATCCCATTTATCTTCTGGTTTTGGTACATCAATATCTTCAATTTTGATTGTAGGTGGGTGATAGCCTTTAGCAACAATTTTCCAAATTTCAAGATCTGAAGAGACTAGGAAAATTTTCATCCTAGCTTTCTAGTAAGCAAAATCAGTCCCATTAAATTTGGGTGGTCTAACTGTAGACTGTCCTTCAGCAAATGCTGAATCATATGTATTCATTATGAACTAGACTCAAATGGCCAGGCCTGGTGCTCTGATACCACTTGTAGGATCTAAATAAGGCCTAGAGGGGGGGGGGGGGGTGAATAGGCCTTTGACCAAATTATCGCAAGATAAAAATTAAGCCTAGTTTACAGCATGCAGTTTAGGAATCAGACAATCAAAGCATTCACAGAAGACACAGAATTTAACGTGGTTCGGTCCCCATGACCTACGTCCACCCCAATGAGCAATCACTTATACTGTTTCTTTAAGAAGTTACAATCTCCCTTAGATTGGTGCCCCAACACCAACCTGTCAGACCAACTCAAGCTCACCAAAGCCAAAAAGAAACATACAAGTATCACTCCCCAACCCAACTTGCCCCAACAAGTTTGGTTCACAGAGTCCCAAATAACGGAAGAAATTATATTACAGCAATGCTGATCAAAACATTAATAACTTCACAAATAACAAAGATCAAGAGTTTAGAAAGCTCATTTGTGAAGATCTCTCTGGTTGTCGTCTTTCAGCACATCAGTAGCTTCGCAACGCTTCTTACGGAATGATGATCGGATGTCTGTAGAAGAAGTAGTCGCTGTCCCCGTGGAGGTAGTCGGTAGAAGTTCCTCACTCAAAATGATCTCATTTGCTGCACATGAGGAACTAGCTGCTCAACTTGCTGTCACTGCATCGGGGATGAAGTCACAGTCGCAACGCTTCTTACGGAACTCAATTTGGATCTCTAGAACTCCACTTATTGATGAATTAGTGAAGAGTGTGCATGCCTTTATATAGATTTGAGTTAACGGGTTGGAGTTACTGTGCTTGGAACCCGATCCGCACGAAAAACACGTTTAAATTAGGCTTAACGGGTCGGGTTTAAAATCCGCTGTCGGCAGCGATCCTGGCCGTTGGATCGAGCGGGATTCGCTGAGGAGCCGCCACGTGGCGGTCAAAATTCGCGCGTCGACGCCCGCCTCCGCTGACCCGGACCCGCTCTGTCGGCAGCCGTTGGATCTTCGCGTGGACGGCGGAGATGCAGCCACGTCGCTTGCGGATGTCGACAGCTGCGCCCGCCATTTACGACTGGGTCCGATGGTTGGTGACCGTTCGATGCTGATCGAGCGGCGCTGAAGAAGCCACGTCGCCCGCGTTGTGATGCCGTTGGATGCGAAACGAGCGGCCAGGATGATGCCACGTCGGTCGATTTAAATCTGCGATGAAGCGTATATATGCACAATACCGTATGCCGTATTTGCTGAGTATTTTCACTGTATTCTTGCGTATTTGGGCATCAAATAAATCCCAAAAATTCTGAAATAATTCTCAAAAATCCCATAGCTTCATATTGACATATGAGAATATTTTCACCTCATTTCACCTCTTGTAGAAAAAGTTTCTTCTTTGTATACTCAGTATTTTCTCGTATTTCCCCGTATTTGAACTTCAAAAATTCTCCATAAATCCTGAGAAAAATCTCATGCTATTTATAGCCTATGATTAACTCTAGAATAGAGTTTCATAGCTATACTCCATTGTTTGATCAGCTTGTGTAATTCCAAATGAAGTTTCAGCTCCGTATTTCAACGTACTTGAGTACGTGCATGTGTAACTTGAGCAATCATGACTATAGGGACCTGTGACACACTCAACAAACAGATTAGAACAGTTCAGTAGGGTTTGTTATCATCAAACATAGGTTAGGATGCTGTTTCCAACAATATCCCCCTTTTGATGAGAACAAACCAGACATTAAGATTATTTTGAAAAAAATGTGTTAAGTGTGTGAGTGTGTGAAGCATGAATATGAGCATGAATGACAAAATGACATGCTCCCCCTATTGACATGCTCCCCCTATTGTGTTAAGTGTGTGAGTGTGTGAAGCATGAATATGAGCATGAATGACAAAATGATATGCTCCCCCTATTGACATGCTCCCCCTATCTCTGACATGCACAATCTTAATATTTCTCTCCCCCTTTGTTTTCATCAAAAAAATGTATGAAATAGCATATGAGGAATGGAAAATTGAACATTATAAACCAAAACAAAAGGCAATACATCGTTTGACCACAATGAATAAATAAGCAATAATCACTAAGTCATAACTACCATAATTCATCTCCGTGCTCAAGTGTGATGATCAAATGTTTAGTACATATGGAGAGGTAATAAGGAATACAGTCTGTCATAACCATCTTTTCCACTGAATATATGAACATCAAAGATTGAGTTTCCCCTTCTCATGTAATATGAGTTCAAGTTACCAATTCCAAACATGACCGAGAAGGATTTTTAAATGTGAAATGGCAGTGCTTGACGGACTTAACACCAACGCTAAAAAAAATTACATTTATAGCATAAGTTGGATGTCCAAGGGTAGTATCAAGGACATGGATCGTATCCATTTTTCATACGAAGCTCTGTGTATATATTTTGAAGACACTCGTCTTGCTATTCTTTTTATACACGTATATTTTAATGAGAGCTTTTCTTTTTACCCATGCCTTGAAACATCATATCCCATTAAAACATAAATTAGTCCACCAACAACCACTTTTCTTATTCAAGATTACAATTCCATAGCAAAACATTTTGATCTGTGTAAGTGTGATTGGATGATGAAAAACGTTAGTTACTCATTAATGAATATGACTTAAATAAGTATGGAGTCTTTGAATGCAAGCATTGTTAAGAATATAATATTCAAAATCCATAAGGCATATGTTTTGCATCAAAGCTGTTTCTGATGAAAAGTGCAAAATGAGGAGATAGACAATTCACTTTCCCTTTCTTTTTATATTTTTCTTTTTGTAGCACACCACACAAAAACAATAAAAGCACACCAAATAATATTTTCACTCTAAATATGATCATTAATGCCCAGTTCTAGACGTAGACGACAAAAGCGATCTTCTGGCAAAGGTTTTGTAAAGATATCTGCCAACTGAGAATCAGTAGAAATATATTCAATGGATACATCCTCTTTTGTCAAATGATCTCTAAGAAAATGATGTCTTACGTCTATGTGTTTTGTCCGAGAGTGATGAACAGGATTGTTAGAAAGATCTATAGCACTCTTACTATCACATCGTAATGGAACTTTTCTAAGATCCAAGCCGTAGTCAGACATGGTTTGCATCATCCAAAGTACTTGGGCACAACAACTGCCAAGGGCAATATACTCAGCTTCAGTAGTGGACAAAGCAACACTGTTCTGCTTACGACTAGACCAAGAAACCAATGAATGTCCTAGCATAAAACAAGTTCCACTAGTGCTCTTTCTATCAATCATACTACCAGTATAATCAGCATCAGCATAGCCAACCAAATTAAGATTACCATAAGAGGGATACCATAGTCCAAGTGTAGGAGTGTGAATAAGATATCAAAACATCCTCTTAATGGCTATCAAATGTGATTCTTTTGGACAGGCTTGAAATCGTGCACACAAACAGACAGAAAACATGATGTCTGGTCTAGATGCAGTTAAATAAAGTAAGGACCCAATCATACCTCGATAAAGCTTTTGGTCCACATCTATACCTTTGTCATCCTTTTCAAGCTTTGTTGTCGGACTCATTGGAGTTCGCATTGGCTTTGCATTTGCCATCCCAAATTTCTTCAACAGTTCTTTTATGTACTTGGTTTGGGAAACATATATGCCATCTCCAGTTTGTCTTACTTGAAAGCCCAAAAAGTATTTCAACTCTCCGACCAGACTCATCTCAAATTGATCCTGCATAACCTTTTCAAACTTTTGGCATAAAAGATCATTAGTAGTACCGTAAATAATATCGTCCACATAAATTTGAACAATAAGAAAATGATCCTGTTCATGCAAGATAAACAAAGTGTTGTCTGCACTACCCTTTTTAAAGTTATTTTCCAAAAGATATGAACTGAGACGGTCGTACCAAGCTCTGGGAGCTTGCTTCAGACCATACAAAGCCTTTTGCAACTTGTAAACGTGATTTGGAAAACTATGACTTTCAAAACTAGGGGGTTGTTCAACAAAAACATCTTCTTTCAAATAACCATTTAAAAATGCACTTTTCACATCCATTTGCTTCAATTTAAAACCTTTAAAACTTGCAAAAGCCAGCAATATTCTAATGGCTTCTAATCTAGCAACGGGTGCAAAAGTTTCATCACAATCAATTCCCTCAATCTGGTTATATCCTTTGGCCACTAATCTTGCCTTATTTCTGATTACATTTCCAGATTCATCAAGTTTGTTTTTGAAAATCCATTTAGTGCCAACAATTGGGTAATTATCAGGTCGGGGCACTAATGTCCAAACATTATTTCTATCAAACTGATTAATCTCATCATGCATGGCCATAACCCAACTTTCATCAGTTAAAGCGATTTCAACGTTCTTGGGTTCAATTTCAGAAATGAAGTCACCATGAATGCATAAGGTACACAAGTAATTGAAAGTGGATCGAGTGCGTATACCTTCCGCAGGAGTCCCCATGATCAGCTCAGGTGGATGATGTGGATTGAACCTGAGCTCTCCTCTTTCCAGTCTATTTCCTTGTGGTACTTCTGGTTCAGCTTCCTTTTGGCCTTCAGATGGTTCAGCTATGTTTTCAGGCTATGTAGTTTCCTTGTTTGCATCTCCAGCTTCAGTTTCCTTGTAATTTAAAGGTTCTATTTCAGCTTCATCAAATTTCACATTAATTGACTCAACAACAGTTAAGGTTCGTTTATTGTAGATCCTGTATGCTTTGCTCCTTGATGAATATCCTACGAACACTCCTTCGTCTGATTTGGATTCAATTGTTCCTAACTGATCTCCTGTGTTTAAAATGAAACACCTGCATCCAAATACTCTGAAATATGAAATGTTAGGAGTCTTGCCATGCCACAGTTCATAGGATGTTTTGTTCATTAAAGGTCTAAGCATAACCCTGTTGCAGACATAGCAGGCTGTATTCACTGCTTCGGCCCAAAAATACATAGGAAGAGAATAATCATTAAGCATGCTTCTTGCCATCTCTTTTAAAGTTCGATTCTTTCTTTTGACCACCCCGTTTTGTTGAGGTGTTCTAGGAGAAGAAAATTCATGTAAGATCCCTTTTTCCAAACAGAAGTTTTCAAAAACAGAGTTTTCAAATTCACCACCGTGATCACTTCTAATTTTCATAATCGAAAGATTTTTCTCATTTGAAACTTGATTACAAAAATTTTGAAAATTTTCAAAGGAATCCGATTTCTTGGCTAAGAAGTAAACCCATGTATATCTAGAAAAATCATCGATCAAAACAAAACAAAATCTCTTCCCATTGAGGCTAGCAACATCGGTAGGCCCAAACAAATCCATATGAATCAATTCTAGGACTTGTGAAGTGGTAACTTCCCGAATTTCCGTAAAAGTGGATCTAGTTTGCTTACCTTTTGTGCATGCAACACACAACTTACCATTCTCGTACTGTTGATGTGGTAAGCCTCGGACCAGGTTTTTATTCTCCAGCTTATGTAGCAACTTCATGCTGGCATGTGATAGTCTCCGGTGCCATAGTATAGCCTCCTCCTCCCTGCCAATCAAACATTTAGTAATTGTCATTTCTTCAATCATTATTGTATAAACATTATTTTTCCTATTGGCTATGAAGAGGGTATTACCTGTGACCGAGTCATAAATTTTACAAATTTTCTCATCAAAAAGTACTTTCATACCTTTGTCACAGAGTTGGCTTATGGAGATGAGGTTGTGTTTGAGATTTTCAACCCAGAGGACGTCAGAAATTTTAAAAGTATTGTTGCCAACAATACCTTTACCCATTACCTTGCACTTGCCATTGTCCCCTAATGTAACACTTCCTCCTTCTTGCTTCACGAGGCTAAGGAACTTGTCGCTGTTCCCTGTCATGTGTCTTGAGCAGCCTGAATCCAAATACCACTCACACAGTTGTTCCTTAGCCACGCTGAGTCCCTTGTTCGTGTCGCTTTCACCTATTAGGCAAAGTGATGATTGCGCTACCTCGTCTTGTGGTTCGTCTTCGTCGTCATCGTCCCATGTTACCGCAAATGATTTCCCTTTGGCTTCGGATGACGCGTTCTTTGTTGGACAGTTTTTCATGAAATGTACAAATTTCTTACAGTTGAAACATTGAACACTTTTAGTAGTATTCTGTTCAGACGAGGAATTCAAAGGATTAAACTTATTAAAACGATTGAACCTTTTTGCCATTTCAGATTTTTCGGCAGGAGTTCTGATGAAGCGTCGGAATCCTCTGACCATCAGTGCATGTTCCTCGTCGAGATCTTCTTTGTCACTTTCTTCGGCTTTGAGAGCGATGGTCTTTAAAGGTTTAGCCTCACCTTTCGCTCTTGTCTCGACGGTTTTGAGTTCCAGCTCATGGGATAACAGATTCCCAATCAGATCATCCAGCTTCAGCTTAGTGAGATCTCTCGCTTCTTGGATGGCCGTCACTTTAGGTCGGAAGGAACTAGGAAGCGCTCTTAGGATTTTCCGATTGAGGTCGATGCTGTCGTAAGAATTTCCCAAGGCTTTTGAGTTGTATACGATGTCGGTGAAGCGAGTGTACATGTCCTTGATGGATTCTCCTGGTAGCATGTGGAAACCATCGTACTCTGAGCTTAGCAGCGCTAATCTGGACTCCTTCACCTGATAGGTTCCTTCGTGAGTGATTTCGAGAGTGTTCCAGATTTCCTGCGCAGTAAGACAATGAGATATACGGTTAAACTCAGTTCTGTCAAGTGCACAGATAATTGCATTCATAGCTTTACCATTCAGAGCATAAAGTTTGTTATCGTTATCATCCCATTTATCTTCTGGTTTTGGTACATCAATATCTTCAATTTTGATTGTAGGTGGGTGATAGCCTTTAGCAACAATTTTCCAAATTTCAAGATCTGAAGAGACTAGGAAAATTTTCATCCTAGCTTTCTAGTAAGCAAAATCAGTCCCATTAAATTTGGGTGGTCTAACTGTAGACTGTCCTTCAGCAAATGCTGAATCATATGTATTCATTATGAACTAGACTCAAATGGCCAGGCCTGGTGCTCTGATACCACTTGTAGGATCTAAATAAGGCCTAGAGGGGGGGGGGGGGTGAATAGGCCTTTGACCAAATTATCGCAAGATAAAAATTAAGCCTAGTTTACAGCATGCAGTTTAGGAATCAGACAATCAAAGCATTCACAGAAGACACAGAATTTAACGTGGTTCGGTCCCCATGACCTACGTCCACCCCAATGAGCAATCACTTATACTGTTTCTTTAAGAAGTTACAATCTCCCTTAGATTGGTGCCCCAACACCAACCTGTCAGACCAACTCAAGCTCACCAAAGCCAAAAAGAAACATACAAGTATCACTCCCCAACCCAACTTGCCCCAACAAGTTTGGTTCACAGAGTCCCAAATAACGGAAGAAATTATATTACAGCAATGCTGATCAAAACATTAATAACTTCACAAATAACAAAGATCAAGAGTTTAGAAAGCTCATTTGTGAAGATCTCTCTGGTTGTCGTCTTTCAGCACATCAGTAGCTTCGCAACGCTTCTTACGGAATGATGATCGGATGTCTGTAGAAGAAGTAGTCGCTGTCCCCGTGGAGGTAGTCGGTAGAAGTTCCTCACTCAAAATGATCTCATTTGCTGCACATGAGGAACTAGCTGCTCAACTTGCTGTCACTGCATCGGGGATGAAGTCACAGTCGCAACGCTTCTTACGGAACTCAATTTGGATCTCTAGAACTCCACTTATTGATGAATTAGTGAAGAGTGTGCATGCCTTTATATAGATTTGAGTTAACGGGTTGGAGTTACTGTGCTTGGAACCCGATCCGCACGAAAAACACGTTTAAATTAGGCTTAACGGGTCGGGTTTAAAATCCGCTGTCGGCAGCGATCCTGGCCGTTGGATCGAGCGGGATTCGCTGAGGAGCCGCCACGTGGCGGTCAAAATTCGCGCGTCGACGCCCGCCTCCGCTGACCCGGACCCGCTCTGTCGGCAGCCGTTGGATCTTCGCGTGGACGGCGGAGATGCAGCCACGTCGCTTGCGGATGTCGACAGCTGCGCCCGCCATTTACGACTGGGTCCGATGGTTGGTGACCGTTCGATGCTGATCGAGCGGCGCTGAAGAAGCCACGTCGCCCGCGTTGTGATGCCGTTGGATGCGAAACGAGCGGCCAGGATGATGCCACGTCGGTCGATTTAAATCTGCGATGAAGCGTATATATGCACAATACCGTATGCCGTATTTGCTGAGTATTTTCACTGTATTCTTGCGTATTTGGGCATCAAATAAATCCCAAAAATTCTGAAATAATTCTCAAAAATCCCATAGCTTCATATTGACATATGAGAATATTGTCACCTCATTTCACCTCTTGTAGAAAAAGTTTCTTCTTTGTATACTCAGTATTTTCTCGTATTTCCCCGTATTTGAACTTCAAAAATTCTCCATAAATCCTGAGAAAAATCTCATGCTATTTATAGCCTATGATTAACTCTAGAATAGAGTTTCATAGCTATACTCCATTGTTTGATCAGCTTGTGTAATTCCAAATGAAGTTTCAGCTCCGTATTTCAACGTACTTGAGTACGTGCATGTGTAACTTGAGCAATCATGACTATATGGACATGTGACACACTCAAAAAACAGATTAGAACAGTTCAGTAGGGTTTGTTATCATCAAACATAGGTTAGGATGCTGTTTCCAACACATACCACTCCACTAAACATCATCGCTCAAAACAATCTTTTAAATTTCTCAATCTTTTCCCAATATTAATAAATCTCCAAAAATGAGATTCTAGTCAACCACCAATCCAAGACAAAAACTTGATCTATCCTATAATACCTTCACAAATCAACAATCGCCGTGTCTTCAATACATTTTTGTCATATCTTCCCATAATTTTATCTACCAAATAATTGAACTATCAAAATCACATCTCCTCCTACTTATTATAATTTTTTTAAACCAATATTAAATCTGACAACCTAACCATCCATTTATCTCAACACGTCGTGTTACTCCCAATGTCTTCTCACGTCAACTCAACAATCAAGTCTCGATGCTAATAAAAGCTCTACTCAATCTCATGATCACCCTAACTCCTACCATACTCTGTAGCCATCCCTATCTACCATTCGTCTAAGCCTCAATTTGATAAGTTCTCATCTTCACACATATAATCTCATTCAACCAGAATTCTCCATTGAGTCCGCCACACTTCGGTTTTATAAATAGTCTTGGACAGCCCATTCTTTGCATCCGAAAGAAACCTATTCCAATATCCCATCGTTCCAAAATCGGTTAATCATAGCTATAACAAATCTCACCTCCCCCTGAGCCTATCCGCAAACAAAATCCTACAACAATAATAGCTAGTTCCAAAACTATAACAACCATAACATAACATTTCTAAAAGGAGAGAAAGAAGAGAAAGTGAAACTTAAAACCAGTGACACGTTTTTAAAACATTTGGAAAAACGTGTGGAGTCGTGGTAATGGACGAGGAAAGATAATTGATTTGTGATCTTGTGAGCTAATTTCAAAAACTTTAAAGATTTGGTTTAAAAGAAAAACAAAGTTTTGATACAATCACATTCAGTCAAAGTTAAGCTATTTTATAATCGCGAAAAACTACGTCTAAGGAAATTGCCTGCTATGACCCTATTCATATACGTATGAATACCGTCATTCAGACAACTTCAATCATATCATGGTTAACACTGAGTACACATTCAAGACACAAAAGGCAATCATCGGGATCCTAAAGAACACACACTCATACAGGTCTACGCACTCTACTTATACTCATGCACCTCGACGACATCACCTACCAAAAGGGCCTACTCCTAAACCGGAGATAACATAGACAACTACAAGGACTAATATCTACACAAAATAAAGGAAACAGAAACCAAAAGTGTAACGAAATAAATCGGAAAGGACGAGTTCAAGTAAGGCGGGGCAAGGAGGTAATTGGTTGGATGGAACAAAAAAAATATTCTTCAAAATAACTAGATTGATGACGGGAGAATTACGTGTGAAATATGGTATCATATACTTTTAAATATATATATTTATATTTATATACTTAAAAGTGAGCAGATGTAGCAAATTATTACAATTTGGAAAAAGAGTTAGATGAAGGAAATAAAAGTAGGGTGAGGTAGCGATTGCTTTGCAAATGAAAATGAGTTTTAAACAAAGATTTCTTGAAGTACGAGCACGATGAACATAGGGCTGTTTATACATATACGCGAATAAATTTAAAGTTCTCTTTGGTTTAGAAAATACCCTAAAAGTACGTGCGGTAAGTGATTTGCAATAAAATTTTGTAGTTTAGAAAAGTTATATATATATATATATATATATTGGATCATAGAATTGATAACAAGGTTTAAAACTGAAATTCGAAAGATACCGATTTGAAAATAGGCACGAGATAGTAAAATAATTTTACGACCAAGGAGGTTTTAAAAAATCAGTGAAAGAATTTTAACTCAACCGAAAAAACAAGAAATTTTTAAAATATATAATATAGGGGTTTTTAAAGAATTTAAGCCGAGCGAAAAACTTAATACGGAATTTCAAAAATACTTTTAGGGGGACCAGAATTGGTCAAGGAAGAGACTCGAAGGATCAGCGATACTCGTCAAGAACGATTACGTGAATCGGGAGAAAGGAAAAGATCGCATGATAGATATACTTAGGATATGATTTACGAAGCTACGATGGAATTCCTCGGTCGATCATACGAAGGGGTAAAGATCAGGTAGACGCTAGAAGCCAGGGATTCTAGTTATCGGGTCGTCTAAAGATTAGGATAACTCAGCTCTAAGACTTCCTAATGAGCTAGACTATAATCAGGATCTAAAGAGAAGGTTCCTAAGAGAATCAAGGTTACGTTCTGCTGGGCCCGTAGTCGTTGGACCCGAGTGAATGACTAAAAGAAGGGCTCTAGAAATCTAACACGGTCAGAGTCAAGCGAGGGCTACTAAGGTATCCTAAGATGAGGATGACTAATTCTTACCCAAGGCGTCTGACTATCAAACCTGGATGCCTATCTAAGTCTTCCTACCATCTAAGACTAGGTAAATCTAATTCAGACTTGTACGTGGATATTAACTGAATGCGGCACTTTTATTGTTCCGAACTTTTGCATGACCTGCATGGGCCACCACTAAAACCTGTCACGCCTCGCTTCCCAAAAATACGGAGGCGAAGCGTGACTAAGGCCCGCTTAGGCCGGAGCTGTGAAGCTCGGACCCAATAAGCGTCTGTAGGGGTACCATTTAGAAAACTTCAGGTTCTTGCATTAATAAAATTCGGAACAATAGGAAGTACAGAAAGGAAAAGGCATTCATTAAATTAGAGATATAATATCCAGCGAGTACAAAGTCTAAAAAGAAGCCTAAGCATGGCAACAAACTATCTAAAAGTAAACAAAAAAAATAGTAACATCTGAAAGGTGACGATTGAAAAGTCCTCAAGGTCTGGTCCTCGTCAGGCACGTACTCTGGGTCGACATCCTCGGCTCCTCGTACTCCAGTGAGTCTGTCTCGTCCACGAACGCTGGCTGAACACCTGATGTACAGCACCCAAGAGAAAGGAACTGTACGTCAGGTAAAGTCTACAAGAAGGGTTAGACTTTTCTGCAAGTGCACCGAACTTTAAACAACAGTTTACTGGTTGATTAGCATGCTGAGGTTCTATTACACAACAGTTTACTGGTTGATTAGCATGCTGTGGTTATAACAGAGTAACACAACAGGAAGTAATGCTGCAGGAAAGTAAAGCGGGACAGGTAGTAGTCGTAGCGTGTGCTACCAACTACGGGACTAACCTACAGGTGTCAAGACAAGTCGGGACGTGACGGGACAAGACAAGAAAAGACAAGTGAGACACGAAAGGGTTCATGCCTTACGGTTCGATGGGGATCAGGCCCTCTTGCCATGCGCACGCTCAACCCAACCCTAAACCCCAAGGAAGACAAGACAAGACAAACAGTACAAGGGATCACTCGCTCTAGCTTGGCGAGTGCCCTATTGCCCGCAGGCTGTGTATCGGTACAAGGGATCACTCTCTCTAGCTTGGAGAGTGCCCTATTGCCCGCAGGCTGTGAATCAGTACAAGGGATCACTCGGAGAGTGCCATATTGCCTGCAGGCTCTGAATCAGTATAAGGGATCACTCGGAGAGTGCCCTATTGCCCACAGGCTGTGCAAGACGGGACGGGATGTGACAAGACAGGAAGGGTTATTCTAGGGTGTCCACACGCACGCACACACATGATAGCCCTACAATATCAAAAGTTGTTGTTGTCAGGCTCAGACTTCGTCGTCAAGTCTGAGCCGTCAAGGGTCATCCCGGACGCTATCATTTCACGTCCTGTTCTATTTGTTCACAGTTATCAATTCTAACCAACTAAGGCCTAAGCACGGCCAAAAGTGCAAGTGGATACACTTGCCTGCGATGGCGAGTGTGTCGTCCTCTCGAAGCGTCTTGTCCAAGCGTCTAGTCCGCGGAAGTCTGTCTGAAACAGTGCCGTGGCGACGGTGTCAGGTCTCAATTTCATCAAATCCTATTAGGGTTCGTTTCTAGGTTATCGGGACTATCCTATTCGTCAAAGTCACAATTTTGATGTTCAGCCCTATTCGACGATTCTATCCTATGTGCACAGTCAAAAGTTCATTCGTCGATATTCTAAGTTTGCATAACGTTTTAAAAGAGAGAAAAGTAAATTTAATTCCTATTTGTCGATTTTTAGTTTAGGGTTCGATTCGCTACGGTGGGGGTTTCTACGAGTTGAGGGGACTAACCTTGTTGACGAACATGCGGAAATTCGACGTCGGATCTGGACATGGCAACGGATCGCATCGCCTTCGCCTTGATTCCTTGACTGCGGGTAGCGTGGAGTCATCTGCGTCATGGGTTCATGATGTTAAACCGTAGGGTTTAACCCGGATGGAAATTAAATCACTACTGAAACTATTATAGGAATAATGCACTTATACAAGGCAATTATAAACTAATATATATTTAAATCTTTGTTAACAGAACTAACCCTAAGCCAAAGTAAACAGGGTGAATAAAATAAAGTAAAATGTCAAATACTGTAATAGCAACTGCCTTATCATCATAACCTCTGCTGACGTACATACAATAGGCTAACAACTTAACATCTCAACCCAACATTAACAGATCAAAACTCTAACATCAATTATCCAACCCTAACATCATATATATATATATATATATATAAGATAACAACACTAGCAATTTAAGTTATTATAATCAAAGCACCCGCATGCAATATAACCCCTAATTATAGAGATAAGCTGTTTATAACCTTCTTATATAATATTACTAACTTAGTTTTAATATAACCAGTGTTGTTATTCATTACTACAGGGTACGGTTCAAGCATGAAGTACTATAAGATACAATAACATTTTCTTTTACTGATGAAAACTGAGACCAATGAACTAACTCTAATCACATATATAATAAAACGTACATGCCCTAAGTTATAACATGGCCCACCTTCTACGTAGATCGTTCCATGGCTGCAGGGCGGCGAGGGTAAGAGGACAGCGGGGCGGTCGAAGGGGCGTGTGGCGGCGCCTGGGAAACACGCCGGCGGCGGCAGCGGCCTGAAATGGCAGCAGGGCGCGGCGGTCGCGGCGAGGCAGGGCCAGCGTGGTCGGGGCGAAGGTTTCAGCGGTCACGACGGGGTCGCGAGTGATCGGGCGGTGATGTGGGTCGCCGACGGTCGATGTGGAGGTCTGCGGCGGCTTCGGGTGTCGGAGAAGCAATCGCCGGTGATCGGGGTTGAGGTGCGAGGGTGAGGGAGAAGAACTCGGGGCTCGTTTTATTTCGTGTTTTTGCGGCGACTGTAAAGTTTTTCAGCCCAAACTTTGATTCACGTGGGAGAAAAATAGTTAGGGTTAGGGTTAGAATTAAATTATTATTAATAGGATATAGGTTAACTAAATAGACCCAAGATAATGGTTGAATGGGTGAGGGGCAAGGGGTAGAGGGTGTGCAGGTTGGGTTAAGTCGAGAGGAGGTTAGAGAAACAGCTTAGGGAAAGATTTAAAACGATTTGAATAAGGTATTTAGCCATATTTGGCTAACAAATTCGAAATTTGAAACTGACTGTACAAATCAACGGTCGAGGTTATTCCGGGCGATATCTTTCAATCCGGGCGTCAGAAAAATAATCCGAAAATACCGGGGCGATCGTGGAGACGAGACACACAGATCTACAGAGCCTGATCATGCGTAATGCCTACCAAGAATTTACGTAAAATTGGAAACGGCGTTTCGAGTCAGATGACTAAAACGTCCCTATTATTCAAAGTCGTTTCGCGAGAAAACGAGCCGTGAAAGACGTTCCCAAAAATTACTATAAAATTCAACACCCCAAAACGATTGCAACGGCATATCGCACCGCATATGCCGGAGCTCGGAAATAGCCAGATAAAAAATACGTGCACGATAAAACACGTGCGCGCAGAAAATTACAAACTGTCGGAAAGCGGCTGTTACAAATGAGCTAATGAAGAAGTATGCTATATTACACAAATCGAATATATTAAAATACCAATTGTAAACATGGTAGTCAAAACCAATATATTAAAATACCAATTGTACAAAACACATACTTACAACCATTTAGCTCTCCCTATATGTGTGCATCTCCAATGCACCATCCTTTCCTTTGAATTGATCCATCATTTGTAAACCAAGGAGTGTATAGAGTAGGCATCTTGCATAACAATCTGACAATTCAACAATTGGTGGTATCCAAAAACTTTTTGGATCCAATAGGTTAAGGAACAAAATCAAGTAGTCCAATAACCAATCATTTACCAATTGTAAATAACATTCATCAATAGAAATGCATGGCATGCATTAATAGGAGTTATTATAATCACGAAAATCATACATATAGGGAATTAACAATTCTCAATCATTAGAAATTAGATACACCTAGACTAATAATTCCTATGCATATGATTTAATCACAATACATTTTACAAGAAATCATCATTATGAATACACACATCTAATACAATAGTGTGTGCTAGAGAGATTCTCCGTTCAATATGCACATGTGCATAAAATAAACATTCACGGCACAACACATATTGAAGGAAGGCATGAAAAGTAATACCACAAAGAGTGTGCATGAAAAGCATAAAGTATTAATTTTCAAAACCAAATTTCTCTTTCCCTTTGGCATATCAACAAGATAGGAAGGTGCAAATTGATAATAAATCACCAAGGGTTAGAGAAATCAACTAATCTATATGCACAACATAATATGAATGAAATGAAATGACATATAAATGAAAATAACATGATAGCAATCAAACATGTCATACTCCCACAAAATCATACAAACGTGGTACCCAAGCAATGAAGTGCAATATGAGTGAGTAAGCAAGGTGGAAATCAAATAAAGACTGAGTTTCATTTTTATATATATAGTCGCATGAGAATATGTCATTCCTAATATACGATTCTATATGTGTGTTCATACCATGCCTAGAAACAATCTTAGGAATCCAAAAGATAGTGATTTGGGATTCTTAAGTAGAGGTTGTGTAGTGGCATGAGTAGGAAGTTGGGATGCACGCTTGTGAAGTGGAACATAAATATAAGCGTGTCCCGTGTGTGAAACATGCAAATGAGCATTAGTTCTAACATGAAATTTTTTAAGCCACATGTTATAAATAATCATCGAATAAACATATGAGTAAGGATTATGAATACACAATGCATATCAGTCAAGAATTTGACACACGTGAAATACATAGACATGAATGACATACAAGACACACAATATGCAAACATAGGATATGCATGAGATAGTCTCAAATACAAAGTGACATCTACATGCATCCAACACACATGGATACCAAATGTAAGAATATACTTACTCATTAAGCTCCCCATACTTTGGTGCATCACTTAAGCACCATCAACTCCATTAGAATGAAAATCTTTGCAAATCAAGGAGTTGGTAGAGTTGGTATCCCAAAGTGGATTGAACCTAGAAAACATAATTTTGGTATTAAAAAAAACTTTTTGGATCCTATGGGTTAGGCAATAAATTTAAAATACTAAATTTAAATAATTGTAACCAATATCCTAATGTAATCATACACAATGTTTATGTTGCATGTAATCATGTCACTTGATAAATATTTAACCATATACATGCATATACCAATTGAACCAAAAGTAAATATGTATATTAATCCAAAAGCATGACATGTATCACATGCAGCAAAACATAAGTATGAACCAAAGCATGTGTTGCATGAAAAAGTATTAGATATTCTACACATGAAAATCCTAAACACAGTGATTTACTAATAATCAAACAATAGAAATCAAATTCAATATGAATTTAAGTTTCTAACAAACATGAGCATCTAAGACCAATATGCAAACAAAAGAATAAACCAATTCTTAACACAAATGCTTTGGTACCCATAAAATGAATATAAACTTATGGTACCAAGCAATGAAGGGTCAACGGAAACTAACCCTTTGGAAACCAAGTCCAAGAGGACCGTGATTTCCCAACATAATCATCATTCAAAATAATATCATGAATATAAGATTGCACATACATATCCTTAGCATGATTACTAGTGTTCTTATGACCCCAAATAGTGTATGATTAGGGTATCCTCTTCCTAGTGGTTGCATGCACAAAAGGTTGATCTCTACGTGGTGCATGTGGCTTAGGAACATGAGATCTAGCAAGAGCATGAGGAAATGTGTATGGAACATTGTGTTGTGCTAAAGCATGATGATGGGCATATGGTCCATGGTGTGGTGTTGCATACATACGTGGATGAATATGGGGTGTGTATGCATGAGGATGATCATGAGAATAAGCATGTATATGTGGATGTGATGTGTGATCATAAGCATGTGGTGCATGAGCATGAGTACGTGCATGAGAGTGTCTCAAATGAGTGTTTGCACGTGCTCGTGGGTGTGGAGCATAAAAACCATCATACGTGTGAACATGTGGAATAGGAGGTGTGTTCCTACGTGGCATAGTATTGGTGTACATAAATGCATGACCCTTCCTTTGATGTCCACCCTTGATGGGTTTCTTTGCAAAGGAGGGAGGAATAGGAGTGGTGGTTTCCTTAGTAGTAGAACTACACAAGTTGTTATAGACACCACTCGTGGATGCACCGGATGATGGCCTCACAAAATCTATAGTTACTTCACTATAGGAGGTGCGTGCATTGGATGCACTTGCCTTAGAATAACCAAGGCCAACACGATGGTTTGCTGGTAGTTGATTCTTTAGCAAATCATCCAAATTGTCCTTTCCCTTATTGAATCTCTCAACAATGGATGACATGAGCTCATATTTCTTCGAAATTGAAGAAATAGTGGCATTCAAGGTGGATGCATGTGTGGTGAGCTCGTGCACTTCGGATTTGAGATCCTCATTCTCAATGCCCAAACTAGTGTTTTGAGATTGAAGATTTTCAATCTCAAGATCGTTACTATCCTCAATGGAAACACGATCAAGTTGAGATTTGAGGGACTCCACCTCATTTCTCAACATGCCATTTTGAGTAAGCAAACTTGCTCTCTCAATAGCGAGTGTCTCAACAATGGTGTCATTGTTTGAGGTGCTACATGTAGATGTGTTAGTGAGACTAGCAATCTTATTCTTAGCATCACAATATTTATGCGTAAGCTTTTGATATTTATCAAATAATTGTTCAAAAGCAATTCTAAGATCAACCATTGTTACCTCTTCATCGTCGCTATCGTTTCCTCTGAAATCACTTGATGTGTCACTAGAGTCACCCATAGTGGCATCCTCTCGTCCCATTAAACCCATGAGTGAATCCCTTTCATCATTGGAGGAAGAACACTCCGAGGTGGACTCTTCTTGCTCCGCTAGCATGTGTGTCACGCCCCGCTTCCCTAAAATGGAGGCGAGACGTGAGAAGGTCCGCACGAGAGTGGAGCTGTGAAGCCCCAAACCCGATAAGCGTCAATGAAACATAAGCAGGTCCCTGTAACCACAAACGAAACAACAGTAATAACACAAGGAGAGACAGAAATAAAATCTCATATCTCATAATTTGTCCAACATGAAAATTAAGTTCAACATCCAGAAAAGCCACCAGGCTAAAAGAAAGAGTCTAAAGGCCCAGAACAAGGCCAACAAAAGGAACAACGTAACAAAGTATAGGTGCTACGCACCGACAACAAAACATCAGTCTAAACAAAAGGGAAAGCTCAACGAAGACACTAGGACTGGTCCCCAGTGTCCACGTACTCCTCGCCAAACACAGGCTCGGGCTTGGTGTCAGCAAACACCTCGTCCTCTATAATGTACTCAGGCTCAGGATCTAACATGTGTCACCCAAAAGAGTAAAGGGGCACATGTCAGCAAGTCTAAAAGACTTGGGCAAGGAAACTGAAGGTAAGGCAGACTAACAACCTAACAATTATAGTATGCATGACATGGCAGTTATAACATGAGTGCACAAGCAAGACATGGTGAAACAATAGGTACAAGAGAACAATTATCGGGACAAGTCAAGAGTAGCCAAGCTACTAACAATCTCAATCTTTTCACTAGTCACGTTTCAAGTTGTTTGTAGATGTTTACACCTTACAGCGTAACGGTTTGGCATTCACGCTGATTGGCCGCTTAACACTACCCCAGAACCCAGAGTTTACGCCTTACCACTGCAGTTGCTGATCGGGTAGACTCCCAGTTGATTGGCCGCTTAACTCTTACCCCCAATACCCACATGTGAACGAGCCAGGGTCACTGTACACGAGCTCAGTAAATGAGCCAGGGTTGCCCCGCACAAGAGCTCGTTTCCTGGATCACAACCAGGAGCGTATTCTATTTGGCATAGGGGTGCACCTAGCCTTAATCATTTCACAAGATGTAGCGGAGCTACGCAATCACGGGAACACTTAAAGAATGCAATGACATGACAATTAATTTGCGTACCATTTATGGAAATTAAACATGACATGGTAGTTGTGCAACATGATAAATGTCGGATCTAGCTTCGTTGTCAAGCTAGTTCCTAAATTTGCGTCTAGGCGAGTATCATTTCGTCGTCTAGTCTCTTTTACGCCTACAACAAGCAAATGGCCTAAGACATGGCCCAAAACCCTAAGTGGCAAGTTTCACTTGCCTAGCACCGAGGATGGAGATCAACGAGGGTTCGTCCCACGGACGCTAATCTACGGGAAAGTCGCTGTTATGGAGAAACAATCATCAAAACAACATTCATTTCATTAGGGTTTCACAAAAACACAACGAGTTATGAAAACATTAAGAGATCGATTATTACCGTATCGAAAGCGGAAGAATGATGCCGAGCAAGCACGTCAACAGAAGAAACGCTTCGGGGAACCTAGGGTTCAGATCTGGAATGGATGGGGAAAATATGGAGAAATGGGTTTTGATATGGGTTTTTGGGGGATTTTGGGGGTTTGATGAAGGTTTGAGGAAGGTGGAAGTGTTAAGTGAGGGTTTGGATGATGGAGGATGAGCTTGGAATGAAGGTTTGAGGGTTTGGGGAAGAGGAGAGCTTAATGGGGGAGAAATTAGGTTTAGAGTTGAAGAAGAAGAAGAAGAAAACGTTTGGAGGGGTATTTATAGAGTTTGGTGGCGGCTAGGGCAAAATTAGGGTTTACTGCACTGATTAGTCGGTCAAAGAAGGTTGGTTGACCGACTAGTTTAGTGATCACTCCTTATTTTACACTTTTTTCCCGCATGTTTGCATGCCATTTAGATTGCCCAAATCATGTTTTTCACGATATATCGACGATATTGCGATGCTTTTCACGATTTGTTGTTGTTGTCGCATTTCAGGTGATTTGGAGCAATTTGGAGTGATCTCGAGATGCGTTTACTCCAGAGGGTCACCAACGACCTCCCCAAGGGGTATTTTGCTGTTGGAGAGGAGCGGAAGAAGAAAGGACGTCGCAGGAGCGACGAGGAGGCCAAAACAAGCTGTTTGGGCATTTTTGGTGTCCCACTCGGCCGAGTGAAGGAGTCACTCGACCGACCAGCGAGACACCGCTCGGCCGACCAGATCGGATACGCTCCATACGTGCACTCGGCCGAGCGACGGAAGCCACATCGGCCGAGTGACGAGATCCCGTCCGCCCGAGTGGCACCCAGACGACGCATGTCAAAAATTGCCAACTTACTGTTTTTCGTCTGCCTGAGCTTCAGAAGACCCACTCGGCCGAGTGTCAATTGCCGACCGCCCGAGTACCAAGAAGTCAGCGGCCGAGTGACGACAACGCACTCAGCCGAGCGACTCCCGAAGTGAAGACCCCGACTTACTGGAAATTTACCGGGTTTCTCACTCGGCCGAGCGACTTTTGTCACTCGGCCGAGTGCGACGCGCTGCCTGTAGCGAAAATTGCGGATTTCAGGCTGCGCAGGGGTATTTCGGTCACAGTTTTTGGACGATTTTGGGGGGTATTTAACCCCTGTTTTTACCCTAGTTTGGAGAGCTTTCTCTTATATTTTTTGCAGCTTTTTAGATTAACTTTTTAGCTTTATTCTTGTGATTGGAGAGGAGACAAAAAGTTGATTTTTGTTGGATTATTTGAAGAACTCCATTGGTTTGCCTCTCTCTTCTCTAAAAATTCTATTTTTATTGATTATCTCAATATTGTGATGAATTCTCTTGTTAATTTCATTGATTATTTTTGTGTTTGCGCTATGAATTGTGAGTAGTCTCCACGTCTTGGGGCGTGGGGATGAACCCTACAAGCCCAATTTCATATTTGTGATGAATTGGTAGAAATTTTGCTAGAATTGTTATTAGGGATTAGATTGGGATCAATTTACTACGGATGGCTAGGTATTCATATCGATTAGGGTTTGCAAGAGATTGGATCCTAATTCGATAGGAAACCCTAGAAATCCGAATTGGGTTGGAATCGAATTTCCGAAGTATCGGTTTGCAAGAGATTGGACCGATACTAGGGTTCCTGGTTGCAATTCCGTGCCGATACCCGTTTGCAAGAGATTGGACGGGTAGGAACTATCCCGACCTAGGTCGCAGCCCGAGTTTGCACGAGAGTGGGTTCGGTGCGCGATTGAACGATGATGTTGATCCTAATGCTAGCTTCCCTAGGCTAGGGTTTGCAAGAGATTGGACCCGAACCTAGGAAAGCTATAGACCGGCAACAGTGCGAGAGCGTGAGCTAGGTTCTACATTCAGTTGCAACTAGTTCATCCAAAATTTTACTCTAGCAATTTTGATATCAATGAACCACATTGACGAGATGCGGTGAGTAGCGGGGATTCCCCATTCCCTAGACGTCTTTTATTTGATTTGATATTTCCGTACTTTGTCTGACGATTGTGACAGGATCGCCAAAGGCAAATTTCTCTCTTCTTCAATAGCCAGGTTGATTGGAACAAGCACGGTCATTCGTCCTCCCTGTGTTCGATAACCCGCTCGCCGCTATACCGTGCGCTTGCGGTAAAACTACAACCGTTCTTTGGGTTACATTCCGGAGCGATCAAGTTTTTGGCGCCGTTGCCGGGGAGGCGATTGCGTTTGATCTTACCACCCTAGCTATTTCTTTCTTTCTATTTTATTTTATTTCTTTATTTTTACCTAACCCTTCCATTGTGCTAATCACTTCTTTGAAACTTTGTTCTCCTGTGCATGAACACGAGATCTACGGCGGACACTGAAGCTATATTATTTGATCCCGAGATCGAACGTACCGCGCGGAGAATTAGAGCGGAGAGGAGACAAGATCGAGAAGGGAGGTTTATGACCAACCCGGGAACTGCGGACCAATTAGCGGCAAGAATGGCGAGGATAATTTCTATTCGCGATAGGCTCCAGCCTAAGACCTCTTCTACGACCTCATCCATTGCCATGCCGGAGTTGGCGGCTGACAAGAACTTTGAGCTGAAGACTGGACTAGTGGTTCTGATGCAGCAGGATCCATTTCATGGGAATGCCCATGAAAATCCCCACTACCACATCCAATTATTCTTGTCGAAGTGCGCCACATTTCAGATGCCGGGGGTCTCCATCGATGCCATCAGATTGCGTCTCTTCCCCTTCACGCTAAAAGACAAGGCACTCTATTGGTTGAGGACGCAGGCTGAGGGAGTCTTTACCACTTGGGACGAGTTGGCGAGTGCATTCATTGATAAGTTCTATCCGCCTTCCAAGACGGTGAAGATTCGGAGCGCTCTTATGTGCTTCAAGCAAGGACCCCAAGAGACGCTCTATGAGGCTTGGGAGCGTTTTAAAGATCTGCAGCATCAATGCCCGCACCATAGCATTGAAGATTGGGAGCTAGTTCATAGCTTCTACAATGGTCTCCAACCGGGGACCAAACAAATTATTGATGCCACGGAGAATGGTGCTATCTTATCAAAGACTCCCGAAGAAGCTACGGCCCTAATTGAGGAGATGGCCTCAAACAATCAACAATGGGGCGATGAGCGAGGACACTCTACGTCCTCCTTGAAGCCAACTAGTATCTATGAAGCGAAGGCCGTAGCGGAGCTTACAAGCAAGTTTGATTCTCTCCACAAGGTAGTGGAGAGACTGGAGAAGTTTATCACGGAGCCCCAAGGAACCCCTTCCACCTCCGCACCAACGAACCAAATATGTGATTGGCAAGACCAATCTCAAGCCATGTATTCGGGAGGAGAGCAAGGAGAAGGATCCTTGGAGCAAGTACAATACGTCGCGGGGAACCAAGGGTATTGGGCCAATCCGGCCACAAGAAATCATCCCGGATTCTCTTACGCCAACAATGAAGGAGCTTTGAACCCGCCACAACAACCACCTCAACAAGCTCGACCACCACCACCACCCCAACAACAACACTATCCACCGAGGGGGCCTCCACAACAAAATTTCCAACCGAAGCAACAAGTTCCACCTTATAGGCCGCCCGGATACAACCAAGGGTGGAGAAATCAAAATCAAAACCCTCCACAAGCTCAACAACAATCCGACTTCGAAGCTAGAGTGGAGGCGTTTATGGTCGAGCAAAAGAAGGTCAATGCTACCTTGAAAGCGGGCCAAGACTCCCTTACAACCATTGTCGCTCAAATCTCGGAGCAATTGGCGTTGCTCAATCGGAATACTCAACAATTACCGGCGCAACCCGAGCAAAACCCACGGGGCAACACCGGCCACATCAATGTCGTAGTTGTCGTCACTACTAGAGGCGGGAAGGACACCACCCCCGCCATGATTCCTACCAAGGAGCCCGTGGAGGAAAGTTTAGAGCCAATTGAGCCGGTAGTTGAAGTTGAGAAGGAGAAAGAGCCGCAAGAGAAGGAGAAATCTAGAGCGGAGCAATTGATTGAGGAGAGGCGCTTTATGCCACCGGTCCCGTTCCCCCAAAGGCTTGCTAGAGCGAAAATGGAGAAAAGGCTAGCAAAGTTTCTCGAGTATCTGAGAGGAGTTAGTCTCAACATTCCTTTCCTCGACACCATCGTGGAAATCCCCACATATGCTAAATTTTTAAAGGATTTGATTTCGGGGGGGAAGAGGAAGGAAAAGATCATGCTAGCCGAGGATGGCTCTTGGTTCACCAAGGGAGAAAAGGAGCCGGCCAAATTCAAAGATCCGGGGAGTTTTCGGATTCCTTGCACCTTGGGCGGCGTCCCTCTTCAAAAGGCATTGGTGGATTTAGGGGCTAGTGTAAGCCTCATGCCTCTCTCCATGTTTCTAAGGCTAAACACCGGGACGAAGTTGAAACCTACCGACATGCGGATACAATTAGCCGATGGACGGATAACAAGGCCGGTAGGGATCGCCGAAGACATCCAGCTACAAGTCCCGGGGGGAATATGCTTGCCATGTGACTTCGTGATCATGGACGTTAAGGAGGAGGGAGATACGTCATTGATACTTGGATGCCCGTTCCTCGCCACCGCCGGAGTCATTGTCGACGTGCGAGAAGGTACCCTAACTTTGAACGTAGGCAACATCGAGGTGGAGCTTCACATTCCTAAGGCTATGAAACACATGCCTTACCACGAGGAGCTTGACTACATGGACCTCCTTGATGAGGTAATTGAGGAGGCGATCCCCCACTCGATTGGCGCTCTATTCGATGAGTATTTCGAGGAAGGCCCAGATTTAGGCCAAGATGAGAAGAAAAATGATTCCCCCGACCTCTCCGCTGAAAATGATGAAGGCGACGCTGATGTCGCAAGGATTCGAGAGCTCTGCAAGCTCTCGAAATTGAAGTCTCCAAAGAAAGCTCCGCCGATACGGAAATCGGCGTCACCGGTGAAGCCGTTGACCGGAGCAAACGCTAGCTTGGGGGAGCCTCCCCCCAACACTATTCGAGACGGGAGACCACCGAGGGAGAACACGCCGCCGCAACTTCCGAATCCAAGCGTTCTCCCCGGAAAGTTTGATGGGTGCATCTCATATGCATCAAACATCCCGCGTTAATTGAAAATCATAGTGGGTTGAGCTCACGACCTTAAACGAGCGCTTGTCGGGAGGCAACCCGACGGTTATTGCTTTATTTTCACTTTTCTTTTATTTTTGTTTTAGAAATTTTTAGTGTTTTGAGTCGTTCGCCCAAAAATCTTGTGATAACGGGTCCTAATTTTCCTGACCGGAGTGGAGAATGAGGTACCCATCATTAGGAGGATGCACGAGGCGACGAGGAGCGCCCCAGGAAGGCGCTTGATGCTTAGGAGGAAGATGAAATCGACTGGAGGAGGAAATACGGAGTTTAGAGCCCAAACGAAGACAAACGGCAGAAGACAAGGCTCCCTCGGCCGAGTATACTAGTCACTCGGCCGAGCACACAAGTTCGTCCGGCCGAGCCGCTCACGAACGAGGGAAGTCTGCTGTACCCAACTCTCTGTTTATTTTTCCTGATTTCAATATAACTGCTACTCGGCCGAGTATATATATTCACTCGGCCGAGTAAAACGGATACGCTCTTAGGGCGAGTCTTACCGAGTAGCTTGAGCCACTCGGCCGAATGGACTTACTCCACTCGGCCGAGGCTGGCAAGGCCACTCGGCCGAAGCGTTAGCGGGTAGGGATTTTCCTTTGATCTCGCTCGACCGAGTGACCCCGTCACTCGGCCGAGTCGTAACTTTTCCTATAAAAGGGGGCGGGGTCGGGCTCGTTTTTCGAAACGACACAAACCGCAGTGCCCCGACTCCTCAGCTCCCTCGCCCGAACCCTTCGCCCACTCGCCCGACCGTCGCCCCGCCGCCGCCGCTCGGCCAGCCACCACCGGCCGCGCCCCGCCACGCCTCGCCCGAGTCGCCGCCGGCGGCCACCACTCCGGCCACCTCCGGTTGTTTCTGGGAGCTTAGGGGAGCCCAGGGGAGTTTCCAGGGACTGATTCGGGCTACGTCGAGGCGTCGCCTTCGCACGCTTCAACATATTTGCACTCGCAGCGTGTCGTGGTACACTCTTTCCTTTACTTTATGCACGCCGCACTTTTCACGCTTTTCGGCGCGCGCTCGGGGCCCATATGCCGCCCCGGACACGGCCGCGGTCGAGGAGAGCTTCCGCCAAGCGGAAGCGGTCGGATGATGCCGACCCCTCCCACGAGTTGGAGGACTCTCCTCCGCCTTCTCCACCACACCCCGTTCACCCTGCAGGCCCCACGCACCCCGCACAGCCTGCAGAGCCCGCACAGCCCATACACCCCGCACAGCCGCTCCCTGCCGCTCCACAGCCACCACCTCCGGCTCCACTTATCGGGCCGCTGGGGATCACGTTCCGGAACGACGCACACCACGTCGCTTTCGAGCGTATCTCCCAGCGCTCGATCGTACCCTCCAGGTTTGCACACCTTGCCGACCTAGGACGCCTGGGGGTACTAGAGGGGATGCTCACGTTGTACGACAACGTGGGCTGGCGAGATTTCTTTTAGGTGTCGGCGGACACGTTTATCCGCCCGACACTTGAGGTACTTAGTTCGATCGCCCGGACCGACGAGGGATGCTCGTTTCGGTTCATGGACCGGGAGTGCCAGGTCACTCTCGGTATGATGAGAGCCTTCTTCTCGTGGCCCGATGTCCCCGGGGCCGATCAAGGTTACGCCCCCACCCATATCCCCCCACCTTCCTTCGACGCCGGTGCCTTCTGGGCCCGGATTACGGGTCTTCACGCCGCCTTTGACCCTAGTAGGGCCAAGGCCTCGGCCATTGTCCATCCCTGCCTCCGTATAGCTCAGCGCCTTATGGCGACGACCTTTTTGGCCAGATATGAGCCGGGTACGATGTCCACGCCAGAGCTCTACATGCTCTACACGATGACACGGCCCAGAGCTCTATCTAGGGAGGGCGATGAGCTGGTCCCCGCCGTCGTGATTGATGTCGCGGCTTGGTTTTTGGACCGCATCATTGTATCGGTGGGCGCTCGCTCACCGATATGCTGCGGCGGCCTGATCACCTTGCTCGTCCTTATGACCGGCGAGGAATTCCCTGACGACCTGCGACGAGCACCGCGCCCCACTTCTCTGTCGATTGATGTTATGGCCCGGATGAAGATGCTGCGTCCGCACGGTGAGCGACACTGGGTCTGGCTGCACGGCCCTTACGGTGCCGATTACATGATTCTTCCGAGCCCAGCTCGGACTCAGCTTGCACCGGCCCATGTGGACTGGCTCCCTGCGATGGATGTTCTGATCCCAGCCGCTTACGTGCTCGAGGCCGAGGAGGCCGAGCAGGCCCACGCTGCCCACGCTGCCCCCGCAGACCCTGTTGCACCTGCCGAGCCTGCTGCCCCTGTTGACCCCATGGCCCCTCAGCCTATCCCTGATATTCCTGCCGCCCCCGACACCTCTGTCCACACTGCTGTTAGTGTCAGAAGCACCTTAGCTGAGCCCACTTCCACTGCTTCCACGCCTGTCACCACCACCACTGGCCCTCTGTCTGCCGAGCCCGTTTCCTCTGCCCCATCCGAGCGCCCGCAGACCATAGTTGAGTGCGGAGAGCCCTCTATCTCCACCGCCGCTGTATTTTCCGAGAGTGTCGGGGCGTCTGTCCACACTTCTGTTCCACCGACCTCTCCGGCCGCCTCGCCGCCACTTTTGTATTCTTCTTTCGCTGCTGCTGCCTCCACTTCTCACCGTCCTGCACAGCCTCGCACTGAGGCCAGGCCCCCACTTGTGAGCGCAGCCCCTTTTGTTCCCTTGCCTGCTGAGCCCGTCACTTACGCCACCAGAGTACGCCAGCCCCGACCTGCACAGCCCCGACCGGTGCGTCCCTCTGCACCACCTCCCCCTGACACTGTACTTCAGAGCATTCGTGCTCTCGAGGGGGCGGTGAGTGGCCTCAGAGGCGACCTTTGGACCCTGTCTGCCACCGTCACTGCGATGGCTGGCCGCTTTGACCTGCTCCCGCACATTCACTACTGTCTTACCCAGGTCCTGGAGCGTCTCCCACGCGTACCCCCGCCCACCCAGCAGGTTCCCACCCCCACTTCTACACACACTCTGCCTGCTACCACTTCCATACCCACACCCGCTCAGCATCCTGCCCCACCCCCACCACCACCTCCGCCTCAGGACGGAGACGGCGCAGCACCACCTTCTTAGGCACCCTTGATGCCATCGATTATTTTTGCCGTTGTGCTGCCCGTTTCTGCTGGGTCCTGATTTATTTTTGTCCACCCCCTCCCCTCACTTATTTTGGGATTCTCATTCTGATCGTATCTTTTTATATCCTTTTTGGGAGAGAGGGAGAGTTTTTGGTGCCACACCTATATATCTGTATCACTCCTTTAGTTGCATGCATCATGTCCGCATCATATTTTTCATTTCATTATTTTTAATTTTCTTTCTTCCCTCATGCATGCACCCGCACTTACCCCTCACATTACTTGTCTCTCGGTGCACCACACTTTGCACATTGAGGACACTGTGCCATTTAGCTTGGGGGAGTGAGTTCTCACGTTCTTTTTCGATTTGCCACCTTTATTTTTAGTTTTTCACTCCGTTTTCCGCTTTTGCACTTATTTTCATTTTTTTCCTTTTATTTTACCATGCATCACGTTTTCCTTATTTTTCTGTGTGCCGCATTGTAAATAGTTCTATTTTCCCTTTATCTTTATTTCTTTTTTTTTCTTTTCATCTCATGCTAGAGATGACTTTTCTGTGATGATGATGACGTGGAGTTAGCTTACACTATTTGCATGCTTTATTTGTCATGTCTTGGACTTTATTTCTGATATCACATGCTATGACTTGCCTTGCATCTAGAGATAGTAACCCACACTTTTTCCACATGAAAATGGATGAAATTTTATTATTAGCTGAGTCTGAATATTCATATGTATGCTATCACAGAAAACACACCAAGATTCACGCATTGAATGCCTATATCTGGAGTACCGATTTCTTTTCCTATATCACTTCTATATGCATGAATTGTACATTTCACTTCAGGATGATTGAATGATGTTAGCTATGATAAATCTGGATTAGTTAGCTTTTTTGTGATCGAAACTGAGTAGATTAGATTACCCTGCTGAAGTTGTCGTGCATGTCTTATAGAGTGAACCGAGAGATATATTTATTTCTTTCTCCACAAATCTTGAACATTATTTCTCTACTTTTAAAATCATTGGTGAATCTCCCCTTAGCGATTCTATTATATGGCATTTCCTCCGCTATTAATTCCTAGCTCCAAATTCCCCGAATTCAAAAAAAAAGAAGAAAATATTCTTGTATATCATTATCTCTCTTTGAGTTGGGATCGTTGTGTATTTTTATTGCTTAAAAAAAGAAAAAAAAGAGAGAAAAAGAAAAAGAAAAGAGGAAAAATCATCAATAAAAGATCCCATCTCACTTTCTTTCTTTCTTCTCTCTTTTCGTGTTCATTTTTATTACTTTGGAGCTTTATAAAAATGGGGATGTGAAAATTTTTTATGCCACCATGCTTATAGATAAGCTTGGGGGAGGGAATCCATTGATGTGTGAGAGAGTGACTACTTGACGTTGCACGACAACCTAGGCTAAGTAATATTCTATACTCGGTGAGATTATTTTTAGCTTTACGAAGTCCAGAAATCTAAGCCTAGCACTCATATCATGAAATCCACACTTTTCTATTCTCTCTATTCTATTGTGTGATACTCTTATACTCCTCATAGAAAGCATTCAATTGAAAAGTGTGCGATCTGCGATTTGTATACCGCTTTAAATGATTCAGGCAATGTTAATTCTAAACTTATTCCGTTTTTCATGATTATATCGTTGTTCGTGGGTTTTCTATTTCTATTTGCACTATTATACTATGCTATCAAAATAAAACTCTTTGACGTGTATTTTTCATTCAGTGCATGTTATACGAGTAAGCGAAACCCACGTCCTGAGAAAATGATCTAGCAGCTTCCCTCTTCGCTTCTTTCTTTCTTCTTTGTTTTTATTTCGCTTTTCATTCTTCTCCGTTTTTCATTTTTCATTTTTCGCCATTTTCGTTTTCCAAATCCACCGGGTTCGCCTTTTACTTATCTTCCTCGAGGACGAGTAAGAGGTAAGCTTGGGGGATTTTGATCACTCCTTATTTTACACTTTTTTCCCGCATGTTTGCATGCCATTTAGATCGTCCAAATCATGTTTTTCACGATATATCGACGATATTGCGATGCTTTTCACGATTTGTTGTTTTTGTCGCATTTCAGGTGATTTGGAGCGATTTGGAGTGATCTCGAGATGCGCTTACTCCAGAGGGTCACCAATGACCTCCCCAAGGGGTATTTTGCTGTTGGAGAGGAGCGGAAGAAGAAAGAACGTCGCAGGAGCGACGAGGAGGCCAAAACAAGCTGTTTGGGCATTTTTGGTGTCCCACTCGGCCGAGTGAAGGAGTCACTCGGCCGACCAGCGAGACACCGCTCGACCGACCAGATCGGATACGCTCCATACGTGCACTCGGCCGAGCGACGGAAGCCACATCGGCCGAGTGACGAGATCCCGTCCGCCCGAGTGGCACCCAGACGACGCATGTCAAAAATCGCCAACTTACTGTTTTTCGTCTGCCTGAGCTTCAGAAGACCCACTCGGCCGAGTGGCAATTGCCGACCGCCCGAGTACCAAGAAGCCATCGACCGAGTGACGACAACGCACTCGGCCGAGCGACTCCCGAAGTGAAGACCCCTGAAGGCCCCGACTTACTGGAAATTTACCGGGTTTCTCACTCGGCCGAGCGACTTTTGTCACTCGGCCGAGTGCGACGCGCTGCCTCTAGCGAAAATTGCGGATTTCAGGCTGCGCAGGGGTATTTCGGTCACAGTTTTTGGACGATTTTGGGGGGTATTTAACCCCTGTTTTTACCCTAGTTTTTACCCTAGTTTGGAGAGCTTTCTCTTAGATTTTTTGCAGCTTTTTAGATTAACTTTTTAGCTTTATTCTTGTGATTGGAGAGGAGACAAAAAGTTGATTTTTGTTGGATTATTTGAAGAACTCCATTGGTTTGCCTCTCTCTTCTCTAAAAATTCTATTTTTATTGCTTATCTCAATATTGTGATGAATTCTCTTGTTAATTTCATTGATTATTTTTGTGTTTGCGCTATGAATTGTGAGTAGTCTCCACGTCTTGGGGCGTGGGGATGAACCCTACAAGCCCAATTTCATATTTGTGATGAATTGGTAGAAATTTTGCTAGAATTGTTATTAGGGATTAGATTGGGATCAATTTACTACGGATGGCTAGGTATTCATATCGATTAGGGTTTGCAAGAGATTGGATCCTAATTCGATAGGAAACTCTAGAAATCCGAATTGGGTTGGAATCGAATTTCTGAAGTATCGGTTTGCAAGAGATTGGACCGATACTAGGGTTCCTGGTTGCAATTCCGTGCCGATACCCGTTTGCAAGAGATTGGACGGGTAGGAACTATCCCGACCTAGGTCGCGGCCTGAGTTTGCACGAGAGTGGGTTCGGTGCGCGATTGAACGATGATGTTGATCCTAATGCTAGCTTCCCTAGGCTAGGGTTTGCAAGAGATTGGACCCGAACCTAGGAAAGCTATAGACCGGCAACAGCACGAGAGCGTGAGCTAGGTTCTACATTCAGTTGCAACTAGTTCATCCAAAATTTTACTCTAGCAATTTTGATATCAATGAACCACATTGACGAGATGCGGTGAGTAGCGGGGATTCCCCATTCCCTAGACGTCTTTTATTTGATTTGATATTTCCGTACTTTATCTGACGATTGTGACAGGATCGCCAAAGGCAAATTTCTCTCTTCTTAAATAGCCAGGTTGATTGGAACAAGCACGGTCATTCGTCCTCCCTGTGTTCGATAACCCGCTCGCCGCTATACCGTGCGCTTGCGGTAAAACTACAACCGTTCTTTGGGTTACATTCCGGAGTGATCATTTAGCAACTAGTCGGTCGGTCGATTAGCTGTGACCGACTAACACCAAGCAGCGAAATAAGGGAAAATTTTGGGTAATGAATTAGTCGGTCAAAGAGTAACCACTAACCGACTAGTTTAGAAACTAGTCGGTCGGTTGACCAACGCAGACCGACTAAGTCCAAACAGTAACTCCTGTACAAAAATAGGATTTAGATTTAGTCGGTCAAAGAACAACTACTGACCGACTAGTTTCGAATCTAGTTGGTCGATGAACGTTCTTAGACCGACTAAGAATGAATAGTACTTGGTATCAAAAATGATCATAGAGCTAGTCGGTTAAAGAACAATTGCTGACCGACTAGTTTGCAACCTAGTCGGTCGACCAATGTTCTTAGACCGACTAACGATAAACAGTAACACCTGAGAAATTTACAAAGCCAACTAGTCGGTCCAAGAAGGTTTGCCGACCGACTAAATCGTCATCTAGTCGGTCTGTTCCCCTTCTTACACCGGCTAACGTGCACCAAAAGTTCCGAAATGGAGCACGAAGCTCCGGGATCGATTCCTAAGACTCCAAGGCTTAATCTAACAATAAGATATGACCGATATGAAGCCCGTCACGAATGACTTTCTCCAAAATCGACGATTCTAAGGAAGAAGCTAAGAAAACACGACGAAACGATCGAAAATGAAAGCTATGGAGACGAAAACCACACATGAGGAGAAAATCCACCAAAACATACATATATATAATATAATAATCCAGATACATGAAAACCAGTCGTTACATCCTCCCCAACTTAAGAAAAATTCCGTCCTCGGAATTTCCCAACACTCACGTGTCCGGGAACAAAAGTGGGAAACGCTCTCGCATCTCATCCTCATTCTCCCAAGTAGACTCTCCAGGCGAGCCGTGTCGCCACATCACCCTCACAAGATTGACAACCTTGTTCCGAAGTGACTTCTGACGCCTGTCCAGAATCTGCACTGGCTGCTAGTCATACGTCATATCAGGGCGAACGGTAATCTCCGAAAAATCCACATCATGAGATGGATCGCTAATGTATCGACGAAGCTGCGACACATAGTAAACATTGTGAACTCCTTCCAAAGATGGCAGCAAGGCTAAGCGGTAGGCTACCTCGCCAACTTTCTCCAGAATGTCAAACGGTCCAATGTATCGCGGGCTCAACTTCCCTCGCTTCCCAAAGCGAATCACACCATGATTCAGGGAAATCTTCAAGAACACATGGTCGCCCGGCTGAAACTCTAAAGGACGACGTTTAGCATCCGCCCAATGCTTAAAATGGTCCTGAGCAATCCTCAACCTCTCCCGAATATTCCTGACAACATCCACGGCCTCCACGATCATCTCAGGTCCCAACAGCTCCCGATCACCAACGTCATCCCAACTCAACGACGATCGACATTTCCTCCCATAAAGAGCGGCGAAAGGTGCCATGCCAATACTCGCCTGGAAGCTGTTGTTGTAAGAAAACTCTACCAGATGTAGATGGTCCTCCCACGAACCCTTGAAATCCAACATGCACGCCCTCAGCATGTCCTCCAAGATCTGAATCGTCCTCTCGGACTGGCCATCCGTTTGCGGATGGTACGCCGTGCTGAAACTCAGACGCGTACCCAAACTCTTCTGCAAACTCTGCCAGAACTGAGATGTGAACCTCGTGTCTCTGTCCGACACGATACTCACGGGGACCCCATGAAGTCGCACGATCTCCTGCACGATTCACGTCACATCACTATCCAAACTAGGAAAAGGAAATAAAAAAACAGAGAGTAAAAGAATTTACCTCCATATATCTCCTTGCTAGCGCCTCAGTGGACTGTCCCACTCAGAACAGAATAAAGTCCGCAGATTTGGTCAATTGATCTACGATCACCCAAATCACGTCATTCTGCTTCGGACTCCGAGGTAGTCCAGTCACGAAATCCATAGTGATGTGTTGCCACTTCCACTCCGGAATCGGAAGCGGTTGCAGCAACCCTGCCGTACGCTGATGCTCCGCCTTCACTTGCTGGCAAACCAAACACTTGGCTACACTCTGAGCCACACTCCTCTTCATGCCATGCCACCAATAGTCCAGACGAAGATCCTGGTACATCTTGGTGCCACCAGGATGCACAGAATACGGCGAACTGTGTGCCACCACCATCAACTCCTCTCTAATATCCCCAGCTGGCACACACAACCTGGCTCCAAACCTCAGCGAGCCATCCTCATGAATCAAAAAGTCAGTCCACAGACCGGCTTCCACCTGCTCCCGAATCTTCACCAGCTTCGGATCCTCAGCCTGGCCAGCCTTGATCCGATCCACAATTGTCGACTGTATCTGCATACACATCAATGAAGAAGCCTCCCTAGGAAGAACAATCTCAACACCAGACTCGCAAAAATCCTGCTGCAATCTCCACTGCGAGGTCAACAACATCACCCCTGGAAGCCTACTCAGCGCATCAGGAACCACATTCACCTTGCCAGGGTGATATTGCAAATCAATCTCATAATCCGGCATAAGCTCCAACCATCGACGCTGTCGCATGTTGAGCTCCTTCTGAGTAAAAATATACTTCAAGCTTTTGTGATCGGTGAAAATCTTCACTTTCTCACTCAGCAGGAAGTGCCTCCAAATCTTAAGAGCAAACACAACAGCAGCCAACTCCAAATCATGCGTCGGGTAATTCTTCTCATGAATCTTGAGCTGACGAGATGCATACGCCACAACATGCCCGTGCTGATGCAACACACAACCGAGACCTTTTCCAGAAGCATCGCAAAAGATCTCAAATCCACCGTTGCGATCAGGCACCATAAGAATAGGGGCAGTCGTCAATCTCTCCCTCAGAACACCAAAGGCATTCTCACAATCACCCGACCAAACAAAAGGTACATCCTTCCGCGTCAATCTGGTCATCAGCTCAGCAATACGGGAAAAGTCCTTAATGAAACGTCGATAGTAACCAGCAAGTCCAAGGAAACTCCGGTTCTCAGACGCTGACTGCGGAACAGGCCACTCTCTGATGGCCCTAATCTTCTCGGGATCCACTGAAATACCATCTCCAGTCACCGCATGCCTGAGAAAAGCAACCCTATCCAGCCAAAACTCGCACTTCGAAAACTTAGCATACAGCCAATGCTTCCTCAAAATCTCCAACACCGTCCTCAAGTGCGATGCATGCTCCTCCTCCGACTTTGAATAGATCAGAATGTCGTCAATAAAGATAACGACAAACTTATCCAAAAAGTCGTAGAAAATCAGGTTCATCAGATTCATGAAAACTGCGGGTGCATTGGTTACACCGAAAGGCATAACCACAAACTCGTAGTGTCCATACTTCGTCCTGAACGCTGTCTTCGGAACATCTCCCTTCTTCACCTTCAACTGATGGTAACCACTCCTCAGATCCAACTTCGAAAACACCCTCGAACCTCCAAGCTGATCAAAAATATCATCGATGCGAGGCAACGGGTATTTATTCTTGACGGTCACCGCATTCAACTCCCGATAGTCCATACACATGCGACGCGAACCATCCTTCTTCTTCACCAGCAGCACCGGTGCTCCCCACGGAGACACACTAGGGTTGATATAACCCTTCTACAAAGCTCATCCAGCTGCTTCCGCAATTCCTCCAACTCAGCGGGTGCCATACGATACGGCGTCTTCGAAATCGGCTGCGCTCCCAGAACAAGATCAATAGAAAATTCTAAAGCTCGATCAGGTGACAAACCAGACATCTCCTCGGGGAAGACGTCATCAAAATCCCACACAACCGCTGGCCTCTCCAGCTCCATCTGCATAGCCACAACCTCCACCGGCCTGGCCCGAAACCTGACAGGACCAAGCGAGCTGCTACCATGGCTGAACTCAAATACTGGATGTCCGGGATTCTCGAACACCACCTTTTTCCTCTGACAGTCGATCGTAGCATAGAAGCTCGCAAGCCAGTCCATCCCAAGAACCGCATCATAGTTGATGATGTCGTGGACAATGAAATCAGCGTAAAGCTCATGTCCACAGACCACCAACGAGCAAGAATTGCAACCACGATGCACCGAGACCACGCCATTCCCTGTAACGATATTCCAACTCTTGGGAAGAGGAACGTCGACAAGGAATGCTTCTATACGAAGCTCCGAGAAATAATGCACATCGATGCACCAGAGTCTAAGAGGACTCATGCAGGAAATGTGCACACCAAAACCACACCTAACAAGCAATTAACAATCAAACCCTAGTCTAGCAAACAATCATGTTCAAGCAAACAACATAATCTAACAATCAAAACCAGCTAGGAAAGTAACAGCTAGATTGAGGATTACCTGCGATAACCTCATCCACCGCCTCGTTCTCCACAGCGGTCATCAGAAAAGCCTGCCTCCTCGGCAGAATAGCCTGCTGAAAAGCCTGCCTCTGTTGAACAAGAGCTGCTCCACGTCCAGCAGGAACAGGCGCTCTCTGCTGCAACGACTGTGCTGCAACAGGTGCCCTCCGCAGCTGATTCGCATGCCGACAATCCTTCGCGACATGAGAAGCATCACCACAAACCAAACATTGGCCCAGAAACTTCCTACACTGATCCTTGATGTGGCCAGGCTTGCCGCAGAAATGGCAAGTCTTCTGAATAGGCCCTCCTGGCCTCTTGAACCGAGCTGGCTGATTAGGCTTGAAACCAGGCCTAACCACCGCCCTGGCCTGCTCCATAGGCCTCTTCCCAGCACCAGAAACATGTCCTCTCCTCTGACTCAGGTTCAGCTTATGCCTCCTCGCAGCGACCAGAACCTTCTGATAAGAGTCCAGATCAGAGGAAGACACAAAACTCTGGATCTCTAAAGCAAGTCCCTGCAGGAACCTCTGAGCCCTCTCATCAGCATCCTGCACCATCTTCGGTGCGGACCGACTCAGCCTAGTGAACTCTTGGTGGTACAGGTCCACTGTCAAGCTCCCTTGCTTCAGATCAATAAATCGCTGCAGCATCTCCTTCCTAGCAGCCTTCGGAAAGAACTCCTAATCAAACCTGGACTTAAAGGTAGTCCAAGCTATCGGCTCCACCAGCATCTTTTCTTCCGATCCCACCAGTTCCGAGTATTATCCTTGAGTTGCCTCTTCGCCAAATCAACCCATCCAGCCGGGGTGATCTTGGCCATCTTCAAGTTATCCTCTATGTTCCGAATCCACTCATCGGCAGCTAGAGGACCCTCGGACCCATCAAAATATGTGGGACCCAGCTCCCGAAATTTCTTTGCTCCCGGCTCGGAGCGAGGGGCATCCGAAAGTGCCCGGGCAGCTCGAGCAAGTGGAGCATTCTGGACTTGCAGGAGCACGCCCTACTGCACCTGCATCATCTGAAGCATCATCCGCATCATCTCTCCATTGGTGGGTTCTTGCTCAGGCTCCTCATCATGAGGGGGCGCACCACTACCTCCACCACGGGTGAATCGCCTTCCTGCCATCTAATGACACAGAAAACGAAGCAGATTAGACTCATAGCTTATGACTCGGACGTCAAACTTAGTTTATTGGACATTCTAATATTATTATCGTCATTCCGATAATCGCAGTTACAGAAGAGACGTGCATGGGCCACCAACAAAACCTGTCACGCCCCGCTTCCCTAAAATGGAGGCGAGACGTGAGAAGGTCCGCACGAGAGTAGAGCAGTGAAGCCCCAAACCCGATAAGCGTCAATGAAACATAAGCAGGTCCCTGTAACCACAAACGGAACAAAAGTAATAACACAAGGAGAGACAGAAATAAAATCTCATATCTCATAATTTGTTCAACATGAAAATTAAGTTCAACATCCAGAAAAGCCACCAGGCTAAAAGAAAGAGTCTAAAGGCCCAGAACAAGGCCAACAAAAGGAACAACGTAACAAAGTATAGGTGCTACGCACCGACAACAAAACAGCAGTCTAAACAAAAGGGAAAGCTCAACGAAGACACTAGGACTGGTCCCCAGTGTCCACGTACTCCTCGCCAAACACAGGCTCGGGCTCGGTGTCAGCAAACACCTCGTCCTCTACAATGTACTCAGGATCAGGATCTAACATGTGTCAGCCAAAAGAGTAAATGGGCACATGTCAGCAAGTCTAAAAGACTTGGGCAAGGAAACTGAAGGTAAGGCAGACTAACAACCTAACGATTATAGTATGCATGACATGGCAGTTATAACATGAGTGCACAAGCAAGACATTGTGAAACAATGGGTACAAGAGAACAATTATCGGGACAAGTCAAGAGTAGCCAAGCTACTAACAATCTCAATCTTTTCACTAGTCACGTTTCAAGTTGTTTGTAGATGTTTACGCCTTACAGCTGAACGGTTTGGCATTCACGCTGATTGGCCGCTTAACACTACCCAGAACCCAGAGTTTACGCCTTACCACTGTAGTTGCTGATCGGGCAGAATCCCAGTTGATTGGCCGCTTAACTCTTACCCCCAATACCCACATGTGAACGAGCCAGGGTCCCTGTACATGAGCTCAGTAAATGAGCCAGGGTTGCCCTGCACAAGAGCTCGTTTCCTGGATCACAACCAGGAGCGTATTCCATTTGGCATAGGGGTGCACCTAGCCTCAATCATTTCACAAGATGTAGCGGAGCTACGCAATCACGGGAACACTTAAAGAATGCTATGACATGACAATTAATTTGCGTACAGTTTATGGAAATTAAACATGACATGGTAGTTGTGCAACATGATAAATATCGGATCTAGCTTCGTTGTCAAGCTAGTTCCTAAATTTGCGTCTAGGCGAGTATCATTTCGTCGCCTAGTCTCTTTTACGCCTACAACAAGCAAATGGCCTAAGACATGGCCCAAAACCCTAAGTGGCAAGTTTCACTTGCCTAACACCGAGGATGAAGATCAACGAGGGTTCGTCCCACGGACGCTAATCTACGAGAAAGTCGCTGTTATGGAGAAACAATCATCAAACCAACATTCATTTCATTAGGGTTTCACAAAAACACAACGGGTTATGAAAACATTAAGAGATCGATTATTACCGTATCGGAAGCGGAAGAATGATGCCGAGTAAGCACGGCAATGGAAGAAATGCTCCGGGGAACCTAGGGTTCAGATCTGGAATGGATGTGAAAAATCTGGAGAAATGGGTTTTGATATGGGTTTTTGGGGGATTTTGGGGGTTTGATGAAGGTTTGAGGAAGGTGGAAGTGTTAAGTGAGGGTTTGGATGATGGATGATGAGCTTGGAATGAAGGTTTGAGGGTTTGGGGAAGAGGAGAGCTCAATGGGGGAGAAATTAGGTTTAGAGTTGAAGAAGAAGAAGAAGAAAACGTTTGGAGGGGTATTTATAGAGTTTGGTGGCGGCTATGGCAAAATTAGGGTTTACTGCACTGATTAGTCGGTCAAAGAAGGTTGGCTGACCGACTAGTTTAGCAACTAGTCGGTCGGTCGATTAGCTGTGACCGACTAACACCAAGCAGCGAAATAAGGGAAAAATCTGGGTAATGAATTAGTCGGTCAAAGAGCAACCACTGACCGACTAGTTTGGAAACTAGTCGGTCGGTTGACCAACGCAGACCGACTAAGTCCAAACAGTAACTCCTGCACAAAAATAGGATTTAGATTTAGTCGGTTAAAGAACAACTACTGACCGACTAGTTTCGAATCTAGTCGGTCGATGAACGTTCTTAGACCGACTAAGAATGAATAGTACTTGGTATCAAAAATGATCATAGAGCTAGTCGGTTAAAGAACGATTGCTGACCGACTAGTTTGCAACCTAGTCGGTCGACCAATGTTCTTAGACCGACTAATGATAAACAGTAACACCTGAGAAATTTACAAAGCCAACTAGTCGGTCCAAGAAGGTTTGCCGACCGACTAAATCGTCATCTAGTCGGTCGATTCCCCTTCTTACACCGGCTAACGTGCACCAAAAGTTCCGAAATGGAGCACGAAGCTCCGGGATCGATTCCTAAGACTCCAAGGCTTGATCTAACAATAAGATATGACCGATATGAAGCCCGTCACGAATGACTTACTCCAAAATCGACGATTCTAAGGAAGAAGCTAAGAAAACACGACGAAACGATCGAAAATGAAAGCTATGGAGACGAAAACCACACATGAGGAGAAAATCCACCAAAACACACATATATATAATATAATAATCCAGATACATGAAAACCAGTCGTTACAATGTGCCATATTTGATATGCCGTTGTTTCATTGGACACACGCATAAGAATGTTATAAGATAAATACTCAAGCAAGATATCCATTACCTCTTGATGTTTCTTCACCAATTATTTTTTCTCATTTGTCCACTTATGTTCGGAAGTGGTAAGTGTGCGAAGGGGCTTCTCCACAAGCTTCCAATAATCATCGTCAATGGATTGAATATAAGCCTTCATATTCACACACCAAATTTGATAGTTGGGTCCAATGAGATATGGTGGAATAGGACATCGTGTGTTGTTGTTGTTGGTTGCCATAGCTATTACCTCGCTCCGATACCAATTGTAGTGACCATGTGCTATGAGGAATAAACACTAGAGGGGGGTGAATAGTGTTTTATAGAATTATAAGGAATTTACGCCAAATAAAACCCTAATTAACCAACAAATGCGGAATGAAAGAAATGATCAACAACCCAAGCAAGAATGCAATGCTAACATGCAATGTACTCGGGTTAGGTGCCACCCAAGTCTCCCCGACTTGTTCCCGTTACCCTAATCCAGCAACACCCGGATCCCCTCCGGATACTCTAGTAAAACCACTAGAGCTTTCCTTTAGACCACTTGCAGAAACCCCACAAGTGCAATCGACCTACAATCGATGTCCGTGTATCTCACAACCCGGGAACACGCAAATACCTTAATCCCACAACTAGGGACTAAGCACGCTCTCACAAACCGAGAGCAAACTCTTAAATCTTGACTCCCACAACTTGGGATCAAGCCAACCCTCTCAACAACCGAGAGTATACAACAAATTATATGTATAGAGAATGAAATGTAAAGCTCTTACCACAAAATCCTATGCCTTGAGAAATACTTACCAATTTAGGGCAAGAATGGATTTTGAGGAAGTAGTTAGCACCAAACCCTAGCTCCACCAAGATGGACAGCAATAGATGGCTAGGGTGAAGTTGGTGACTTTGATTCAAGCTCTTAGCTTGAGTAGCTCACAAAGAATGAGAATTTCTCTTGAGGAATTAGGGCTCAAAGAGTAAGGGAGAGAGTCTTGTGAGATGAGAGAGCTTAGAAATGGAGTTGAATGGCTCTTCTCTTGGATGTGAAAATGTCTCTAATATCAGCCTTGAATTTCTGGTTTGAAGCAACTCAAACTTATATAGAGAAGAGACAAAACGGTCACAAAAATCGTGGCATTAAATGCCAAACGGCTCTATTTCTGAAGCTGCTTAATCGGTCTAAGAAGGATCACTGACCGATTAGTTTTGCAACTAGTCGGTCGATGAACCTTCTTGGACCGACTAGAAGGTTGATAGCAAAGATAGTGAAATCAAGAGATAGAAGAACTAGTCGGTCTAAGAAGAAACATCAACCGACTAGTTTGACAACTAGTCGATCGGTGAGCCTTCTTAGATCGACTAAGTAGTCAACAGTAACGAGGTCGAATTTCACTAGGAGAACTAGTCGGTCTGAGAAGGATTCCCAACCGACTAGTTGGACAACTAGTCGGTCGGTGAACCTTCTTGGACCGACTAATTGGTCAACAAATAGGCTTGAATTAATTAGGATAACTAGTCGGTCTGAGAAGGATTTCCAACTGACTAGATCGTCATCTAGTCGGTCGGTGAACCTTCTTGGACCGACTAGTTGATCAATAGTGAATGGGCTGAAACAAACAAGGATGTCTAGTCGGTTCAAGAAGGATTTCCAACCGACTAGATCGTCATCTAGTCGGTTGGTTCTTCTACTTGAACCAACTAAGATATATAAGAAGCCTTGAAAAGAAGCGATAAGCTACGGGAAACTTTCTAATGGCTTCTAAGGCAATCCTAGAGATAAGATATGATAGTTATGAAGATTTCTAGGCAAGTACTACTCAAGGCTTAACATACTATGAGATGAAGCTAGAAGACAATATAAATAACATGACAAACCATCTTCGAAGCTTCAACATGGAGAATCCGAATCCCTTGACTTCATGAATAACCCCTTGAGCTTCAATGAAGCTCCAGGCACAACGATCATGTGTTTTGAGGAAGTCTTGGGACGTCGCTTGAGATGAACAAAGTACTTTGGCGACGATCTCCATAATTCTTCAAGGTCTTGAGTATTTTAGTTGAATGACTTGAATATCTCCAATGTCATAGTCTTCTAAGATTTTGACTCATCCATTCCTTTCTTCTCTTTGGATTGAATCTCCATTCATTTGTTGATGCCATTGGCTTGAGGTTTGAGGTAGCCTTTGAGTTCTTTAAGCCAATGCTTCAACTTTGTTGATCTACCAAGTCTTCCACTTGAATCAACACGTGTAGTCACTTTTGATCTTCTTGAATCTAATTGGTGATTTTTTAGCTAACTGTAAACACATGAGTTAATCATAATGATTTGTGTTTGATCATCATCAAAATCAAGGTGGAGAGTCCAATACTCAACATGGGTTTGGGTACTTTGTTTGAGGGTTTTAGAGAACCTATAAGAGGGTCTCTTACTGTTCCATTGAGCAACCCTTAGACAATCTTGCATTCATTCCTAAGCTCAATCTATCAAGCTCTCTCTTTCTCAACTCTCAAGCTCTAGAAATCTCAACTCTAATCTTGTCTTCCCACTTAAACAAAATCTGAGCTTCAAGCTTTGGTGAAGACAAGTTCAAGGGCTTTCTCTCATCTTGGAAGGGACATCAACACACACACACACACACACACACACTTGCTCCTTCAAGTTCTACTTCACTGCATATGTGTTTGTAAGTGTTTACATTTTGAATTTCATTATCTCGTATTTCGATTTCGCTCTCGGTTTGTGAGAGTGGGTTTGCTTGATCCCAAGTTGTGAGAGTCAAGGACATCGATTGTTGTTCAATTACACTTGTAGGGTTGCAACAAGTGGGTGTAAAGGAAACCATAAGTTAGGGTTCTAACTTGAGTATCTGGAGGTATCCGGGTGGAAGGGACATATGATTACAGGGAACAAGTGGGGATTGGACTTGGGTAATCCGAACCCTTGAAATATCTCCTTGTTTGCTTGTTTCATTTTGGGTTAATTTATAATTCTGCATTTATTGTTGGTTAGGGATTTAAATTGGTATAACTATCGTTTAAATTTTAAAAACATTATTCAACCCCACTTCTAGTGTTTTCCTCATAGCCAGGGTCCTTACAATTGGTATCAGAGCACAAGGTTATAGCTATGGCATACAACAACAACAACATCCTTTCACCTCCTTCGTACAATAATCACGATCGTGATGATGCTTCTACCATTTTCGAAGGACAATCTATAGTTCTTCCTCCACGTTTCAATGGCATAAATTTTGGCTATTGGAAGTGCCGGATGGAGACATTCCTAAGGAGTGCGTCTCTTTGGAGAACCCCCCATAAGGATTACGTTGAACCCACTGAAGAAGATTTCGACAAATGGAATCCCGCCGAGAAGTCTACCGAAGTGAACAATGCCAAAGTAATGAACGCTCTTTATTGCAAATTGGATCCAGATGAGTTCAACAAGATATGCACATGTAAGAGTGCATATCAAATATGGAACCATCTCGTCGTCACCCACGAGGGGACGGACAAGGTAAAATTGTCAAAGTTATATGTTGATATACAAAACTTCGACATGTTTCATATGCAGGAAAGTGAGAACATTGCAACGATGTATGGTCGTTTCACCGACATCACCAATGAGCTTGAAGCTCTCGGTCAAGTATACACGAAAGATAATCATGGGAATGACATCAAAATGGGAAAGAAGGGCTATTGCCATTGAGGATGTCAATGACATGAAGAGTTATACCGTGGTGAATCTCATCGGTACTCTCATGTCTTACGAAGTAAGAATGGAGAACCAAATGAAAATTAGAGCTATGATGAACTCAACGGAGGCAAAGAAGAAGGTGTTAGCGTTCAAGGCTAACTCTTCATCCTCCAATTATGATGAATCCGAGAACGAAGTGGATTTGGAAGAAATGACGCTTATGGCGAAGAAGTTCCAACGCTTCTTTGGCAAAGGTAAATTCCCTTCCAAATCTAAATTTGATTCCACTAACAATTCTTTCTCACTTTGTTTCAAGTGCAATAAGCCGTTGCACATCAAGAAGGGTTACCGAATACTAAGGATCGAAGAAAAATGGAAAGCGCCGAAGTACCACAAGTCTGACAATTTCAAGAAGGACATGAAGAAAGGACTCGTTGGGACTTTCGATGAATCGAGTGGTGTAACTATAGATTTGTGAGGCCATCCTCCAGTGCATCCACTAGTGGTGTCAAAAACACTATTAGTAGCAAACCTACCAAGAAGGCCACCACTTCACACTCTCCCTCTTTTGGCAAGAAACCCACTAAGGGTGAAAACCAAAAGAAAGGACATGCCTATATGTACACTAATACTCACACACGTAGTGCACCACCTACTACACATGTGAACCCACACGATGCATTTTATGCTCCACACCCACGGACACGTGCAAACCCACACACGAGAAATACTCATGCACGTGCTTCTACACACTCCTATGTTCATGCTCATCATCCTCCCATGTATGCTCATGCATATCCTTCATATCATATGCATGCTCCATATGCACCATAAAATATGCATGCACCTCATTTTGCATATAACCCGTATATGTCTCATGCATATCCTCCTCAACCTTCATATGCTAGATCTCATGCTCCTAGGAAACATGCACCATATAGACCTCAACCTAATGTGCATGCAACTCGGAAGAGGACACCCAAAACATACACTATTTGGGGTCCCAAGAACACTAGCACAAATGATAGGAATGCATATGTAAATTCTTATTCTTGTGATGTGATAAATAGTGGTAACTATGTTGGAAGCCAACGTCTACTTGGACTTGGTTTCCAAGGGCTAATCCCCTTGGCCCCAATAAGCTTAGGTACCATGAGCTTATGGTATACTATGTAGGTACCCAAGAACAAGAAAGAGAACAGTAATAGACATATTGGATATAAAATGAAAGGATGTATACTCGATAGCGGTTGCTCCAAATACATGATGGGAGATCACTCCTTGCTCTCTGAAGTGATCTGCATCAAGGACGGTGCAACAGTCACCTTTGGAGGCAATCAAAAGGAAACCATCATTGGAGTAGGCAAAGTCGGTAACCCATCCAAACCTCTTATTACAAATGTTTATTTAGTTAGTGGTTTATGTCATAATCTTATCTCCATAAGTCAACTTTGTGCCAAAGGTTACAAGGTTAACTTTGGAGAGGGTATTTGTAATATAATTGATAATGATTCGCATGTTTTATTTTTCGGTATTAGGCATAAAAATATTTATTATTGAGCATGCCTAAAACCATAGAACATTACTTAATTGCTAATACAAATGAACAACTATTATGTCATCGCCGTGTTGGTCATGTTCATTTTAAACACTTATATAAGTTAGCTAAGCATGATCTAATTAATGGTTTTACGAAGATTTCTTTTAATAAGAAAAGTTTTTATGATTCATGTCAACGAGGAAAACTTTGTAAATCTTCATTTAAACTCAAAGATGGCATAACCTCTAAGAGGCCCATAGATTTACTTCATTTAGATCTATTTGGGCCCACTAAAGTAGCTTCGTTAGGAAATGCTCATTATGGATTAGTCATTGTAGATGAATTTTCTAGATTTACATGGGTATCATTTTAACCAATAAAAATGAAGCATTTGATGAGTTTACCAAATTTGCAAAGAAAGTTCAAAATCTCTTAGGAACCACAGTTATAACTATTCGTAATGATCATGGAGGTGAATTTGGGGATGAACTTTTCTCTAAGTTTTGTGATGACAACATGATTATTCACAAATTTTCTTTTTCTCGTGCACCACAACAAAATGGTGTTGTTGAGAGAAAGAATAGGACTCTTATTGAGTGTGTACGCACCATGATCCATGATAGTCATCTTGGACTTCAATTTTGGGCAGAGGCAGTCCACACAGCGTGTTACGTGCTCAATAAGATCCTAGTGAAGACCCGAACGAACAAAACTTGTTTTGAATTATTTTATGATAACAAGTCTTAAGTTAAGTATTTTCGTGTTTTTGGTTCAACATGTTTATAAAGAACACTTTTGGTAATTTAGACAAATTTGAGCCAGGATCCGATGAAGGAATTTTTGTTTGATATTCCACACATAGCAAGGCCTACCAGATATACAACAAAACCTCTTCAACGATCGAGGAATCACTACACGTTTCATTTCATGAAGATTTTGATATTCCTCATGTTGTCAATGATAGTGTAGTGTTTTATGTGATTCCATTAGTAATGTTAAAATTAATGATTCTATTATTGAGACTAACAATGCTAATAAAAATGTTGAGAATGTTCCAAGTGATCCAGGTATTCCTAAAGCTTATCCGACCGTTCATGGCCACCCCCATGCGCAAATAATTGGAGACATTGGTGTGGGTGTCCGAACAAGGTCAAGGATTGATGAATTCTCTCATTGCGACTTTGTCTCTACCATTGAGCCAAATAACATCCAAGAAGCTTGTGAAGATAGCTCGTGGATAGTTGCAATGGAAGAGGAGCTCATGCAATTTGAAAGAAATAAAGTTTGGGAGCTCGTCCATCTTCCAAATGGTCACCAAGTCATTGGGACCAAATGGATATTCAAGAACAAGACAGATGATAACGAGGTCATCACAAGGAAGAAAGCAAGGTTAGTAGCTCAAGGCTACCGATAAGAGGAAGGTATCGATTTCGAAGAATCCTTGCCCTCGTAGCTAGATTAGAAACTATTAGGTTGCTTTAATCTTTTGCATCTTATAATAATTTTAAATTATTTCAAATGAATGATAAAGTGCATTTTAAATGGTGTAGTTAATGAAGAAGTTTATGTTTCTCAACCATCCAGCTTTATTCATGAAAAATTTCCTAATCATGTTTTCAAACTTAATAAAGCGTTATATATGTGGAGACAAGCTCCTAGAGCTTGGTATGATCGACTCAAAACCTTTCTTTTAGATTTAAGTTTTAAAATGGGTGGAGTTGATTCAACTCTTTTCATTAAAGTTTATGAAAATGCCATCCTTCTTATTCACGTTTATGTAGACGATATTATCGTTGGTTCTACTAACTTTAACCTTTGCCAAGAATTTTCTAAATCTATGAAGGAAGAATTTGAGATGAGCCACATGGGTGAGCTCACCTACTTTCTAGGCCTTCAAATTTGGCAAATGAAAATGTGTTTTTCATACACCAAACCAAGTACACTAGGGAGCTTATTAAGCAATTCGGGATGGAATCATCTTCAAGCGAAGGGACTCCCATGAGTATGACCACCCATCTACACAAGGATGAAAACGGGAAAGATGTAGACATTCGTCTATATCGAGGTATGATCAGTAGCTTACTTTATTTAACTGCTAGGAGGCCCGATATCATGTTTTCAGTATGTCGTTGTGCTAGATATCAAGCTAGACCTAAGGAATCACACTTGATTGCGGTTAAACGAATTTTTTGTTATCTCAATCAAACACTATATTATGGGTTACTTTACCCTAAATTTAACACATTTGAGCTGGTCTCATATAGTGATGCTGTTTTTTCTGGATGCAAATCTGATAGGAAAAGTACTAGTGGCACTTGCCATTTTCTAGGAAATTCCATTGTCTCTTGATTTTACAAGAAGCAAAACTCTGTATCTTTGTTCACGACCAAAGCAGAATTTATTGCCGTGGGTCTTGCATGTGCACAAGTCCTTTGGATGAGACACACACTCAAAGACTATGGTGTCAATTGTGATACCTGCCCTATTATGGTTGATAACTAAAGTGCAATACGTCTTTCCAAAAATTCGATACACTACTTCTGTACCAACCACATAGATGTGAGACACCATTTCATTAATGATCATGTAGCTAAGAAGGACATCATCTTAGAGTACATTGAAACCCAAAAATAAATTGCCGACATCTTCACTAAACCTCTAAAACAAGACTCATTTGAGAGGTTGCGTGTAGAATTAGGGATTATGAGTGAATCTGAGATTTAGGAGCTCATTTGTATATGTTATAACCTATTTTAAGCTCATTTGATCTTTTCCATATCTCATGTTGAATATGTCATACTTTCACATTTGTTTTCAATGAGATTTATTGGAGATTTTGATGATTAGATGATTAGATTAATATGCTTGATATGTGTATTGTCTATATGCTTATGATGGTTATTTTATGTTATTAGAATGACTAGAGTATAGGTCTAAGGGTGAGAAGTGTCAAATCCTTGATTCTAACTTAATTCTAGATTTCAGAACGGGGACAATCGACTGCCATTTCTTCTACAGTCGATTGCCCATTATCCAGCTTTTAGCCTTCATAACTCTTATTCATGTCAGGCGACTGATAATCATTTTTCTGGCAACTGGTCATGCGCCTGGCGACTGTATTTTAGTCATCAGGCGCGTGCCCAATTGTCACCATTTTTTCGAGAAATGGCTCAAAATTTCTTCAAAATTTTTCTGTGCAGTTGGTCCTGTAAGTCATTTCACAGGCACGTATCCAAATCCAGGCGACTGTATTTTCTTCTACAGTCGCCTGTCTGCTCTCTTAGTCATTTTTTATTAGGGCTTTACAGGCGACTGCATGTTGTGCATCAGTCGCCCGTCCGTCGAGTTTGGCGGTTCGTAGCCTACGATTTGAGCCATTATTTTTGATCCAGCGGCCCAGATCACGTCACTATCTCCTTTAAACCATCAATCTTTGGGTCTTTCTCTCTCCAAAGATTCAAAAGAGCCAGTTCTCTCCTCCTTCCAATCGACAGATTTATCCTCCCTTCCATCGTTCAGCCCATGTCCGTGCTCCTCCATTGCATCGGTCTCCTCTCACCTCTATCATTTTGGTATAATTTCATCGATTCAATCTTTTATTTTTGTGCTCTAATTGTCGATTTTGTCGATATCTTTCTGATTCAATTCCATGGAACCCAAATCCAAGCCTACATCATCTAAGGGGAAGTCTCTTTCCCTCAAGAAACCTAGGGAACCTGGGGTTAAGGTTCCTAAGGTAGCTCCCTTCAAAGCTCGCACAAAACGAGCTCGGTCTGCTTCGCCTCCTCCTAAATTCTCTACTCCCTCTGATTTCGAGGAATCGTGGTATAGTGATTCTGAGACCTAGCCCCTTATCCATAAATGTAGGAAAACTCAGGGTCAGCCTCTTGCTATTATCCCTGTCGAGCCCCAAGCTCAACCTGATTTTCCCGTTGATGAACCCATATTAAGACTCATGCTTCTAAAACTCATACTAACCCTGAAGATCCTCCGACCAAAGGCCAAAATCCTCCCGGTGCTCCATCTTCAGCTTCTGCCACTCATGTGCCCATGTGTCGTGACGACACATGTTTGGCTAAATATCTTCCATTGATTGGCGTCAAGCTCCTCAAGAAGGAGCGTTTTATCTCTTCTCTGGCTTTCACCTCCGAGAGACTATCCGAGCTCCTTACGACGACCAAGTTAGTCGATCTATTTAGGTACTCTCACGATGATTCTCATCGTCCCTACCCCTTTCTCGTGAAACTTCTTTATGCTACTCGCATTCACGGTGAGTATGCCAAGTCTGGTATAATGGACACTATTGTTCAGGGGACCCTTATTAAGCTTGACCCCAAGCTATTAGGGAACATTTCTAGGATTCCCTTTATCGGTTCCTTGCCTGCTGACATATCTTTCTCTTCTGTTGCTGATTTAAACCAAGCTATCCTTTAGGACATGTTTCGGGAGATTCCTCACATTCTCACATCTGGAGTCAGATCCTCTATGTTTACTGCTAGAGGTTGGGCTGTCCACCATGTGGTCAGGTCCAACATCCTACCGAAATATGGATCATCTGACCAGCCATCCCATAAGATTCTGAAAAGTATGTGTGCCATATTCTCTGGGATGGAGGTGAACTGGGCATGTGTCATTCTTGATCGGATGGGCCATGTTGAGATCCACTCATCCACTTTCGATATTCCCTATGAAGGCATACTAACCCATGTCTTTTGCCATTTTGGCATTGACCTGTCTGCTTTTGAGTCAGTCCCTCTTGGCCCTCTTCTTGATGCCTCAGCGAAGTCGAAGTCCGCTTCGGCTCTTCTGACTATTCAAAGAAGAGGTAGTCCGCTTCACGCCCTTCATCATCTGCTGCTCCACCTGCTGATTCATCTCTGCCTTCATCTTCTGCTGGACCTATTTCTGATCCCTATCTTATCGAGCTGGATAAGAAGGTATCTAGATTATATGAGCTTTTTATCCTATCATTCCAGCATCTGGGCATACATTTTCTTACCCACCTCCAGTCATACATTCCGTCTGTTGCTGTTCAGACCACTCAGCCTGCTGCTTGGTGACGGTCAAGCCCACCTTGCTGACGTCACCCAGTGTAATGACCCTACTTTTCATATACGCGTATTTGTACGTATTTTTGACATAGATACGTCCGTATATTTTTGGGAAGTATGCCCATATTTTTCTTTTAATTATTTGATGTAGGAATTTATTTTAAAAGATTTTAAACTCATTACTTGAATTTAGTAAATGAGAGTATTTGGAGAAATGCATGTATTTGGAGTGTATGAAGTATTTATTCAAGTATTTTTAATTTCTTAAAATACAAAAATCCACATTTTTATTACCATGACAACACATCCTATTAGGTGTCATGTTTTTAGTTAATTAGAGACACATGGCTTATTAGGTGTAAGAAGGAGAGGGATTTGGAGATTCCTAAAACCTATGCATGAAGAACAAAACCAAGAAAAAGAAAAAGAAAATCTCATTTCACTCTCTCCCTCACTCCCCATTTCTGGCCAAAAATTAGCATGCCCCCTTTCTTTCATTTTTCTTCATCCTCTTCCTTAGAACATACTTCCAATTAGCTCCCCTCTTCAACCTCTAAAAAGCCCCAAAATTCCTTTTCATTCCTACACCAAAAACTAGCCAAAATAGCCAAAAATCAACCATATTGAGACAAGATTGGAGCTTGAAGAAGGAGACTAGGAGCTCAAGTTCTTCAAGGAATAAGAAGGGCAAAAGAAAATTTTGGAGGACTTGTTAAGGTAGAAATTCCTTTCACCTAGGTAGAATTTAGTTTTAGGACAAAGGAATTGAATTAACTTTCATGAAACACCTTTGTTCTTCATGCTGAAATTTGATCTAGAAAAACTGAAACTTTGACTAAGTGCTGGGGTTAAATGGCTAATGAGAATGCTTTGAAAATTTTATATGTTGGGTATCTCATTGTTATGAACAACTTTCATTTTGATCATTTTTCCAAATTCTAGCCGTATGATTTTATAAAAATTCGGATATGTAAACTGGTGTTTCAATCAAAACTGTTCTGAAATTCCAGTATTTATTCTCTGTTAAACTGAGAATATCTCCCAACGTAGATGAAAGAAAAATATGAAAAAACAATATGTTACTCATATTGTAGTCCTTAATAACTTTCACGTTTACAAGTTTTGCAAATTCGGACTGAAAACTAGGGTAAAAATTCAGTTTCTAAAACTGGTCTGTTTTTAGACAGTTTTGATACCTTTCAGTAAAACGAGTAGAACTCCATGCACACTTAATGAAATGAGATGTTCTTAGTGCCGTTGGAAAGCTGACTTCAAGATCTTCAACCCATAATTTTTTTAGATTTTAATTCTGTCTGTAACTTGTAGAAAAATGGACTTGATCTGAACTCAGTTTCTGGTTCAGAATGCTGTAATTATATCTGTTAGGAGAAAATCCACCATAAATCACATATGTCAACTGAGCTTATGAAAATTGGTCAGTGAAAGGAACACTGCCATATCTACAACTTTGAAGAAGGGACTAAAAGCTAATTCTGACTGTAGATAGGGTAACCGAGCCGTTCTTTCTGCACTTACAGTTTAGACATATTCATATGCTAATTTTACTTAGTACTTATCATGGCGTAGTTTTGTTTCAAGTTAAGTTGGTTTGTGCTAATCATGTTCTCAATGACATGCTATTGATACATATAATTATGCAGATGTTTCATGAAATATTCGTTATGTTAATAATGTTTAAGTTCAATTTGTTTATGCTTTTGTGCTCACATTCGTATATTCATAACGATGAGTTTGTGATGATATTCCATGCAATTCTTTAATTGAGATGATGATGATGATAATGATGATGATGATATTTGTTAAAAGTTGGTTAAAAGCGGTATTCAAGACCGCTAGATGATTCGTTGACAAACGAAGTAATATCTTGAAAACTGAGAGTGAGAATGAGGAATGTATCAGTCCTCCTAAAGGAGGGTGACACGGGTTTGGGGGAAAACGGGTAAACTTTAGGAGTTAAGGAGCGGACATATGATATGAATTCTCACCCGCTGTATCACTCCCAGAAGTGCGAGTTGAAAGGGTTGGAGAGGCCGCTGGTGTACTCGTGATGCATCATGACGGTAATTGATGGTTTACTCCGTTTGTCCCACAGAAAAACCGAGCAGGTCTCGCTCTAATGCCTTGCCCCGTTCGGGCATAGAGTTGCGAGAGGCCCCCTCCGGTGCCCGTGTTGCTGGTTGGGGTACCACTTTTTCACGCACCCTGGGTGAAGTCCGCCTCCTTAGCGTCCTACGGTTTACACGAGTTTCCAAACATGAGAATGAATAACTTAAAGCAATTGTCTTTTAATTATAAATATTGTTATCCCATGGTTACTTGTTTCTCTGTTAAGTTAATGTTGTTAACTCATGCTGATCCATTCCATTGTTTATTATAAATGTCCAGTACTTGCATGTTATTATGTTCTCCCACTTACCTTCAGCACTTGCATGTTATAACATGGTTACTTATGCATGTTCACAAGTTCTTCTTTGATGCTTATACATCGTGTTGTGATTACTTTTATGTCCTGAGAGCTTTACTTGTTAGACCACCCTCCCTAGATAGGTAGACCAGTTCTAAAATTGGGTTCTACTAGAGTGTTAGGAGTTTCTACTGGGTCACGCGTTGACGTGTCCCCGTTGACTTTCAGGTCATGTGAGTTGGAGGTTGGAGATAGCGGCTGGAGCTTCGGAGTTGGTGACCAGTTGTAGTATTGGGTGGTGAGGGGTGTAATGAGAGACTTGTACTTTTTGGTGTTTCTTTTCGGGTGGACCTTTGTACTTAGAGTTGTGAATATGAAGATATTGGTGTATGTATAAGATGTATCAATGTATCAATAAAATGGAATATTGTACTTTTGTTATTTTCTCAGTGTTTTTATCTGTGATGGAGTTTTACTTGTACTTCCCAGCACGTGCGTAGTACCTGCAGTGTTCTTCCTACTCTCTTCTTTTCTTTCTTTCTACGTAACACTCGCCTCTTCGGGAATACCTGATACGGATTCGTACTTATCCGGTATCTCGGGGACCGGGGCGTTACAGTTGGCGGCCCATGCAGGTCTCCGCACTGCGGCGTGCGTAAGGATAGTACATGTAATGCTCCATAGGGGTAGATGTATCCTAAGGTGGGTAGGTGATCAGCCTTAGGGTAAAACCCTGGTATTAGGAAACCCAATGTACAGAGCTCCCTGAGGTTAAGCATGGGTAGTTATTTGTATATACATATACATATACGAGTGGGTATGTGTTTGCATGGATATAAAATTATTGTAGTGTATTTGCTTGTATTTTTATAGTTATGTGTCTATAGATATATACGTAAATAAGATACACTATAGATACGAGTTTGACTACTTATGTGTATTCTTGTAATTCATAATATAGGTGTGTGTATGGTAATGTTGTTTGTATGGATTGAGGTGAATGTAGTATTTGATGAGTGAAATTATGTATAAAACATAATATCTGTGCAAGAGAGTATTATGTATTATCTATGTGGTAATCTATACTTAGATTATATTTGGGGGTGTATATGTATGAATAAATGGATGTATATAGAGCTGTAATTATGTATACTAAAGTATGATGCATTAAAGTGATGGTAGAAGATATATTTGTATATGGGGTGTCTAATGGATGAGTGTATATATACGGAGTATCTATGTGAATATGTATTGGTGTGCAAATAAATTTATGTTATATGCGTTGGTATATGGATGTTTGTTGGTAAGTGTAAGTGGAAGTATATTTGAATGTATAAAAGTGTATGATGGTATACATAAGTATAATTGTATATGTATGCGTACTATAAATGTGGTTGTGTAAATTGACATAGTGAGATATGTATGTATGAATATAGCTACAATGGGATATGTACCATAAGTAGTGTGTGAAATATATTGGCTTGCTAAATGGTGTGTATAGATATACATAAGTAGGTATGCCAAGTTATACAATATTGGTGTGTATTCATATATCATGTGATGATATGTGAGTGTAGCATATGAATACGATTTATATGTATTGTGTATACAAGAGAGAGAGAGAGTGTGTGTATATACATATACTGAATTAATATAATCCTTGTGCTATAGTATATATATAGTGTCACATGTATATATATACTGTATTGAATATGTGTTACGTTGACTGCTTGTATGTAAGTATATTTGTGCACTGTATAAGTGGTTGAATATAGATTTACGTGAGTGAATATTGGATATGAACACATTTGTATGTATTCTTGTATATATGAAGTGAGTATGTACTAGAAGGTTGATATAATATACATATTTACTATAGTGATATTTACTGTGTACATTCTTGTGTGCGAACTATTATATATATTTGTCTATATAATTGTAAGTGTTTATACTTATGTGCTTAAGTGATATATTTGCGTATGGTTACCCACTTGATATGCGGTGCACCATATCAATGTGTATCATTATTGGTGTATGATTATTTACCATACATGCATCAATAATTGGATTTACCTACTTATGTATGTATGTTAGCAAGTTTGCATGCGTATCGGATGTGATATAATAGTATCTGTATCTATAAATGGATGTATACTTGGTTGTATACTTGATCTATACCTTGATGTATTTAGGTATATCCATAAGTATGTATGTATAAGTATGCTAACTCTGTGACTTATAAGTATGGTGTGTTTAAATATCGTGTGAACATGTATGTATGTAGATATATATAAATACAAGGAGTATGTGATTACTTATAGAGATGTATGTATTTAGATATATCTATATGTATCCATGTAATGGCATATGTCTTTGATCATATACTTGTGTGAATCTTTATGTAAGTACATATGTGTTGAGTGAATACGTGTATAAATATTGGTGTGTATATTAATGCCTTGGGTGTATCTATACATTTTTCTACTTATTGCTATGTACGACATTGATACATGTGTCCATGTGTATAAGTGTACTAGCATGTGTGTACATATTAGTCTGTATATATATGTGAGTGTTCTCATGCAATATAGATATATTTGTGAGTACATGAATGAATGTGGAATGTATAGTACTATGTATGTATTGTGATGATTTGTCTGTGTGTATACCTATATTCTTGGATAAGAATGTGTATATATATGTTTATAATCTACGGTATAGTGCATGTATACATGCGTGTATAGTATATACATATAGCGTTATTTGTATTTCTAGGGTAGGGAAACCCTTATACTATTCAGTCTCCGGTCAGACCTTTAGCATAGAAAGTCCGAGGGCGGACTTGGTTATTAAGGTGGGTAGAATGTAATGACCCTACTTTTCATATACGCGTATTTGTACGTATTTTTGACATAGATACGTCCGTATATTTTTTGGGAAGTATGCCCATATTTTTCTTTTAATTATTTGATGTAGGAATTTATTTTAAAAGATTTTAAACTCATTACTTGAATTTAGTAAATGAGAGTATTTGGAGAAATGCATGTATTTGGAGTGTATGAAGTATTTATTCAAGTATTTTTAATTTCTTAAAATACAAAAATCCACATTTTTATTACCATGACAACACATCCTATTAGGTGTCATGTTTTTAGTTAATTAGAGACACATGGCTTATTAGGTGTAAGAAGGAGAGGGATTTGGGGATTCCTAAAACCTATGCATGAAGAACAAAACCAAGAAAAAGAAAAAGAAAATCTCATTTCACTCTCTCCCTTACTCCCCATTTCTGGCCAAAAATTAGCATGCCCCCTTTCTTTCATTTTTCTTCATCCTCTTCCTTAGAACATACTTCCAATTAGCTCCCCTCTTCAACCTCTAAAAAGCCCCAAAATTCCTTTTCATTCCTACACCAAAAACTAGCCAAAATAGCCAAAAATCAACCATATGGAGACAAGATTGGAGCTTGAAGAAGGAGACTAGGAGCTCAAGTTCTTCAAGGAATAAGAAGGGCAAAAGAAAATTTTGGAGGACTTGTTAAGGTAGAAATTCCTTTCACCTAGGTAGAATTTAGTTTTAGGACAAAGGAATTGAATTAACTTTCATGAAACACCTTTGTTCTTCATGCTGAAATTTGATCTAGAAAAACTGAAACTTTGACTAAGTGCTGGGGTTAAATGGCTAATGAGAATGCTTTGAAAATTTTATATGTTGGGTATCTCATTGTTATGAACAACTTTCATTTTGATCATTTTTCCAAATTCTAGCCGTATGATTTTATAAAAATTCGGATATGTAAACTGGTGTTTCAATCAAAACTGTTCTGAAATTCCAGTATTTATTCTCTGTTAAACTGAGAATATCTCCCAACGTAGATGAAAGAAAAATATGAAGAAAAAATATGTTACTCATATTTTAGTCCTTAATAACTTTCACGTTTACAAGTTTTGTAAATTCGGACTGAAAACTAGGGTAAAAATTCAGTTTCTAAAACTGGTCTGTTTTTAGACAGTTTTGACACCTTTCAGTAAAACGAGTAGAACTCCATGCACACTTAATGAAATGAGATGTTCTTAGTGCCGTTGGAAAGCTGACTTCAAGATCTTCAACCAATAATTTTTTTAGATTTTAATTCTGTCTGTAACTTGTAGAAAAATGGACTTGATCTGAACTCAGTTTCTGGTTCAGAATGCTGTAATTATATCTGTTAGGAGAAAATCCACCATAAATCACATATGTCAACTGAGCTTATGAAAATTGGTCAGTGAAAGGAACACTGCCATATCTACAACTTTGAAGAGGGACTAAAAGCTAATTCTGACTGTAGATAGGGTAACCGAGCCGTTCTTTCTGCACTTACAGTTTAGACATATTCATATGCTAATTTTACTTAGTACTTATCATGGCGTAGTTTTGTTTCAAGTTAAGTTGGTTTGTGCTAATCATGTTCTCAATGACATGCTATTGATACATATAATTATGCAGATGTTTCATGAAATATTCGTTATGTTAATAATGTTTAAGTTCAATTTGTTTATGCTTTTGTGCTCACATTCGTATATTCATAACGATGAGTTTGTGATGATATTCCATGCAATTCTTTAATTGAGATGATGATGATGATGATGATGATGATATTTGTTAAAAGTTCGTTAAAAGCGGTATTCAAGACCGCTAGATGATTCGTTGACAAACGAAGTAATATCTTGAAAACTGAGAGTGAGAATGAGGAATGTATCAGTCCTCCTAAAGGAGGGTGACACGGGTTTGGGGGAAAACGGGTAAACTTTAGGAGTTAAGGAGCGGACATATGATATGAATTCTCACCCGCTGTATCACTCCCAGAAGGGCGAGTTGAAAGGGTTGGAGAGGCCGCTGGTGTACTCGTGATGCATCATGACGGTAATTGATGGTTTACTCCGTTTGTCCCACAGAAAAACCGAGCAGGTCTCGCTCTAATGCCTTGCCCCGTTCGGGCATAGAGTTGCGAGAGGCCCCCTCCGGTGCCCGTGTTGCTGGTTGGGGTACCACTTTTTCACGCACCCTGGGTGAAGTCCGCCTCCTTAGCGTCCTACGGTTTACACGGGTTTCCAAACATGAGAATGAATAACTTAAAGCAATTGTCTTTTAATTATAAATATTGTTATCCCATGGTTACTTGTTTCTCTGTTAAGTTAATGTTGTTAACTCATGCTGATCCATTCCATTGTTTATTATAAATGTCCAGTACTTGCATGTTATTATGTTCTCCCACTTACCTTCAGCACTTGCATGTTATAACATGGTTACTTATGCATGTTCACAAGTTCTTCTTTGATGCTTATACATCGTGTTGTGATTACTTTTATGTCCTGAGAGCTTTACTTGTTAGACCACCCTCCCTAGATAGGTAGACCAGTTCTAAAATTGGGTTCTACTAGAGTGTTAGGAGTTTCTACTGGGTCACGCGTTGACGTGTCCCCGTTGACTTTCAGGTCATGTGAGTTGGAGGTTGGAGATAGCGGCTGGAGCTTCGGAGTTGGTGACCAGTTGTAGTATTGGGTGGTGAGGGGTGTAATGAGAGACTTGTACTTTTTGGTGTTTCTTTTCGGGTGGACCTTTGTACTTAGAGTTGTGAATATGAAGATGTTGGTGTATGTATAAGTGTATCAATGTATCAATAAAATGGAATATTGTACTTTTGTTATTTTCTCAGTGTTTTTATCTGTGATGGAGTTTTACTTGTACTTCCCAGCACGTGCGTAGTACCTGCAGTGTTCTTCCTACTCTCTTCTTTTATTTCTTTCTACGTAACACTCGCCTCTTCGGGAATACCTGATACGGATTCGTACTTATCCGGTATCTCGGGGACCGGGGCGTTACACCCAGCCTCATCCTCATATCATTACTGAGATTCCAGTTACTTCTGATGTTGCTGCTTCTGAACCTGCTGCTTCTCAGGCTCCTTAGAGTGTTTTTGATGCTGATGTTGTTGTCATGACGTCTGCTGATCCGGAGACCCATGACTTCCCGATTGAGAGGATTATTCCTTAGGATTCCTCTGACGTCGCTCACCTGGATTGATGCTGCTCACCTAAGACTTCTTTTGTTAAGGGTAGAGTGTCTTAGATATTTTTTTGTTGAGATGATGGATGGATTTTGAATGTGAGATTCTTCTATGGATGGTTGGCACATTATTGTCCTTTATGTATTTTTTGGTATAGTTGTCTATGTGGTTAGATGGTTGTATATGCTAGTCATATACTTTTGTGTACATGAAGTAGGTATCTTTTTGTATTCTCCATGTATCTTTCTCATATATAAATATATATACATATGGATTTCCTTTGGCTCATTATTCTCTGATGTGATCTCTTTTGTATATGTTGTGCAATTTTGTCTCACTCAAACTTTGTAGAGGGTATTTGTAATATAATTGATAATGCTTCACAGGTTTTATTTTCCGGTATTAGGCATAAAAATATTTATTATTTGAGCATGCCTAAAACCATAGAATATTGCTTAGTTGCTCATACAAATAAACAACTATTATGTCATCGCCGTTTTGGTCATGTTCATTTTAAACACTTATATAAGTTAGATAAGCATGATCTAATTAAAGGTTTACCGACGATTTCTTTTAATAAGAAAATTTTTTGTGATTCATGTCAACGAGGTAAACTTCGTAAATCTTCATTTAAACTCAAAGATGACATAGCCTCTAAGAGGCCCCAAGAATTACTTCATTTAGATCTATTTGGGCCTACTAGAGTAGCTTCGTTAGGAAATGCTCATTATGCATTAGTCATTGTAGATGACTTTTCTAGATTTACATGGGTATCATTTTTAACCAATAAAAATGAAGCATTTGATGAGTTTACCAAATTTGCAAAGAAAGTTCAAAATCTCTTAGGAAACACCGTTATAACTATTTGTAATGATCATGGAGGTGAATTTGGGGATGAACTTTTCTCTAAGTTTTGGGATGACAACAGGATTACTCACAATTTTTCTTTTTCTCGCGCACCACCAAAAAATGGTGTTGTTGAGAGAAAGAATATGACTCTTATTGAGTGTGCACACACCATGATCCATGATAATCATCTTGGACTTTAATTTTGGGCAGAGACGGTGCACACGACATGTTACATGCTCAATAGGATCCTAGTGAGGACCCAAATGAACAAAACTTGTTTTGAATTATTTTATGATAACAAACCTCAAGTTAAGTATTTTCGCGTTTTTGGTTCAAAATGTTTTATAAAGAACACTTTTGGTAATTTAGACAAATTTGAGCCAAGATCCGATGGAGGAATTTTTGTTGGATATTCCAGACGTAGCAAGGCCTACCGGATATACAACAAAACCTCTTCAACGATCGAGGAATAACTACACGTTTCATTTCATGAAGATTTTGATATTCCTCGTGTTGTCGATGATAGTGTAGATGTTTTATGTGATTCCATTAGTAATGTTAAAATTAATGATTCTATTATTGAGACTACCAATGCTAATGAAAATGTTGAGAATGTTCTAAGTGATCTAGGTATTCCCAAAGCTTATCTGACCGTTCGTGACCACCTCCATGAGCAAATAATTGGAGACATTGGTGTGGGTGTCCGAACAAGGTCAAGGATTGATGAATTCTCTCATTGCAACTTTGACTCTACCATTGAGCCATAGCACATCCAAGAAGCTTGTGAAAATAGCTCGTGGATAGTTGCAATGGAAGAGGAGCTCATGCAATTTGAAAGAAATTAAGTTTGGGAGCTCGTCCCTCTTCCAAATGGTCACCGAGTCATTGGGACCAAATGGATATTCAAGAACAAGACGGATGAGAACGAGGTCATTACAAGTAAGAAAGCAAAGTTAGTAGCACAAGGCTACCTGCAATAAGAAGGTATCGATTTCGAAGAATCCTTTGCCCTTTTAGCTAGATTAGAAGCTATTAGGTTACTTTTATCTTTTGCATCTCATAAGAATTTTAAATTATTTCAAATGGATGTTAAAAGTGCATTTTTAAATGACATAGTTAATGAAGAAGTTTATGTGTAACGACCGGTTTTTATCGTTACATTATATCTGTATTTTCTCTCGTGTATATTTTTCCCTGTATCCGTTTTTAGACATTTCTGTCCCAGTACCGTATCCGTATCCACTTCTACTTTTTACATACTCATTACTATCCTGGTTATTTTAAATTACTAAAAGAAATTCTTCATATAATTATTTTAAAAAATATATATCTTTTTATAATTAGTTTGAATTTTCAAATTCGAATTTCGAATTTGAACTTTGTTTTTAAAACTTAAAAATTCAAAGGCAGCCTTCCTTTTTAATTTAATAGCTCTAAATCCCTTCTAATTAATTACTTTAAATAATTCAATTTTTCTTTTGTATTCAAAATTCGAATTTAAAACTTTTGAATGTTTGAAAAACCTTCCATTTATAAACCCATTTAAGCCTAATTGAATAGCTCTTATTCTCTTGTTTAAACCTATTAAAACCTATTAAGTGAGATTTCAAATCATGTCAAATTTTATTTTCGAATTAGAATTTTTAAACTTTAAAACTCTTTCAAATTCAAACGATTTTGAATTATTTCTCTAATTTGAACCTATTAATTTCCTTTCAAAACTTTCCTTATTACAACACATTTAAACCGATATTAATTAGCTCTAATTTCCCTTATTAATCATATTAATAATAATTCAAAAATTTTACCATATGAGCATGTGAAGACCATTACTATATCTTATGACAATTAAACTCTACATTCAAATATTTGAAATTATATTCCGTCCATTTTCTTTTCTTCCTCAGCCTCAACCTTTCCTAATATAACTTCTATCTCTTACAGTTAATAAGAACCCTAGGCCATTTTGTTCTCACAGCCGCCCCCCAACCCCGAAGTAAATCACGCATCTCACTCCTCTTCCAAAACAAATCTAACCCATCTCCTTTCTCTTCACACAGCCTTTAATCACAAAAACAAAAAGAGAAATCAACTTAAACCTCAACAGACCTAGGGCCCCAACCACTCTTCACGTGCTGCCACCCTATTCTTATATAACATCACCCTAGAGACCATACTGGCATTTATAAATTAAAACCCATAGGGTCTCTTTCTCTTCACTCTACTTCACACAGCAACCCCCTCGCCCTATTTCTCCTTTATAAAATAAACCCTAGGCTCATTGTTTTCTTTGTTTCCCTTAACGTCACACAGCCGCCCTACTCTTTCTCCTCCCCCCACACAACCCAGTTTCTCTTCTCCACGCATCAAATCACAAACCCACCGCCAGCGCCCTCTTCGTCTCCGCCCGATGCCCTTCGAGCAACCCACACCCAGGCAGCGCCTCCCTCTCCACGCCGTGCACACCCCGAACCACAGCTCAGATCGCCAAAAAACTCCCCGAGGCCTCATCTCCACCGACCTCGGCCCAGTCCCTCGCCGCGCATCCACTCCCGAGAGCTCATGCCCTGCCGCCCTCTCCCTCCGTTCAGCCACTCAGCCTGCCGCCATTCCGGTGCTCTTCCACCCACAACCGCCGACGGAGCCACCCCTCCCAGCTGTCCCTCCGTCGTTCTCTCGACCTCCAGCCCGACGTCTCCAAGTGCCTCGCCTCAGCTCGCCGGCGCACTGCGCCACCGCCACCAACAGCAGCGAACCGCCTCCGACGAACGCCCCGTGCCATCTACACCGTTGTTCGACCGTCTCCGCTCGGACTCGGCGTACCGTCGCCGCTTCATCTGCAAAACACGTGGAGAGGTGGAAACGAAATAAACCAAGTAAGCCTTATAACAGTGTGCATGCAAGTTGTTCTATATGATACTAGAGTCCAAGCATGTATCAACTTGCTCTCTGTGCCTGGCTCCGTATCATTGTCGGCCTCTTCGCGTGATTCTACTCAATGCATGCATGGCATTGTTCATGCCACCTATGCTCATAATTATATGAAAACCTCATAAAATAATCAAAGTATGTTAGCTTGTTAATAAACAGAAAGTTGATTGTTAGTTATATCCTGTTAATGATATACATGTGAGTGCTTAGTTATATTAGTCAGTATATGTGATTATAATAATACTATTAGCCATGTCATACTCATATTAATTAGTATAGGTATAGCAGTATATAATTATATAGATGCAAGTTTGTTTGTGCTTATTAGTTTATTTATTGGCTTGACGATAAACCCGTGACGCAGATGATTCACGTCGTCCGTACGATCGCGTGGACACCTGAAACTCGCATCGCTTCAGGCAAGTAAACCGTTTGCTACAACTGTTTTCAAAGACGCAAGTACTTACCCCTTGCAAGTATATTGTTTTTCCTACAACTTTTAAAGGCGCAAGTATCTACCACCCGCAAGTATATTGTTTTCTTACAACCTTTCAAAGGCGCAAGTATTTTTATTGTATTCAGACCTTTTAAGATAACGTACATCGTAGTAATGTCAAGTAACAACTTTTATAATCAGATAGTTTTAATGGATCCTATTGATATGTTGGTTGTTTTAGTCTCTTAAAATATTGCACATGAAATGCTGTTCTTTCTGGTTTTTCGATTTATCATGTGATGTGCACCCTATTGAATTGTGAAAGCTGAGCCCTCGGGGCAATCACAGGTATTTGGGCCTTCGTGCATTTTACGGAACATTGAGCCTTCGGGCAATTACGGATTATTGGGCCTTCGGGCAACTACGGATTATTGTGCCTTTGGGCAATTACGGATATTGGGCCTCGGGCCATTTACGGAATTTTTGCCTTGCGACAAACATTGAACTACGGATTGGCTTATGGACACATTGGGTGGGGTAGTCTAGTGTAGTAGAGGCTGGAAAGATGGATTACACTCTATTGGTGAACTTGACCAACACCTGGCCGGGTCGGTGAGTAGAGAGTCACGGGTAGCTCCTGTTGACTTGGGTGTAATGCTAGTCACCTCCCCCTTAGACACTGGGCTTGTCACTAGTTAAGAGATTGATTGTTGCACTCTTTTTACCTTTGATGATGCTATGGTGTAACCTGCTAAACGTATTGTTACGATGATTGCTGTACACACTACACTTGTCACGATTATTGCTGTACACACTACACTACTCATGCTTGTTACTTTGTACACTACACTACTCATTCTCACCGCTTGCACACTACACATTGTTATGCTCACTTGTTCGCAATGCTGTAATGTATCATCTTTTTTGGAATCATAATGTGCCGCCCTTTCCCTAAACTTTGTATACTATATTATCACCTTACCGAGGGTCTTTTATTATTAACGTTTTTAAACCTTGCCGAGCGACCCTCGCTGACGTATATTTTCTTGTCTGTGAAATATACGTTAGGTTTTGAGCAGAGTTCATCGAAGAGTTCTTTTGGAGATTGAGCAGGAGGACCAAGAGAACCAGGAGCACGAGATCCACTGCTGAAGACGGCAGACACATTACAGCTTGCTAAAATTTTAATAATTGTTGTTTTATTCTTTCAGGTGTAATTTTTATTTTGGTGTAACTGTTGTAATGGCCATGCGGGGCCTTAATTCTTTGTGTACATGTAATCTGGGAGTTATAGAAATAATGTCATCATTTTATTGTTTCGATTGTTCGCAAGCAAGAACCTGCCAAATAGTTATACACAGATGCTTATTGGGTTGGGGCTTCACCGCTCCAGCCCAAGCGGGCCCGTTTACGTCCTCGCTCCCAAGTATAATGGGAAGCGGGCGTGACATTATGTTTCTCAACCACCCGGTTTTATTCATGAAAAGTTTCATAATCATGTTTTCAAACTTAAGAAAGCGTTATATGGGTTGAGACAAGCTCCTAGGGCTTGGTATGATCAACTCAAAATCTTTCTTTTAGATTTAGCTTTTAAAATGGGTGTAGTTGATTCAACTCTTTTCATTAAAGATTACGAAAATGTCATCCTCATTATTCAAGTTTATGTAGACGATATTATCATTGGTTCTACTAAATTTAACCTTTGCCTAGAATTTTCTAAATCTATGAAGGAAGAATTTGAGATGAGCCACATGGGTGAGCTCAACTACTTTCTAGGTCTTCAAATTTGGCAAATGAATGATGTGATTTTCATACACCAAACCAAGTATACTGGGGAGCTTATTAAGTGATTCGGGATGGAATCGTCTTCAACCAAAAGGATTCCCATGAGTACGACCACCCATCTACTCAAGGATAAGAACTCGAAAGATGTATACATTCGTCTATATCGAGGTATGATCGGTAGCTTACTTCATTTAACTGCTAGTAGGTCCGATATCATGTTCTCAGTATGTCTCTATGCTAGATATCAAGCTAGACCTAAGGAATCACATTTGATTGCGGTTAAACGAATTTTTTGTTATCTTAATCAAACACTAGATTATGGGCTACTTTACCCTAAATCTAACACATATGAGCTATTCTCATATAGTGATTCTGATTTTGCTGGATGCAAATCCGACAGGAAAAGTACTAGTGACACTTGCCATTTTCTAGGAAATTTCCTTGTCTCTTGGTTTTCCAAGAAACAAAACTTTGTATCTTTGTCCACGACCGAAGCGGAATTTATTGCCGTGGGTCTTGCATGTGCACAAGTCCTTCGGATGAGACACACACTCAAAGACTATGGTGTTAAGTGTGATACTTGCCCTATTATGGTTGATAACTAAAGTGCAATATGTCTTTCCAATAATTCGATACACTACTTCTGTACCAAACACATAGATATGAGACACCATTTCATTAATGATCATGTAGCTAAGAAGGACATCATCTTAGAGTACAGTGAAACCCAAAAATAAATCACCGACATCTTCATTAAACCTCTAAAAGAAGACTCATTTGTGAGATTGCGTGGAGAATTAGGGATTATGGGTGAATCTGAAATTTAGGAGCTCATTTGTATATGTTATAACCTATTTTGAGCTCATTTGATCTTTTCCATATCTCATGTTGAATATGTCATACTTTCACATTTGTTTTCAATGAGATTTATTGGAGATTTTGATGATTTGATGATTAAATTAATATGTTTGATATGTGTATTAGTATATATGCTTATGATGGTTATTTTATGTGATTAGAATGATTAGTGTATAGGTCTAAAGGGTGAGAAGTGTCAAATCCTTGATTCTAACCCAATTCTGGATTTCAAAACCGGGACAATCTACATTCGACTGCCCAATCTCCAGCTTTAAGTCTTCATTAATCTTATTCATGTCAGGCGACTGATAATCATTCGCTAGGCGACTGGTCATTCACCAGGCAACTGTATTTTGATCATCAGGCGTGTGCCCAATTGTCACCATTTTTTCCGAGAAATGGATCAAAATTTCTTCAAAAAATTTTTGTGCAGCAAGCCCTATAAGCATTTCACAGGCACCTATCCAAATCCAGGCGACTGTATTTTCTTCTAAAGGCACATGTCTGCTTTCTGAATCATTTTTTATTAGGGCTTGACAGGCGACTGCACGTTGTGCATCAGTCGCCTGTCCGCCGAGTTTGGCGGTTCGTAGCCCATGATCTGAGCCGTTAATTTTGATCCATCGTCCTAGATCACTTCACTATCTCCTTTAAACCATCGAACTTTGGGTCTTTCTCTCTCCAAAGATTCAAAAGAGCCCGTTATTTCCTTCTCATTCTAATCGACAGATCTCTCCTCCCTTCCATCATTCAGCCCCTGTCCGGCCTCCTCCTCCGTCCGTGCTCCTCCATTGCATCGGCCTCCTCTCACCTCCATCGTTTTGCTATAATTTCTTCGACTCAATCTTTTATTTTGCCCTAATTGTCGATTTTGTTGATATCTTTCCAATTCAATTCCATGGCACCCAAATCTAAGCCTACATCATCTATGAGGAAGTCTCTTTCCCTCAAGAAACCTAGGGAACCTAGGGTTAAGGTTCCTAAGGTCGCTACCTTCAAAGCTCGCACAAAACGAGCTCGGTCTCCTTTGCCTCCTCCTGAATTCTCTACTCCCTCCGATTCCGAGGAATTGTGGCACAGTGATTCTGAGCCCGAGCCCCTTATCCATAAATGTAGGAAAACTCAGGATCAGCCTCTTGCTATTATCCCTGCCAAGCGCCAAGCTCAACCTGATTTTCCGTTGATGAACCCCATCTTGAGACTCATGCTTATAAAACTCATGCTAACCCTGAAGATCCTCCCACCAAAGGCCAAAATCCTCCCGGTGCTTCATCTTCAGCTTCTGCCACTCATGTGCCCATGTGTCGTGACGACGCATGTTTGGCCAAATATCTTTCGTTGATTGGCATCAAGCTCCTCAAGGAGCGTTTTATCTCTTATCTGCTTTCACCTCCGAGAGACTATCCGAGCTCCTTACGACAACCAAGTTGGTCGATTTGTTTAGGTAATCTCATGATGATTCTCCTCGTCCCCACCCCTTTCGCGTGAAACATCTTTATTCTAATTGCATTTGTGGTGAGTATGCCGAGTCTGGGATGATGGACATATTGTTCCGGGGACCCATATCAAGCTTGACCCCAAGCTATTAGGGACCATTCTTAGTATTCTCTCTACCGGTTCCTTGTCTACCGACATATCTAACTCTTTTGTTGCTGATTTAGACTAAGCCGTCCTTCAGGACATGTTCTGGGAGATTCCTCACATTCTCACCTCTGGAGTCAGATCCTCCATGTTTACTGATAGAGGTTGGGCTGTCCACCACGTGTTCAAGTCCAACATCCTGCCGAAATGCGGATTATCTAACCAGTCATCCCATGATATTCTGAAATGTATGTATGCCATATTCTCTAGGATGGAGGTGAACTAGGCATGTGTCATTCTTGATCGGATGGACAATGTTGAGATCCACTCCTTCAGTTCCCATATTCCATATGGAAGCATACTTACCCATGTCTTTCGCCATTTTGGCATTTGTTGAGAGATGTATGTCATCGAGGCAATTTATCTATGTAAACATCTCGTTCATAAATGAAAGTATGCTTTTTGGTATCAATTATCTGAGTAATTCTCTTTTAATTTATTGCTTAGCTAATTTCCTTAGACTCGTAGTAAGGTCATACATGTTTCGAGATAGAGATCACGATTATGAGAAATGTCTGACCGTTAGGAATTTGAGTATTAAAGCATTCGTGGTCATAGATGCGGCGAGATAGGGATATCGGCACATCTGACAGACCTTTGTGTCTTTGTCTTGCTGGTCTCATAATCATGCGGCTTGGTGAAGTCGGAGACAAGACACAAGTGCTCATTGGAGAATAGTCCACTTGACGACCCAAATAAAGAGTTATCAAATGGTTAGTCATTAACTTACTGTTATTAATAACTCTTAGTAATGATAGGCAAGTTGGTCCTTAGGACTTGAGATCATTGTACAAAGTTGTGCGTAAACAGTGCCACTTAGGTCTATGATCTAGCTTCGATGCGAGCCATGTTGAAAGATCTTAGACTGTGTGACACTTGAAGCATACGAGATGAGTAATGATCAAGAGAGGATTCATCTCTTCCATTAATGGGAAGTTAGTGTTGCAGGCTCAGTACGGCTCTAGGTAAAACCTTGGCCAAGGTATGTTGTAGGATGTACACCATGTATGTACCAGAGACCGATAGATACTGACCAGTGCTAGCTAGTGGGGTTGACAGAGTTCCATACCCTTGCCTAGGCAAGTGACATAGTTAAGACGAAGGGACTAAAACTGCAATGTTCATCACAGACACAGTCAGAGTGATCCTAATGACACTTTGTCGACGAACTCAATCACGTAATTATAATGCTGAAACAGGGACGACACCTACTGCTCGTGGTTACTGTCGTCTAGGGATTTCGAGTCCCAAGCTGTAGTAGGGTCAGGCTGTAGGGTCTCACACCGAGTAGTATTCACGTCTTAGTAATAGGAAGAACGTTAAAGAGGAATGCATTCGATGCAATGGAATGATTAAGCTCACAATTCAATTGTGAGATGAAAAGCTAAAGAATTTATCATTTAGGATTGAAGAGGACTTCCTGAGGAATCCACAGGAAGAAACCGCGTTGGAATCGGAGCTCAAACGAGCCAAGAAAGTGGGAAATAGTGAAAAGGGGCAAGAGGGCTCAACCCGCGAGAGAAGTGGGGCCCACCCGCTAAGTTGGCGGGAGGACTCACTGACTCAAGCAGGTGCTACCCACTGAGCTAGCATGGCCAGCCCGCTTGGTAGGCCTGGCGCCCGCTTCGGCCGAGCGGGTGGGCCCGCCCGGCCCAGCGGGTGCGGCCCACTGGGCGGGTCGGGGCGCCCGCGTTTCATTGCGGGTGCCTGCCCGCAATGGAAGCGGGCGCATCCGCTGGCCTAGTGGGCATGCCAGTGGGGTAGGGGCCCCCCTTGACTTTTTTCCTAGGGTTTTTGAAATCCAAGACGGCGGCTACGATGAGCGACTTTTTGCCCAACTTTGGGGAATTGTTTGAGCGGTCAAACAAAGTCGGAATTCGTCACTGTTTGTTCCTATGCATTCACCATTCGAAGCTCTTCAATATGATAGGTGGTATCGTCTTTGAAGCTCAATGTGAGGGAGATTTAATTGGTTGAAGTAAGGCCTTTGAGAAAGGCTTACTAACTTACATTAAATCCCTCTATGATTTATTAGTCCCACATTGCTCGTGAGACGATCAAGGGGTCTAGCTCCCTATATAAGTAGGGGTGGACACCAAAGAGAAAAATTGCACCAAGTCTACAATTCGTGAAGCTCCTAATTTTTGAGCACGCACAAGCTAGACTTAAATCATTCTTCCTCTTTAGTTCTTTTTATCCTCCAATCGGTTCTTAGCAAGACAGCGATGAGGTTTGGATCTGATCTACAAATCTCTGGCGTGGGTATGCTCAAGTGAAACTTTCTTCGGCGAGTGATTGGCTCGGAGACGCGGTGCGGCTCGGTAGGTGGTTTAGCTCGAGGTGAGGCATAGCGTGGTGCGGTTCGAAAAGCAGCTCAGCTTGAGGCGCGGTACGGGAAATGGTTCGGAACACTTTACCGGCTCAAGCAAAGTTCCAGGTAAGTCGGTTTATTTTATGTCTTTCATATATATGCAGTAGATTAGATCTTTCTCGGGTTGGTCGGACCCAACCCGAGTCAGTAGATTATCCTGGCTACGGTTTAAGTTTCCTTAGGGTAGTATATTATTAAAGTGTTTAATAATGCTTCCGCTACTTTCTTTCGTTTTTAATGTTCGTCTGACTTAGGACGGGTTTAAAATACCCTAAGGGTTCTTGAAAAACCCAACATTGGTATCGGAGCCATACCTACTTTGATCTAATGATGCATGTAGAATATGATTTGCATGTTATGTTTCGTTAGAAACATAAGATTAATTATGAGATAATTAAAGTACTTAATTCATGTGATGCTTTTAAGTAGTTTTAATGGCTATGTTTTAATTCTTGTTTTTATGATAAACTGAAGAATACCTTGTTAGGTTAGCCATTAAAAGACATTTAATTTTTATAAGAAGAATTTTAGATTTCCCTGCTATGATTTAAAACTGTTTAAATGCCTAATGGACGATTAGGGTAGCAGCATATTGACTCAATCCATATAGTTGATAAGGACCTAATAAAAGTCATTAAACAAATGCATAAAAATTCTGAATTTTAAGGATCCACTAGTTGATAAGGATTAACAAGTATTAATAAAAGCCAGTAGTTGATAGTTTCACATATAAATGACAAGCAACCTTCAATGGACCATGATACCGGTCAATGTGCTTGGCTAAGTTTGCTGGGTCACCCTAGCTTGACTAGGGATAAGTGATCCTGGATTAGTCAATTCCCTGGCTGTGTCTGCTAGACCGCAAGGATGCGAATTATTATTATGCAACACCATCAACTATATCTAGTCAAATACATTAATAAATCTTTTACGAGATAATTCGTAGCCCACCTTATTTTAGACTTTGGCAACCATATGTTCCGTGTCATAGTAGTTGAGCTACACTCACGCTATGACATGAAAACTTGTGGAAACCAATTTCTTATTACATATGATGTCGTCTAGACTTGACCCAAACAATCGCGTCGTAAATACACCGAGCGCCGGCACAAGTTAAGCTAGACACAAAAACAAGGGTCTGACTAGACTAGTTATTGTGATTTGGATGAGCCACACTCATGATCACAAATGACTAGGGGTAAAAATTACGTAGGGAGTCATATACGATATGATTTCATCTACCGACAGCAGAGTCAAACAACTTGTTGAGCTACACTCAAGGTTGGGCGACTCAGGATTGTTGGATTCCTCTCCCACTATAATTTTAATTATGTTATGGCTTTAAATGATCTTTTATGATTGGATAAAAACCAATCTAATTATATTTAAAATGTTAATGGATGCATACTAACTATAGGAGTTCTATTCTTTGCAGCATGACGAATAAAATTAAAAATATCCAAGATAAGAATACATTTACTGGTGATAATAATAATAATGACTGGCTAAGGGAAACAATAGTAGTACATGAACAAAAGAAGAAAAGGCACATTGATGCCTCAACTTCAATAATGCAAAGTGTACTTCTTTCGGTGAACTTTAACGCATGGGTATTAGATACCGGTGCAGGCTCTCACATCTGTAACCAATTACAGGGAGTGAGAATTATTAGAGTGATCGAAAAGAATGAAGTCGTTCTCCAAGTTGGCAACGTAGCAAATGTTGATGTTATAGCCATGTGAGATCTAAAACACACATTGGCTAGAGGAACTAACTTGCTTTTGAAGCAATGTTACTATATTCCAAATTTCCTATGCAATATTATCTCCGTCTCGGCTTTGGCAAGAGAAGGTTATAATTTTGCTATCAACAGAAATGTTATGAACATTTTCTTTGATGGTAAGTTGCTAGGATTTGGGATGCTAAACAATGGTGTATACACTTTAAATAATGAAGTTGTATTAAATGTTAATACAAGGAAACGTAAGGAATCAGGTTTTAATGAAACCTATCTTTGGCACTGTAGACTAGGCCATATCGGAGAAATGAGACTTAGCAAGTTACATAAAGAGGGGCTCTTGGGCCTCTCGAATTATGAGTCATTCGACACTTGCGAGTCTTGCCTCAAAGGTAAGATGGCCAAAACTCCTTTTGCAAGTCAAGGGGAGAGATATATTGAACTCTTGGGTCTAGTACATTCTGATGTATGTGGACCCATGTCTACATTAGACAAAAGGAGGATGTTCATATTTCGTTACATTTACTGATGATCACTCTAGGTTTGGACATGTGTTCTTGATGAAACACAAGTCTGAAACTTTTGAGCAATTCAAGGAGTATCGTAACGAAGTTGAAAAATAGACTGGCAAAAGTATTAAGATCCTTCGATCAGATCGAGGAGGAGAATACTTGAGATATGAATTCCTTGTATATTTAAAAGAGAATGTGATTCTCTCTCAGATCACGCCTCCTTTCACACATCAACAAAACGGTGTGTCAGAGAGGAGGAACCGCACTTTGTTAGACATGGTGTAATCCATGATAAGTGAAGCCGAGTTAACCACTTCCCTCTGGGGCTATTCCCTAGAAACTACTATATATATTCTCAGTAAAGTTCCATCAAGGTCTGTGCCGACGACACCATATCAGATATGGACTAGCAAGAAACCCAGCCTTAATCACTTAAGGGTGTGGGGTTGTCCTGCATATGTCAAAAGGAATAATCCAGACAAACTAGAAGACATATCTACTCTGTGTAAATTCATTGGGTACCCGAGACATTCGTTAGGATACATCTTTTACCATCCACAACAACAAAAGATTGTTGTCTCTAGACATGCCACCTTTTTAGAAAAGGAGTTCCTTGTGAAGGAATCAATTGGCAAGGTGATTGATCTGGACGAATGTTTGGAAGAAACATTGACACAGGAACAAGAGTTGGAACCAGTGGAAGAATCAGAACCTGATGTCTCCCAAACAGTCGTTAGGAGGTCTGATAGGATTCCTCAAGTCCCTGACAGGTACTACGGTTTTCTCGTAGATGGAGGGGTTGAGGATATCATCATATTAGATGATGCTCCTATTAGCTTACAGGATGCCATTAAGAGTAGAGACTCTAATAAATGGCTAGATGCAATGAGATCAGAATTAGATTCCATGCACGTAAATGAGGTATGGACCTTAAAGAACGTGCCCAAGGGAACTGTTCCCATTGATGGATCTTCAAGAAGAAGATTGGTGCAGATGGAAAGATAGAAATGTACAAGGCTAGGCTAGTTGCGAAAGGTTATCGTTAGATTATAGGAATAACTTATGACGAGACTTTCTCACCGGTCGCCATGCACAAGTCTATCCGGATCGTACTCGCTATTGCTGCCCACCATGACTATGAAATATGGCAAATGGATGTAAAGACTGCTTTTCTAAATGGTAATTTAGAGGAACAAATTTACATGACTCAGCCAGAAGGTTTCGAAGTCAGTAGGAGTGAAGGAAAAGCGTGTAGGCTGCATAGGTCAATCTACAGACTTAAGCATGCTTCAAGAAGTTGGAACATCTGTTTTGACAAGACAATCAAAGAGTTTGGTTTTGTTAGAAATGAGGATGATCCATGCATCTATAAGAAAACCAGTAATAATTCTTTAGTCATCCTCGTATTGTATGTGGATGATATTCTTATAATAGGCAACAACATAGAGATGTTGAAGTCTGTAAAAGAATGGCTATCAACTAACTTCTCCATGAAGGACTTGGGAGAAGCATCCTACATATTAGGTGTAAAGATCTATAGAGATAGATCTAAATGGATGCTAGGACTCTCCCAAACCAGGTACATTGACTCCGTGCTAAAACGGTTTACATGGAAGAAAGTAAGGGCGGTTTAATACCAGCCAATCATGGAATAAACCTTTCCAAGAAGATGTCTCCGAAAACTCACTTGGAAAAGGATCGCATGAGTAAAATCCCATATGCTTCAGCTGTGGGATCTATCATGTATTCTATGATCTGTACCAGATCTGATGTCGCTTTTTCACTAGGTGCAGTAAGTCGATATCAGTCTAACCCTTGAGAAGAACACTGGAGAGCCGTCAAGACAATTCTTAAGTACTTACGAAGGACTAAGGACTTGATCTTGATTTATGGAAGTGAAGAGCTCAAAGTTGAAGGCTTCATAGATTCCAGCTTTCAGAGTGATATAGATGATAGCAAATCGATCTCTGGATATGTTTTCACTCTCAACAGAGGAGCAGTCAGTTGGAGGAGTTCCAAACAAGACATTGTTGCAGACTCCACGATGGAGGCCGAGTATATAGCGACCAACGATGCAGCAAAGGAAGCGGTTTGGATGAGGAAGTTCATAAACCAGTTGGAAATGGTGCTTACAGTTAAAGATCCAATACCTTTGTATTGCGATAATAATGCAACCATCAGTCTGGTTCAAGAACCAAGATTCCACAAGAGATCCAGACACATTCTTCGGAAGTATCACCTGATACAGGATATTGAGAAGAGGAAAGATATAGAACTCCTTAGAGTCTGTTCAAAAGACAACTTAGCAGATCCATTCACAAAGGCACTCGCATGCGATCGTCTGGAGAGACTAGTGTGTAAAAGTGGTATAAGATACCATAATAAAGGGCCCTGAGTGCAAGTGAGAGATGTTGAGAGATGTATGCCCTCGAGGCAATTTATCTATGTAAACATCTTGTTCATAAATGAAAGTATGCTTTCTGGTATCAATTATCTGGGTAATTCTCTTTTAAATATTGCTTAGATAATTTCCTTAGACTCATAGTAAGGCCATACATGTTTCGAGATAGAGATCGCGATTATGAGAAATGTCTGACCGTTAGGAACTTGAGTCTTAAAAGCATTCGTGATCATAGATGCGACGAGATAGGGATATCGGCACATCTGACAGACCATTGTTTCTTTGTCTTGTTGGTCTCATAATCATGCGGCTTGGTGAAGTCAGAGACAAGACATAGGTGCTCATTAGAGAATGAGTCCACTGAACGACCCAAATAAAGAGTTATCAAATGGTTAGTCATTAACTTACTGTTATTAATAACTCTTAGTAATGATAGGTAAGTTGGTCCTTAGGACTTGAGATCATTGTACGACGCTGTGCGTGAACAGTGCCACTTAGGTCTATGATCTTGCTTCGAGGCAAGCCCTGCTCAAAGATCATAGACTGGGTGACACTTGAAGCGTACAAGATGAGTAATGATCAAGAGAGGATTCCTCTCTTCCATTAATGGGAAGTTAGTGTCGTAGGCTCAGTATGGCTCTAGGTAAAACCTTGACCAAGGTCTGTTGTAGGATGTACAACATGTATGTACCAGAGACCGATAGATACTGACCAGTGCTAGCTAGTGGGGTTGATAGAGCTCCATACCCTTGGCTAGGCAAGTGACATAGTTAAGACGAAGGGACTAAAACTGCGGTGTTCATCACAGACACAGTCAGAGTGATCCCAACGACACTTTGTCGACAAACTCAATCACGTAATTATGATGCTAAAACAGGGACGACACCTACTACTCATGGTTACTGTCGTCTAGGCATTTTGAGTCCTAACCTGTAGTAGGGTCAGGCTGTAGGGTCTCACACCGAGTAGTATTCACATCTTAGTAATAGGAAGAATGTTAAAGAGGAATGCATTCGATGCAATGAAATGATTAAGCTCATAAGTCAGTTGTGAGATGAAAAGCTAAAGAGTTTATCATTTGGGATTGAAGAGGATTTCCTGAGGAATCCACAGGAAGAAACAGCGTTGGAATCGGAGCTCAAACAAGCCTAGAAAATGGGAAACAGTGAAAAGGGGTAAGAGGGCTCAACCCGCGAGAGAAGCGGGGCCGCCCGCTAAGTGGGCGGGCGGACCCGCTGACTCAAGCAGGTGCCACCCGCTGAGCCAGTGTGGCCAGCCCGCTTGGCGGGCCTGGCGCCCGCTTCGGCCCAGCGGGTGGCCCGTCGCTGAGCAAGCGAGCGCGCCTGCCCGTCCCAGCGGGTGCGGCCCGCTGGGCGGGCCCGGGCGCCCGTGTTTCATTGCAGGTGCCTGCCTGTAATGGAAGCGGGCACGTCTGCTAGCCTAGCAGGTGTACCAGCAGGTTAGGGGGCCCCCTTTGACTTATTTCCTAAGGTTTTTGAAATCCAAGACGGCGGCTAGGATGAGTGACTTTTTGCCCAACTTTGGGCAATTGTTTGAGGGGTCAAACGAAGTCGGAATTTGTCGCCGTTTGTTTCTACACGTTCACCATTCGAAGCTCTTCAATATGATAGGTGGCATCATCTTTGAAGTTCAATGGTGAGGGAGATTTAATTGGCTGAAGGTAGGCCTTTGAGAAAGGCTTACTAACTAAAATTAAATCCCTTTTTGATTTATTAGTACCACATTGCTCGTGAGACGAGCAAGGGGTCTAGCTCCCTATATAAATAGGGGTGGACACCAAAGAGAAAAATTGCACCAAGTCTACAATTTATGAATCTCCTAATTTTTGAGCACGCTTGATCTAGACTTAAATCATTCTTCCTCTTTAGTTCTTTCTATCCTCCAATCGGGTCCTATCAAGACAGCGAGGAGGTTTGGATCTGATCCAAAAATCTCTAGCGTGGGTCTGCTCAAGTGAAACTTTCTTCGGCGAGTGATTGACTCGGAGACGCGGTGCGGCTCGGGAGGCGGTGCTGTTCGAAAAGCGTCTCTGCTCGAGGCGCGGTGCAAGAAACGGTTCAGAACACTTTGCCGGTTCAAGCAAAGTTTTGGGTAAGTTGGTTTATGTTATGTCTTTCATATTTATGCAGTAGATTAGATCTTTCTCGGGTTGGTCGGACCCAACACAAGTCAGTAAATTATCCTGGCTAGGGTTTATGTTTCCTTAGGGTAGTATATTATTAAAGTGTTTAATAATGCTTCCGCTACTTTCTTTCGTTTTTAATGTTCGTCCGACTTAGGACATGCTTAAAATACCCTAGGGGTCCTTGAAAAACCCAACAACATTGACCTGTCTTCTTTTGAGCCAGTCCCTCTTAGCCCTCTTCTTGATGCCTCAGCGAAGTCGAAGTCTGCTTCGGCTCTTCTGACTGCATAAAAGAAGAGGCAGTCCGCTTCATACCCTTCGTCAGCTGCTGCTCCACCTGCTGATTCATCTCTGCCTTCATCTTCTGCTGGACCTATTTCCGATCCCTCTCTTGTTGAGCTGGACAAGAAGATATCTGGATTATATGAGCTTTATATCCTATCATTCCAGCATCTGGGCATACATTTTTTGCCCACCTCCAGTCATACATTCCGTCTGTTACTGCTCAGCCCACACAGCCAGCTGCTTGGTCTGGTGACGGTCAGGCCCCTCCTGCTGACGTCACCCAGCCTCATCCTTCTATCATCACTGAGATTCCAGTTACTTCTGATGTTGCTGCTTCTGAACCTGCTGCTTCTCAGGCTCCTTAGAGTTTTCTGATACTGATGCTGCTGTCATGATGTCTGCTGATCTGGAGTCCGAGGACTTCCAGATTGAGAGGAGTGTTCCTGGGATTCCTCTGACGTCGCTCACCTGGATTGATGCTGCTCACCCTAGGACTTCTTTTGTTAGGGTTAGAGTGTCTTAAATATTTTTTGTTGAGATGATGGATGGATTTTGAACGTGTGATCCTTGTATGGATGGTTGGCACATTATTTTCCTTTATGTATTTTTTTGGTATAGCTGTCTATGTGGTTAAATAGTTGTATATGCTGGTCATATAATTTGGTGTACGTGGAGTTGGTACCTTTTTGTATTCTCCATGTATCTTTTTCATATATAAATATATATACATATGGATTTCCTTTGGCTCATTATTCTCTGATGCGATCTCTTTTGTATATGGTGTGCAATTTTGTCTCTCTTTAACTTTGGAGAGGGTATTTGTAATATAATTGATAGTGATTCACATGTTTTATTTTCTGGTATTAGGCATAAAAATATTTATTATTTGAGCATGCCTAAAACCATAGAACATTGCTTAGTTGCTAATACAAATGACCAACTATTATGTCATCGCCATTTTGGTCATGTTCATTTTAAGCACTTATATAAGTTTGCTAAGCATGACCTAGTTAAAGGTTTTTCGAAGATTTCTTTTAATAAGAAAAGTTTTTGTGATTCATGTCAACGAGGTAAACTTCGTAAATCTTCATTTAAACTTAAAGATGGCGTAACCTCTTAGAGGGCCCTAGAATTACTTCATTTAGATCTATTTGGGCCTATTAGAGTAGCTCCTTTAGGAAATGCTCATTATGGATTAGTCATTGTAGATGACTTTTCTAGATTTACATGGGTATCATTTTTAACCGATAAAAATGAAGCATTTGATGAGTTTTCCAAATTTGCAAAGAGAGTTCAAAATCTCTTAGGAACCACCATTATCACTATTCGTAGTGATCATGGAGGTGAATTTGAGGATGAACTTTTCTCTAAGTTCTGTGATGACAACGAGATTACTCACAATTTTTCTTTTTCTTGCGCACCACCATAAAATGGTGTTGTTGAGAGAAAGAATAGGACTCTTATTGAGTGTGCACGCACCATGATCCATGATAGGCTATCTTAGACTTCAATTTTGGACAGAGGCTGTGCACACGGCATGTTACGTGCTCAATATGATCCTAATGAGGCCCCGAACGAACAAAACTTGTTTTGAATTATTTTATGATAAAAAGCCTCAAGTTAAGTATTTTCGTGTTTTTGGTTCAAAATGTTTTATAAAGAACACTTTTGGTAATTAGAAAAATTTGAGCCAAGATCCGATGAAGTAATTTAGAATGTTGAGTATTGGACTTCTCTCTACTTTGTTTTAATGACGAGCAAACATAAATACTTGTGACTAATCCCCTACTTGCAGTTAATTCATTGCCTAAGCCTATCATGAAGATCAATTAGCAATAGATGCCACTCAAGGATCAATCAAAGCTAGTAAAGTCGATTGGATGATCAAATATGTAGATAGGAGTTTCAAGAAGACTTCAAGATCATTTAATAGAAAGAGTAGAGGTAAAAACAAATGTAATCTTTTTATTCTCTTTTTCTTTCTCATTAGTATGTAGCTTAGAGGTAGAATTATGTTGGAGTACACACACATATCTTTCATTCTACTTAGGAAAGCATTAGAACTCATTTCCTAGGCCTCCATTTCATAATTCCCAAGAATGTGATTTTTGTACTTTCATCAGGCAACTGATGAACGAAAAACAGGTGCATATCCCCTTACAGGCGCCTGATATTTGTTTTGTAGTCGTCTGTTATGCACATACTTCTTAACTTGAATTTTGGGCTTTCTGTTCTTATTTTTCATCAGGCGATTGTTGTACAAAGTACATGCGCCTGTCCAGTTACAGGCTCCTGTGATTTGTAAGTCAGTCACCTGTCTCCTCTTGCCCATAATCCCCAAGTTTTGACAACTTATGCACTTGCGCCTACAGGCAATGTAAGAAGGATTTACAGGCACCTGCCCATGGCATATTTTCCTGTATATGCCTCTACAGTCGCCTGTCCCAGCTTATCAAACTTCCCAAGTTTTGACAACTTTCGTACTTGCACTTGCAGACGATGTAAGAAGGATTTACAGGTGCCTGCCCATGGCATAGTCGCCTGTATATGCTTCTACAGTCACATGTCATGTCTTCCCAAAATTCATGAGTTTTCACCACTTATGCACTTAGAAATTAAGTCACTTGTAGAAGGTTTCTCAGTTGCCTGTTGGTTTACAGGCGCCTATCCGACCTTCATCAGTAGACTGTCCTACGTGGTAAGTTACTATTTGAATTCTCACCTACCCTCTGACACAGTGCAGCAGGCGACCAGTCGAGTGTCTGGTGCGTATTTTCTATCCGTTGGCTTTTTCCCAACAGATTTCAAAGGGGGTTTTGGGTATTTTGTTTGAGGGTTTTAGAGAACCTATAAGATGGTCTCTCACTATTCCATTGAGCAACCCTTAGACAATCTTGCATTCATTCCTAAGCTCAATCTATCAACCTCTCTCTTCCTCAACTCTCAAGCCCTAGAAATCTCAACTCTATCTTGTCTTCCCACTTAAGCCAAATCTGAGCTTCAAGCTTTGGTGAAGACAAGTGCAAGGGCTTTCTCTCATCTTGGAAGAGACATCAACACACACACACACACACTTGCTCCTTCAAGTTCTACTTCAAGGCATAGATGCTTGTAAGTGTTTACATTTTGAATTTCATTATCTAGTATTTCGATTTCACTCTCGGTTTGTGAGAGTGGGTTTGCTTGATCCCAAGTTTTGGGAGTCAATGACCTCAATTATTGTTCGATTATACTTGTAGGGTTGCTACAAGTGGGTTTAAAGGATACATCAAGTTAGGTTTCTAACTTGAGTATCCGGAGGTATCCGGGTGGAAGGGACGTATGATTACTGGGAACAAGTCGGGTTTGGACTTAGATAAGCCGAACCCTTGAAACATCTCCTTGTTTGCTTGTTTCATTTTGGGTTAATTTATAATTCCGCATTTATTGTTGGTTAGGGATTTAATTGGTATAACTATCGTTTAAATTTTAAAAACACTATTCAACCCCCATTCTAGTGTTTTCCTCATAGCCACTGTCCTTATTGACTGCACTCGAGGAGCGTTCTAAATATCAGAAAGATGTTATACTTCCTCAAGCACGTTATGAATGGGAGAATCTCTGACTTCATGCATCAGAAAGATGTTCTACTTCCTCGAGCACGTTATGAATGAGAGAATCTCTGACTTCAGGACTTCAAGTCCATATCCGAGTATAAGTCGGCCTTATTTAGTATCACCTCATGTCTGAAGTTGTGTGGTGCAGAAGTCACAGAGACGAGCATGCTGGGGAAAACTTTCACTTCCGTCCATGAGAAGGATGTAATCCTCATGCAGTAATATTGCGAACGTAAATTCACCCAGAGCTCCTCTCCTGCCTTCTGATGGCAAATCAGAACATAGAACTCTTACTGACTACTCATAACCTGCGTCCTGCTAGCACTGCTCCTGCCCCAGAGGCACACACAGATTCTTCCCAGAAGCAGAAGAACAAGTACAAGGGTAAACCCCCTGAAGGTAAATAAATGAAGAAGCAGGTCAGAGGTTCCCCACAACACAATAGTAATGAGGGAAAGAAGAAATTCATGTGGAGGAGAAAGAACACTGAATATACATCTACTCCCAAGAAAGACTGGAAAGACAAATGCCACAGATGTGGCATGACTGGACATTGTTCCAGGATATTTTGTACTCTATGCCACCTTCAAGATTTGTATCAAGCAAGCCTGAAGTCTACTGCTGAGACAAATCTGGTGGAGAATCAAGTCCAAGATCCACCTCGGTTCACTATCGAGGAATTTACGGACGACGACCTCCTAGATTGATGCCCTCTTTTTTATAGTTAGCACAATAAATGTAATAGAAACAATTTATTTTTACATTATGACTGCTGGCATGTTTTCTTGTCATGAATGAATAATATTATTGTGTCTTATGATTAATAAGGCATTTTGTTATTGCAAAATTTATGCTTAGTTTTTAGCATCTGTAATATAATATGCGCCTTATTAATTGTGGATAACACAATCATCCACATTGACACCTCAAGACATATGCCATCAATAGCATTTCACTCTTATAATAGTCCAGTAGAAAATTTTTGGGACGTCTGACTTGAGATTCAGAAATTACAAACATGAATACTCAATATGAGTATGCCCAGTACTATATGAAAAAGAAACTTACCAAGTTTCGTTGGATATTTGTCAAAACAAAATTCCGTCTGAAGGACTCAAGAAATAATGGCTTGAAGACTATACTTGAGCATTCAAATGGACTTTCAAAAAGTCCTATATAAATTCCAAAAGGGGAAGCAAATGAACACCTGAAGGACACAGAATCGTCCAAGTTTTAACTTTGGTACGACATAATATGCCACACTGGGTCGATGATGATGCAATACATCACATCCCAATCCTATAATCATAACCTGAAGAACATGAAGATTCCTCAGAAGTGTGAGCTCTCATTGTCCCATTCAAAGGGAAAAATTGATTATGAGATCATCTCCACTACACGTGGACATTAACTCTCAAGACTTCCTCAAATATAATTGTTTACAGAATCTATCATTAAAAGACCTTTAGTTCTCTTGAGAGTATTTGCTGGATAAAAGTGGACTTATCCACTCCCTACGAAGGGCCAATGAAGTACCTAATAGTACGCATCCATATATCCTCTAAAAATGGTCATAAGCAATCATATTATCCAATCGCAGTCCACCCTTTTCAAAGCAAAGAGAAAACATTATTAAATGGCAGGTAAATTGGATAATACTGGAAAATCAACAATTACAAACTGGAATAAAGTTGAACATCAAGATTGTGTTCACACACAAAAATGGGTCATATGAGTAAATCATTAAATTAATTCAAACGGATTACTCATTCGTTAATCCAGTTGCTGGTGACTGCATGGGGACATGCAGTTACATTGTAGACCATAAAAACACCACCTTAGAACCCATTTATCAGGGCCTGATCACCCCAGATAAATAGTTTCAGAGAGCTCCAAACGGACGAGGCGTTTATAGCACATCTTATAAATTATGCTGATATGTCCACATCCTCATATCACCACTATAAACCATCAAAATTCACTCCAAACAGGGGAAGCATTTAAAAGCGCTTCTCATAAGATTGTGCATTGATGGGCCCTCATTTAAATATTTGATAATGAAAATGATGATGGGAAATTGAATCCCACCCCTAAGGGGTTTTGATGATGAACACACCAAATAATGTTAGTGTACTAACTACACTACAACTCAAGTGTACAGGTGACGAACGGTGACTTTACGCATACTTTGAAGAAGCTCAACCACACTCGAGACAAAGACAAATTTGCTAGTTCTACATCAAGCACAAAATGAAGCTCGTGCTCAAGCTTAATGAAGAAGGAACTCAAATTCAGGAGAATCAAGCATCTACCGGATCATCTTTCTGAAGGTCTTTTCTTAGTGTAGTGTGTGAGTTCTTAGGATTATGTTAAAGACAAAGTAGATATCGTACACACACAAATGATTTCGAAATTAAAATGTTTAAAATTTATTTTTAACTCTTGAGAGTAATAAGCTAGTCGATCTATTATCAGTAGTCAAACTCCAATACACCCAGGAGTTGATTACATTGTTACTAGCTGAGTTTCAGAGAAAATTGCTCTGGGAGTCGACTACCAGAGGATCGAGTCGACTACCAGTCAGAAGTAGAATTTATACTGAAATTATCTGAGAGTTGACTACCACCTTGAGGGGGTCGACTACCAGCTGTCGTTTTCCAACGACTCTGCTTCCTAATTTCACTCCATTTCCATATCTGTTTGGACTGAAAGTCAAACTCGTTTGAAATTCAAATTCATTTATAAAACTCTATAAATAGACTCATATGAGATCATTTCAACATATATATCTAATCTCTCTATTCTATCAAGCTAAAACTCTAAACGATCTCTCGTCGTTCTATTACTATCATCGATATAGCCAACTTTAGTTTTTAAATTCTGATCTCTAATCTCATTCTGAAATTATTATTATTATTTAGATCTATTTTTGATTAGCTATTTTTGAAGTTGTTTTAAAAATCCTTGTTCTTTAATGACTATTCTTAAAGGATTTTTGAAAACTAACGATATAGATCACAAAGAATCATTTTATATTTTTGTGTGATCTAATGATCGTTTTGAATTCTTTTAGCCATGTAACACACATTTGTTATATTTACTTTGGCTATAGAATTGTTGGGTATCCAAACTCCACTAATTTTTGTGGTGAGTTGGAAACTTGTTTTTATTTGTGGATTCCCTTTGTTGTAAGGGAAGGAAAAATCCTAGACAAGTCTAGGTGGTTGGAAATCCTGGTCAAGGCTAGGTATTTGGAAAATCCTAACGAGCGAAGTTAGGTACTTGTATTGCTAAGGCAATAGTGAAAAATCTCATACCAGATTGGTCGGGGACTGGACGTACCCAAGTTGTGGGGAACCAGGATAAAAATCCTTGTCTTTGCGTTTGCATTTTCTGTGATTGTATATCTTTGTTCAAGCATTTTTATCTGCTAACAATTATATCTTTGTAATCAAGTTGTTTATATTATTGCAAAGTTAACTCTTTTATTTCGCCATGCAAAAAGATCTAATTGTGTATTAAGATCATTTGTTTGTAATCTTATCATTATTTCATCTTTCCGCAGATTTTGCACTCAAACTCCTGAGAGTCGACTACCACTTTGAGGGAGTCGACTACCTGTTGTGAGATCACTCTGTTAACATTCTTTATAAGATTACCTTGTTGATTAAGAACCAAGCGTAGATCACTCTACTTGGTTTCTTAGGCAACATAAGAAGGTTTTTTTAATTGTGCTAATCAACGAACGAAAAAGTTTTGATATTTGCACAACACTATTCAACTCCCCTTCTAGTGTTGTTTGCCATCCACAGGATCCAACACTTGGTATCAGAGCAGGTCTCGAAAAGCGATGGCATCAACATCTTTTCACTCTTAAGGACTCAACACCATGCTACCACAATTGTTCAACGGAATGAACTATGCAAGCTGGAAGATCCGTATGAAGACTCGCCTAGAGTCACTAGATATCGAGGCATGGACCGTCACCAAAGTACCATACATCGCACCCACTGACGTGGAGTTCGAAAAATGGTCTGCGGATGGCAAAAAGAAAGCCAACCTCAATGCCAAAGCAATGAATGCATTGTTTTGTGCCATGACAGGTAATGCATTCAATCATTTCTCTCAATGCGAGACAACATATCAGATATGGCATACTCTTCAAGTAAGTCACGAGGTAACCGAAAAGGTAAAGGAATCCCGTATTAACGTTTTGCATTCTAAGTTTGAATCTTTCAAAATGGAAGAAGGAGAGAGTATCACCGATGTGAATACTTGTTTTACTAATATCACTAATGAGCTCGCATGTCTATGTAAGAAATTATCTGAATATGATCAGGTAATGAAGATACTAAGATCTCTAAGACCCAAATGGAAAGAAAAGACAACAGACATTCGAGAAGCTCACAACGTGAAGGATCTAACCATTGAAGAACTGATGGGAAATCTCATGGCATATGAGATAGAACTCGAGGAAGAGAAGAAGATCGAAGAAAAGCAAAAGAAGAAGAGCCTAGCATTCAAAGCTCAAGAAGAAGACTCCGACTATACCGACAAAGAGAACCATATTGCCTTTGTCTCAAAGAACTTTAAAGAGTTTATTAAAAGTATGGTAAACATTCATTTCATCCCACTAACTGTATTATTTGTTTTGGTTGCAATAAATTAGGGCACGTCAAAAGAGATTGTCCTTTGGAGAAGAACAACCGTGATTCCAAAGATCGTGGAAAGAATCGAGAAAACAACGAAAGAAGAAGCAATGGAAGGAACAAATTTCGACGACGGAAAAAGGAAGCTTACGCAGCCTTCGACCAAAGTGATATTTTCTCGTCCGATGAATCCTCATCAGATGACAAAGACGAAAGAAGAGAAACAACCCACATGTGTTTCTTAGCCTCCACGTCATTAAAGGTAAGTACCTTGCATGATTCATCATCTAGTGATAGTGATTCATCATCAAGCGATGACGAAGACATGGACTATAGGAGAGCATATAAGGAGCTATGTAAAATGCATGAAAAGCTCATAAAAGGACGCAGAAAAACTCTTAGAATTGTTAAAAAGGATGCTAAAGAAAAGGAAAATCTTATTAAAGAGAATATTATGTTGAAAGAAAAGAATAACTCTTTAGAAAAAGACATTCTTTCTATGAATGAGAAAATTGAAAGTTTGAGTAATCTTCTCGTATCTATCAAAGACAATTACGAGTCTACGATGAAGATTATTGAAAATTTCAATAAAGGAAAAGGGAAGTTAGATAGTTTAATAAATAACCAAAAAGCTTCATCTAGCAAAACCGGACTTGGATATGATTCTACTCATACTAAGAAAAAGGTTAAGCATACTAGGATGCATCATACTAATCAAAATTTTCTGGGCATCTGGATACTGAAGAACTTGACCGATCAAAAGAAAAAAAGGTACGCAACTGATTTTGTTTGCAAAGTTCATTTAAATAAGAATTATCAATATGTTTTTAATGAAGGAACAAAACCATATTGGGTTTGGTTTCCTAAAGAATAACATCTTAGACTCAATATATAAAGAGTACCACAAATGCTTACATTTATAGGTACTCTAAAACCAAGGAGGAACAGAAACTGCTTCAAAAACGCCTTGCGATGAAAATTGAATTGCGTCACAAAATTTTAATTGTATAAGTATTTATGTTTGCTTATATTTAAGTTGCTCATTTCAAATGTTTTTAAAAGCTTATCATGTTTGCTATAAAAACTTTTCTGACACACCATCGGGATAAGAAAACATCTATACCCAGCTAGGAGTCGACTACCACCCCTAGGGAGTCGACTACCAGCGTGCTGTGCGAAATTCTGGGTTGTGTTTTCTAACTTTCCCGTCTTACTAGTTTTGGGTTTCCATTGAGTTATTGGGTTCACATCCAAAGGGTAACTTAAACCCAATAAGAGAATAAGATCCCAACCTTACAATCTCTTGATCTAAGGGCTACAATATCTCATCTCTTTTCATCTCAAAAGATAAAAACCCCATGGTAAAAACCCTAGGTAGCCGACCACCCCTTTCCTTCATCTCTTTGAAAATTTCTCTTGGAGCATTTTGAGTTCTCTTGGATATTCTCTCCTCTTATCATCTACAAGATCACTAAAGTATGATTCTTTCTCATCAACTTCTAATTACTTCAATTTACTTCTTGTTATTCTTGCATATCTAGTCTTGTAAATCAAATTTTGTTTTATCTAGATGCCTTTCAAGAAAGTGATAGCAAAGAAGAGGAAGGTTACTAATGAATCATCTCTAACTGAAAAAGAGATCATAAAACTGTACCTTTTCAGAACTACTACTTTTGAGTAATTTGTCAAAATTTCTAATATGCAAATCCTTCATGAGAGGTTTGTCAAAATTGATCATCTTGAAATTTATAGCATTGATATTATCTTAGAATTTCAAAACTTGGCCAATCTTTTTTCATCTGAAAATATCTATCTATGTTATCCTAGGCTTGTGCATCTTTTCTATGCAAACATGGATTATGATCTTGCTAAATGTCGATTCATCACTAAAGTTCTAGAATCCAAGCTTGCTATAACTGTCAAATCTCTAGGAGAAGCATTATGAATCCCCTACACTAGAATGTTATTGGATAACATAGAGATGGTCGATGAGAATATTCTAGAGAAAATGTATTTGCCTGGAAGATACTTCCAAACAAAACTACCATGTAGCGATCTTCGCTATCCTGGAAGAATTCTAGCGAATATATTGTCTTATAATATTACTCAGAAATCTGGAAGCCACTCTGTGTTATCTAAGAAGCAAGCTAAGTGCATTTATGCCATGCTTGGAAACATTCGTGTAAATTGGGCCAAAGTCATCATGGACTCCATCCTTGTAGCTGCTTCTTCTGATAGACCCTCATCTTCCTTAGCCCATGGGCACTATCTTACCATCTTGTTTATTGGGTATATCATACCTTTGGATAATGAAACTGAAATTCTGGAACCGGCTCGTATCTTTGATGTACATGCTCTTAACCGAATGAATCTTCATAAAAATCTCGATCAGAATATTCCAGAAGAGAAGCTCGCTGCTGAAGGAGGATCATCATCCTCAAAGAAGAAAGGTAACGAACCCCTCATTTCTGGCACAAATGAAGACGAAGAAGGCCATGATGGCGAAGAAGAAGAAGAAGAACCGCTAGCTTACATTGTTGAGCTTTAAGACATGCTCTTGAAGAAAATTGGAAAGCTGAAGATTTCTCAAGAGAGATGATTTGAAGACCTCAACAAGAAGGTGGACGATCTCAAGGAATTTGTAGTGAAGAACAACAAGATGACTGAAGAAACACTTGGCATAATCCTTGAGGAGATCAAGGAGTTGAAGAAGGAGAAAAATATAGGACAACCTTGAACAAAATTCAAAACAATGGTTCTCTAAAACAATTTGGTCTGTAATAACTATACTCTGCTATGGTGTTATGGTTTGATACACTTATGGTTTGATTGTGCTTATGATTTGATGTATTATGCAGGTTTTAATCATATAATATATCTTTATCTACAAACGCTATTTTGCATAAAAATCTTAAAGTACCTTGAATTATTTTCTCTCCAATTTTTATTGTTGTTAAAACTTTGTTGATTCTTGGTGAAATATTATATGTCTTTTTTTTATTGATGACAAGGGGGAGAAATTGGTGAATGCGGAAATGTGAATGAATATTGTTTTGCTAACCAGCTTTGATGCATGGGGAGTACCGCTTCTAAGCAAGGGGAGTAAGTTATTTTATTACATCAATATTCATGTAATTACTTCATTTTTCATTTGGGTGTCATCATCAAAAAGGGGGAGAGTGATGGGAAATTGAATCCCACCCCTAAGTGGTTTTGATGATGAACACACCAAATGATGTTAGTGTACTAACTACGCTACAACTCAAGTGTACAGGTTGTGCAACGAATGGCGACTTTACGCATACTTCGAAGAAGCTCAACCACACTCGAGACGAAGACGAATTTGCTAGTTCTACATCAAGCACAAAATGAAGCTCGTGCTCAAGCTTAATGAAGAAGGAACTCAAATTCAGGAGAAGCAAGCATCTACTGGATCAGCTTCCCGAAGGTCTTGTCTTAGTGTAGTGTGTGAGTTCTTCGGATTATATTAAAGCCAAAGTAGATATCGCACACACAAATGATTTCGAAACTAAAATGTTTTAAATATCTTTTTAACTCTTGAGAGCAATAAGCTAGTCGATCTATTATCAATAGTCAAACTCTAATACACCCAGAAGTTAATTACATCGTTACTAGCTGAGTTTCAGATAAAATTGCTCTGGGGGTCGACTACCAGAGGAGGGAGTCGACACCAGTCAGAAGGAAAATTGCTACTGCAATTCTTTGGGAGTCGACTACCACCTTGAGGGAGTCGACTACCAGCTGTCGTTTTTCAACGACTCTGCTTCCTGATTTCACTCCATTTCCATATCTGTTTGGACTGAAAGTCAAACTCGTTTGAAATTCAAATTCATTTCTAAAACTCTATAAATAGACTCCTATTAGAACATTTGAACATATATATCTAATCTCTCTATTCTATCAAGCTAAAACTCTAAAGGATCTCTCGTCGTTCTATTGCTCTCATCGATATAGCCAACTTTAGTTTTTAAATTTTGATCTCTAATCTCATTCTGAAATTATTATTATTTTTAGATCTATTTTTGATTGGCTATTTTTAAAGTTGTTTTAAAAATCCTTGTTCTTCAATCTCTATTCTTAAAGCATTTTTGAAAACTAACGATCTAGATCACAAAGAATCATCTTATATTTTTGTGTGATCTAAAGATCGTTTTGAATTCTTTTAGCCACGTGATCACTCCGGGATGTAACCCAAAGAACGGTTGTAGTTTTACCGCAAGCGCACGGTATAGCGACGAGCGGGTTATCGAACACAGGGAGGACGAATGAAAGTGCTTGCTCCAATCAACCTGGCTATTAAGAAGAGAGAAATTTGCCTTTGGCGATCCTGTCACAATCGTCAGACAAAGTACGGAAATATCAAATCAAACAAAGAACGTCTAGGGAATGGGGAATCCCCACTACTCGCTGTATCCCGTCAATGTGGTTCATTAGTATCAAAATTTCTAGAATAGAATTTTGGATGAACTAGTTGCAACTGAATGTAATACCTAGCTCACGCTCTCGCGCTGTTGCCGGTCTATAGCTATCCTAGGTTCGGGTCCAATCTCTTGCAAACCCTAGCCTAGGGAAGCTAGCATTAGGATCAACATCATCGTTCAATCGCTCCCCGAGCACACTCTCGTGCAAACTCGGGCCACGACCTAGGTTGGGATAGTTCTTACCCGTCCAATCTCTCGCAAACGGGTATCGGCACGGAATTGCAACCGGAAACCCTAGTATCGGTCCAATCTCTTGCAAACCGATACTACGGAAATTCGACTCCAACCCAATTCGGATTTCTAGGGTTTCCTATCGAATTGGGATCCAATCTCTTGCAAATCCCAATCGATATGAATACCTAGCTATCCGTAATAAATCGATCCCAAACTAACCCTAATAGCAATTCTAGCTAAATTTCTACCAATTCATCACAAATCTGAAATTGGGCTCGTAGGGTTCATCCCCACGCCCCAAGACGTGGAGACTACTCACAATTCATAGCACAAACACAAAAATAATCAATGAAATTGATAAGAGAATTCATCACAATATTGAGATATGCAATAAAAATAGAATTTTTAGAGAAGGGAGACACAAATCAATGGAGTTCTTCAAATAATCCAACAAAAATCAACTTTTGTCTCCTCTCCAATCACAAGAATAAAGCTAAAAAGTTAATCTAAAAAGCTGCAAAAATCTAAAGGAAAAAGCTCCCAAAACTAGGGTAAAAATAGGGGTTAAATACCCCCCAAAATCGTCCAAAAAACTGTGACCAAAATACCCCTGCGCAGCCTGAAATCCGCAATTTTCGCTACAGGCAGCGCGTCGCACTCAGCCGAGTGACAAAAGTCGCTCGGCCGAGTGAGAAACCCTGTAAATTTCCAGTAAGTCGGGGCCTTTAGGGGTCTTCACTTCGGGAGTCGCTCGGCCGAGTGAGTTGTCGTCACTCGGCCGATGGCTTCTTGGTACTCGGGCGGTCGGCAATTGCCACTCGGCCGAGTGGGTCTTCTGAAGCTCAGGCAGACGAAAAACAGTAAGTTGGCGATTTTTGACATGCGTCGTCTGGGTGCCACTCGGGCGGACGGGATCTCGTCACTCGGCCGATGTGGCTTCCGTCGCTCGGCCGAGTGCACGTATGGAGCGTATCCGATCTGGTCGGCCGAGCGGTGTCTCACTGGTCGGTCGAGCGACTCCTTCACTCGGCCGAGTGGGACACCAAAAATGCCCAAACAGCTTGTTTTGGCCTCCTCGTCGCTCCTGCGACGTTCTTTCTTCTTCCGCTCCTCTCCAACAGCAAAATACCCCTCGGGGAGGTCGTCGGTGACACTTTGGAGTAGGCGTATCTCGAGATCACTCCAAATCGCTCCAAATCACCTGAAGTGCGACAAAAACAACAAATCGTGAAAAGCATCGCAATATCGTCGATATATCGTGAAAAACATGATTTGGGCGATCTAAATGGCATGCAAACATGCGGGAAAAAGGTGTAAAATAAGGAGTGATCAAAATCCCCCAAGCTTACCTCTTACTCGTCCTCGAGGAAGATAAGTAAAAGGTGAACCCGGTGGATTTGGAAAACGAAAATGGCGAAAAATGAAAAATGAAAAACGGAGAAGAATGAAAAACGAAATAAAAATAAAGAAGAAAGAAAGAAGCGAAGAGGGAAGCTGCTAGATCATTTTCTCAGGACGTGGATTTCACTTACTCATATAGCATGCTCCGAATGAAAAATACACGTCAAAGAGTTTTATTTTGATATCATAGTATAATAGTGCAAATAGAAATAGAAAACCCACGAACAACGATATAATCATGAAAAACGGAATAATTTTAGAATTAACATCGTCTGAATCATCTAAAGCGGTATACAAATCGCAGATCACACACTTTTCAATTGAATGCTTTCTATGAGGAGTATAAGAGTGTTACACAATAGAATAGAGAGAATAGAAAAGTGTGGATTTCATGATATGAGTGCTAAGCTTAGAATTCTGGACTTCGTAAAGCTGAAAATAATCTCACTGAGTATAGAATATTACTTAGCCTAGGTTGTCGTGCAAAGTCAAGTAGTCCCTCTCTCACACATCATTGGATTCCCTCCCCCAAGCTTATCTATAAGCGTGGTGGCATAAAAAAAATAGTCACATCCCCATTTTTGTAAAGCTCCAAAAGTAATGAAAATGAACACGAAAAGAGAGAAGAAAGAAAGAAAGAAAGATGAGATCTTTTATTGAGGATTTTTCCTCTTTTCTTTTTCTTTTTCTTTTGTTTTTTTTTGATATAGCATATATACACAATGATCCCAACTCAAAGAGAGATAATGATATTCAAAATATTTTCTCCTTTTTTTTGAATTCGGGAAATTTGGAGCTAGGAATTAATAGCGGGGGAAATGCCATATAATAGGATCGCTAAGGGGAGGTTCACCAATGATTTTAAAAGTAGAGAAATGATGTTCAAGATTTGTGGAGAAAGAAATAAACATATCTCTCGGTTCACTCTATAAGACATGCACGACAACTTCAGCAGGGTAATCTAATCTACTCAGTTTCGATCACAAAAAAGCTAACTAATCCAGATTTATCATAGCTAACATCATTCAATCGTCCTAAAGTGAAATGTACAGTTCATGCATATAGAAGTGATATAGGAAAAGAAATCGGTACTCCAGATATAAGCATTCAATGTGTGAATCTTGGTGTGTTTTCTGCGACAGCATACATATGAATATTCAGACTCAGTTAATAATAAAATTTCATCCATTTTCATGTGGAAAAAGGTGTGGGTTACTATCTCTAAATGCAAGGCAAATCGCATCATATGATATCAAAAATAAAGTCTAAGACATGACAAATATAGCATGCATATAGAGTAAGCTAACTCCACGTTATCATCATCACAGAAAAGTCATCTCTAGCATGAGATGAAAAAGAAAATAAAGATAAAGGGGAAAATAGAACTATTTACAATGCGGCACACAGAAAAATAAGAAAAACGTGATGCATGGTAAAATAAAAGAAAAGTGATGAAAATAAGTGCAAAAGCGGAAAATGGCGTGAAAAGCTAAAAATAAAGGTGGTAAATCAAAAAGAACGTGAGAACTCACTCCCCCAAGCTAAATGGCACAGTGTCCTCAATGTGCAAAGTGTGGCGCACCGAGAGACAAGTAATGTGAGGGGTGAGTGAGGATGCATGCATGATGGAAGGAAAGAAAAAAAAAGGAAAAATAATGAAACGAAAAATATGATGCGGACATGATGCATGCAGATATAGGAGTAATACAGATATATAGGTGTGGCACCAAAAACTCTCCCTCTCGCCCAAAAAAGATATATAAAGATACGATCAGAAGGAGAATCCCAAAATAAGTGAGGGGAGGGGGGGGGGGGGGGTGGGAAAAAAAGCATCAGGACCCAGCAGAAACGGGCAGCATAACGGCAAAAATAATCGATGGCATCAAGGGTGCCTAAGAAGGTGGTGCTGCGCCGTCTCCGTCCTGAGGCGGAGGAGGAGGAGGAGGTGGTGCAGTCGGCTGAGCAGGTGTGGGTGTGGAAGTGGTAGCAGGCTGAGTATGTGTGGAAGTGGGGGTGGGAACCTGCTGGGTGGGCGGGGGTACGCGTGGGAGGCTCTCCAGGACCTGGGTAAGACAGTAGTGAATGTGCGGGAGCAGGTCAAAGCGGCCAGCCATCGCAGTGACGGTGGCGGACAGGGTCCGAAGGTCGCCTCTGAGGCCACTCACCGCCCCCTCGAGAGCACGAATGCTCTGAAGTACAGTGTCAGGGGGAGGTGGTGCAGAGGGGCGCACCGGTCGGGACTGTGCAGGTCGGGGCTGGCGTATTCTGGTGGCGTAGGTGACGGGCTCAGCAGGCAAGGGAACAAAAGGAGCTGCACTCGCGAGTGGGGGCCTGGCCTCAGTGCGAGGCTCGGCAGGACGGTGAAAAGTGGAGGCAGCAGCAGTGAAAGAAGAATACCGAAGTGGCGGCGAGGCGGCCAGAGAGGTCGGTGGCACAGAAGTGTGGACAGACGCCACGACACTATCGGAAAATACAGCAGCGGTGGAGACAGAGGTGGAGACTACGGTCTCTACGGCAGGGGCGAAAGAGGGCTCTTTGCACTCGACTATGGTCGACGGGCGCTCGGGTGGGGCAGAGGAAACGGGCTCGGCAGACAGAGGGCCAGTGGTGGTGGTGACAGGCGTGGAAGCAGTGGAAGTGGGCTCAGCTAAGGTACTCCCGACACCGACAGCAGTGTGGACAGAGGTGTCAGGGGCGGCAGGAATATCAGGGATAGGCTGAGGGGCCACGGGGTCAACAGGGGTAGCAGGCTCGGCAGGTGCAACAGGGTCTGCGGGGGCAGCGTGGGCCTGCTCGGCCTCCTCGGCCTCGAGCACGTAAGCAGCTGGGATCAGAACATCCATCGCAGGGAGCCAGTCCACATGGGCCGGTGCTATCTGAGTCCAAGCTAGGCTCGGAAGAATCATGTAATCGGCACCGTAAGGACCGTGCAGCCAGACCCAGTGTCGCTCACCATGCGGGCGCAGCATCTTCATCCGGGCCATAAAATCAATCGACATAGAAGTGGGGCCCGGTGCGCGTCGCAGGTCGTCAGGGAAGTCCTCGCCGGTCATAAGGGCAAGCAAGGTAATCAGGCCACCGTAGCATATCGGTGGCGAGCGCCCACCGATACGATGATGCGGTCCAAAAACCAAGCCGCGACATCAATCACGACGGCGGGGACCAACTCATCGCCCTCCCTAGATAGAGCTCTGGGCCGTGTCATCGCGTAGAGCATATAGAGCTCTGGCGTGGACATCGTACCCGGCTCATATCTGGCCAAAAAGGTCATCGCCATAAGGCGCTGAGCTATACGGAGGCAGGGATGGACATTGGCCGAGGCCTTGGCCCTACTAGGGTCAAAGGCAGCGTGAAGACCCGTAATCCGGGCCCAGAAGGCACCTGCGTCGAAGGAAGGTGGGGGGATATGGGTGGGGGCGTAACCTCGGTCGGCCCCGGGGACGTCGGGCCACGAGAAGAAGGCTCTCATCATACCGAGAGTGACCTGGCACTCCCGGTCCATGAACCGAAACGAGCATCCCTCGTCGGTCCGGGCGATCAAACTAAGTACCTCAAGTGTCGGGCGGGTAAACGTATCCGCCGACACCTGAAAGAAATCTCGCCAGCCCACATTGTCATACAACGTGAGCATCCCCTCTAGTACCCCCAGGCATCCTAGGTCAGCAAGGTGTGCAAACCTGGAGGGTACGATCGAGCGCTGGGAGATACGCTCGAAAGCGACGCGGTGTGCATCGTTCCGGAACGTGATCCCCAGCGGCCCGATAAGTGGAGTCGGAGGTGGTGGCTGTGGAGCGGCAGGGAGCGGCTGTGCGGGGTGTATGGGCTGTGCGAGCTCTGCAGGCTGTGCGGGGTGTGTGGGGCCTGCAGGGTGAACGGGGTGTGGTGGAGAAGGCGGAGGAGAGTCCTCCAACTCGTGGGAGGGGCCGGCATCATCCGACCGCTTCCGCTTGGCGGAAGCTCTCTTCGACCGCGGCCGTGTCCGGGGCGGCATATGGGCCCCGAGCGCGCGCCGAAAAGCGTGAAAAGTGTGGCGTGCGTAAAGTAAAGGAAAGAGTGTACCACGACACGCCGCGAGTGCAAATATGTGGAAGCGTGCGAAGACGACGCCTCGACGTAGCCCGAATCAGTCCCTGGAAGCTCCCCTGGGCTCCCCTAAGCTCCCAGGAACAACCTGCGCATGAAATGGAGATATCAGCGAGTAATATTCAAAACGTATGTAACATTAGGGGTATAATAGATAGATATAGAAATCGATTTGGGTTTGGGGTTCGTTTAACGCATGGATCCTTGAAAAACACACAAAAGGGGAGAAAATAGGCTAAAATAGGGTCTACCGGGGGTGGCCGGAGTGGTGGCCGCTGGCGGCGACTCGGGCGAGGCGCGGCGGGGCGCGGCCGGCGGCGGCTGGCCGAGCGGCGGCGGCGGGGCGACGGTCGGGCGAGTGGGCGAAGGGTTCGGGCGAGGGAGCTGAGGGGTCGGGGCGCTGCGATCGGGATTTTACGTTTCGAAAAATGCGCCCAACCCCGCCCTTTATATAACAAAAGTTACGACTCGGCCGAGTGACTAGGTCGCTCGGCCGAGTGAACTTTAACGAAAAATCTCTCCCCGTTACGCTTCGGCCGAGTGGCCGTGCCACCCTCGGCCGAGTGGAGTAAGTCCATTCGGCCGAGTGGCTCAAGCTACTCGGTAAGACTCGCCCTAGGAGCGTATCAGTTTTACTCGGCCGAGTAGCAGTTATACTGAAATCAGGAAAATAAACAGAGAGTTGGGTATAGCAGACTTCCCCCGTTCGTGAGCGGCTCGGCAGGACGAACTTGCGTGCTCGGCCGAGTGACTAGTATACTCGGCCGAGTGAGCCTTGTGTTCTGCTGTTTGTCTTCGTTTGGGCTCTAAACTCCGTCTTTCTTCCTCCAGTCGATTTAATCTTCCTCCTAAGCATCGAGCGCCTCCCTGGGGCGCTCCTCGACGCCTCGTGCATCCTCCAAATGATGGGTACCTCATTCTCCTCTCCTGTCAGGAAAAATAGGACCCGTTATCACAAGATTTTTGGGCGAACGACTCAAAACAGTGAAAATTTCTAAAACAAAAATAAAAGAAAAATGAAAATAAAGCAATAACCGTCGGGTTGCCTCCCGACAAGCGCTCGTTTAAGGTCGTGAGCTCGACCCCCTATGATTTTCAATTAATGCGGGATGTTTGGTGCATATGAGATGCACCCATCAAACTTTCCGGGGAGAACGCTTGGATTCGGAAGTTGCGACGGCGTGTTCTCCCTCGGTGGTCTCCCGTCTCGAATAGTGTTGGGGGGAGGCTCCCCCAAGCTAGCGTTTGCTCCGGTCATCCGCTTAACCGGTGACGCCGATTTCCGTATCGGCGGAGCTTTCTTCGGAGACTTTAATTTCGAGAGCTTGCAGTGCTCTCGAATCCTTGCGACATCAGCGTCGCCTTCATCATTTTCAGCGGAGAGGTCGGGGGAATCATCTATCTTCTCATCTCGGCCTAAATCCGGGCCTTCCTCGAAATCCTCATCGAATAGAGTGCCAATCGAGTGGGGGATCGCCTCCTCGATTACCTCATCAAGGAGGTCCATGTAGTCAAGCTCCTCGTGGTAAGGCATGTGTTTCATAGCCTTAGGAATGTGAAGCTCCACCTCGATGTTGCCGACGTTCAAAGTTAGTGTACCTTCCCGCACGTCGACAATGACACCGGCGGTGGCGAGGAACGGGCGTCCAAGTATCAATGACGTATCTCCCTCCTCCTTAGCGTCCATGATCACGAAGTCACATGGCAAGCATATGCCCCCCGGGACTTGTAGCGGGATGTCCTCGGCGATTCCTACCGGCCTCGTTATCCGCCCATCGGCCAATTGTATCCGCATGTCGGTAGGTTTCAACTTCGTCCCGGTGTTTAGCCTTAAGAACATGGAGAGAGGCATGAGGCTCACACTAGCCCCTAAATCTACCAACGCCTTTTGTAGAGGGACACCGCCCAAGGTGCAAGGAATTTGAAAACTCCCCGGATCTTTGAATTTGGCCGGCTCCTTCTCTCTCTTCGTGAACCAAGAGCCCTCCTCGGCTAGCATGATCTTTTCCTTCCTCTTCCCCCCCGAAATCAAATCCTTTAGAAATTTAGCATATGTGGGGATTTCCACGATGGCGTCGAGGAAGGGAATGTTGAGGCTAACTCCTCTCAGATACTCGAGAAACTTTGCTAGCCTTTTCTCCATTTTCGCTCTAGCAAGCCTTTGGGAGAATGGGACCGGTGGCATGAAGCGCCTCTCCTCGATCAATTTCTCCGCTCTAGATTTCTCCTTCTCTTGCGGCTCTTTCTCCTTCTCAACTTCAACTACCGGCTCAATTGGCTCCAAACTTTCCTCCACGGGCTCCTTGGTAGGAATCATGGCGGGGGTGGTGTCCTTCCCGCCTCTAGTAGTGACGGCAACTACGGCATTGATGTGGCCGGTGTTGCCCCGTGGGTTTTGCTCGGGTTGCGCTGGCAATTGTTGAGTATTCCGATTGAGCAACACCAATTGCTCCGAGATTTGAGCGACAACGGTTGTAAGGGAGTCTTGGCCCGCCTTCAAGGTAGCATTGACCTTCTTTTGCTCGACCATAAACGCCTCCACTCTAGCTTCGAAGTCAGATTGTTGTTGAGCTTGTGGAGGGTTTTGATTTTGATTTCTCCACCCTTGGTTGTATCCGGGCGGCCTATAAGGTGGAACTTGTTGCTTCGGTTGGAAATTTTGTTGTGGAGGCCCCCTCGGCGGATAGTGTTATTGTTGGGGTGGGGGTGGTGGTCGAGCTTGTTGAGGTGGTTGTTGTGGCGGGTTCAAAGCTCCTTCATTGTTGGCGTAAGAGAATCCGGGATGATTTCTTGTGGCCGGATTGGCCCAATACCCTTGGTTCCCCGCGGCGTATTGTACTTGCTCCAAGGATCCTTCTCCTTGCTCTCCTCCCGAATACATGGCTTGAGATTGGTCTTGCCAATCACACATTTGGTTCGTTGGTGCGGAGGTGGAAGGGGTTCCTTGGGGCTCCGTGATAAACTTCTCCAGTCTCTCCACTACCTTGTGGAGAGAATCAAACTTGCTTGTAAGCTCCGCTACGGCCTTCGCCTCATAGATACTAGTTGGCTTCAAGGAGGACGTAGAGTGTCCTCGCTCATCGCCCCATTGTTGATTGTTTGAGGCCATCTCCTCGATTAGGGCCGTAGCTTCTTCGGGAGTCTTTGAGAAGATAGCACCATTCGCCGCGGCATCAATAATTTGTTTGGTCCCCGGTTGGAGACCATTGTAGAAGCTATGGACTAACTCCCAATCTTCAATGCTATGGTGCGGGCATTGATGCTGCAGATCTTTAAAACGCTCCCAAGCCTCATAGAGCGTCTCTTGGTATCCTTGCTTGAAGGACATAAGAGCGCTCCGGATCTTCACCGTCTTGGAGGGCGGATAGAACTTGTCAATGAATGCACTTGCCAACTCGTCCCAAGTGGTGAAGACTCCCTCAGCTTGCGTCCTCAACCAATAAAGTGCCTTGTCCTTTAGTGTGAAGGGGGAAGAGACGCGGTCTGATGGCATTGATGGAGACCCCCGGCATCTGAAATGTGGCGCACTTCGACAAGAATAATTGGATGTGGTAGTGGGGATTTTCATGGGCATTCCCATGAAATGGATCCTGCTGCATCAGAACCACTAATCCAGTCTTCAGCTCAAAGTTCTTGTCGGCCGCCAACTCCGGCATGGCAATGGATGAGGTCGTAGAAGAGGTCTTAGGCCGGAGCCTATCGCGAATAGAAATTATCCTCGCCATTCTTACCGCTAATTGGTCCGCAGTTTCCGGGTTGGTCATAAACCTCCCTTCTCGATCTTGTCTCCTCTCCGCTCTAATTCTCCGCGCGGTACGTTCGATCTCGGGATCAAATAATATACCTTCAGGGTCCGCAGTGGATCTCGTGTACATGCACCGGAGAACAAAGTTTCAAAGAAGCGATTAGCACAATGGAAGGGTTAGGTAAAAAAATAAAGAAATAACATAAAAAGAAAGAAATTGCTAGGGTGGTAAGATCAAACGCAATCGCCTCCCCGGCAGCGGCGCCAAAAACTTGATCGCTCCGGGATGTAACCCAAAGAACGGTTGTAGTTTTACCACAAGCGCACGGTATAGCGGCGAGCGGGTTATCGAACACAGGGAGGACGAATGAAAGTTCTTGCTCCAATCAACCTGGCTATTAAGAAGAGAGAAATTTTCCTTTGGCGATCCTGTCACAATCGTCAGACAAAGTACGGAAATATCAAATCAAACAAAGAACGTCTAGGGAATGGGGAATCCCCACTACTCGCTGTATCCCGTCAATGTGGTTCATTGGTATCAAAATTTCTAGAATAGAATTTTGGATGAACTAGTTGCAACTGAATGTAATACCTAGCTCACGCTCTCTCGCTGTTGCCGGTCTATAGCTATCCTAGGTTCGGGTCCAATCTCTTGCAAACCCTAGCCTAGGGAAGCTAGCATTATGATCAACATCATCGTTCAATCGCTCCCCGAGCCCACTCTCGTGCAAACTCGGGCCACGACCTAGGTTGGGATAGTTCTTACCCGTCCAATCTCTTGCAAACGGGTATCGGCATGGAATTGCAACCGGAAACCCTAGTATCGGTCCAATCTCTTGCAAACCGATACTACGGAAATTCGACTCCAACCCAATTCGGATTTCTAGGGTTTCCTATCGAATTGGGATCCAATCTCTTGCAAATCCCAATCGATATGAATACCTAGCTATCCGTAATAAATCGATCCCAAACTAACCCTAATAGCAATTCTAGCTAAATTTCTACCAATTCATCACAAATCTGAAATTGGGCTCGTAGGGTTCATCCCCACGCCCCAAGACGTGGAGACTACTCACAATTCATAGCACAAACACAAAAATAATCAATGAAATTGATAAGAGAATTCATCACAATATTGAGATATGCAATAAAAATAGAATTTTTAGAGAAGGGAGACACAAATCAATGGAGTTCTTCAAATAATCCAACAAAAAATCAACTTTTGTCTCCTCTCCAATCACAAGAATAAAGCTAAAAAGTTAATCTAAAAAGCTGCAAAAATCTAAAGGAAAAAGCTCCCAAAACTAGGGTAAAAACAGGGGTTAAATACCCCCCAAAATCGTCCAAAAAACTGTGACCAAAATACCCCTGCGCAGCCTGAAATCCGCAATTTTCGCTACAGGCAGCGCGTCGCACTCGGCCGAGTGACAAAAGTCGCTCGGCCGAGTGAGAAACCCTGTAAATTTCCAGTAAGTCGGGGCCTTTAGGGGTCTTCACTTCGGGAGTCGCTCGGCCGAGTGAGTTGTCGTCACTCGGTCGATGGCTTCTTGGTACTCGGGCGGTCGGCAATTGCCACTCGGCCGAGTGGGTCTTCTGAAGCTCAGGCAGACGAAAAACAGTAAGTTGGCGATTTTTGACATGCGTCGTCTGGGTGCCACTCGGGCGGACGGGATCTCGTCACTCGGCCGATGTGGCTTCCGTCGCTCGGCCGAGTGCACGTATGGAAAGTATCCGATCTGGTCGGCCGAGCGGTGTCTCGCTGGTCGGCCGAGCGACTCATTCACTCGGCCGAGTGGGACACCAAAAATGTCCAAACAGCTTGTTTTGGCCTCCTCGTCGCTCCTGCGACGTTCTTTCTTCTTCCGCTCCTCTCCAACAGCAAAATACCCCTCGGGGAGGTCGTCGGTGACACTCTGGAGTAGGCGTATCTCGAGATCACTCCAAATCGCTACAAATCACATGAAGTGCGATAAAACAACAAATCGTGAAAAGCATCGCAATATCGTCGATATATCGTGAAAAACATGATTTGGGCGATCTAAATGGCATGCAAACATGCTTGAAAAAGGTGTAAAATAAGGAGTGATCACCATGTAACACACATTTGTTATATTACTTTGGCTATAGAATTGTTGGGTGTAATCCAAACTCCACTAATTTTTGTGGTGAGTTGAAAACTTGTTTTTATTTGTGGATTTCCTTTGTTGTAAGGGACGGGAAAATCCTAGACAAGTCTAGGTGGTTGGAAATCTTGGTCAATGCTAGATGTTTGGAAAATCCTAACGAGTGAAGTTAGGTACTTGTATTGCTAAGGCAATAGTGGAAAATCTCGTACCAGATTGGTCGGGGACGGACATACCCAAGTTGTGGGGAACCAGGATAAAAATCCTTGTCTTTGAGTTTGCATTTTTCTGTGATTGTATATCTTTGTTCAAGCATTTTTATCTGCTAATAATTTATCATTGTAATCAAGTTCTTTATATTATTGCAAAGTTAACTCTTTTATTTCGCTGTGCAAAAAGATCTAATTGTGTATTAAGATCATTTGTTTGTAATCTTATCATTATTTCATATTTCCGCAGAGTTTGCACTCAAACTCTCTAGGAGTCGACTACCACTTTGTGGGAGTCGACTACCCACTGTGAGATCACTCAATTAACATTCTTTATAAGTTTACCTTGTTGATTAAGAACCAAACGTAGACCACTTTACTTGGTTTCTTAGGCAACACAAGAAGGTTTTTTTTAATTATGCTAATCAACGAATGAAAAAGTTTTGATATTTGCACTACACTATTCACCCCATTCTAGTGTTGTTTGCCATCCACAGGATCCAACAAATGAGACCCTGAAGATCCTTCACATTCAGAACTCTTTAATTTCCCAGTATAGGTTCAACTTGGATGTCACAATCATCCCTGAGCTTAAATGTCATATGACCATATCAGAATATCATAACCTATGATCCGAGAATTATAAATTATGATGAGATCCTGAAGATCCTCCAAAATTATAAAACTGTTAAACAGTCATCGGACATAGTTACTGACAATCTGAATATTGTCAAAATCACACATCCATGCTGCTAAAAATCCAGCAGTATTGTCATACCAAAAATGATGGATGTAATCCACCAGCAGCAGAAGTGGATGTCCTCAACGAAGATATGACTACAACAAGGCTCCAAATAGAGGAAAACTCCTGGAGACCATAAACAAATACCACCACAGGAAAGTGAGCTCATCTCAATGTCCTCTCCCTTTCCAGACCTCTAGAAGAGGAAATTCTGGAATAAAATGAAATATAAATGAATAATGTACGTACATAGGGAGGTGTTTGGATTAAAAAACACACTTGTCGACAATTATTTCACGATTCATTTTTCCATTTAAATGATAGTAATCGATCCACACTCCATTGCTAAAGAGCAATCGTGATTGACCAAAAATGTGGAACGAGGAAAAAATAAGTTGAGCGGATGCACTTATGAAACATGAAGTGTTTAGACCTGAAGTCCTGATATCAAAAGGTACTAAACCTATGGAACTAGTGAGTATTGTATAAAATATAAATAAATTCATATGCTATAAGGTATAACATATATCTTAGAGGTTTCTTTTCATTGAAAACAAGAGGTAATAAAGTAAGATGAGCTTGACTCACTTCTAAAACATAAATGATGCATCAAACCCACTGGTTATAGTTACGAAACCGTCCCAATTGACAAAAGAAATTGCGGATATACTGCTTTGGATGTTGTGACGGCATACCCTTAATGATTTATTATATTTTCATTAATTGACTGAATAGACTTCGGGACGTCTATTCTATGAGAAATAATAAAATACAATCAATAAAGAAAATGATTTGAGAAAAACTTGAATCTCATCAGATCCCTTGAAGAGAAAACCGAAATACCTGTTTAAGCCTAATACGATTTGCAAGACCTAGGCAAAAATAAAGACATGTCTTGGCTTAAAGACATATCATCCTGAATATGAAAAATTCATCCAGGAGGTGAAAATATCATCCAGAAGATGAAAATCATATGGCATTAAACTACATACACTTGAAGTTGATGAAGAAACATGGACCATTATTATCCATTAAATACACATATAGGTTGTATGGATTTACATAATGACCCCTTCCATCTGTTGGAAGAGGAGGAGGAAATACTAGCTCCTGAAGTACCTTACCGGAGAACTTCTTTATCTGGAAAAACTGCACGCGTCCCGATATAGCGCTAGCAGTAAATCTGTTAGCCAGATATAGTGCAGCGCCTACAGTGCACCACTAGACCAGACGTACGCATCTTATACGCTACCTCCAAAGGTTAAGGATCATCCTCCATATTAAATGTAATTTCAGATGAAGGTAATATATCATCGCGATAACCACCACAAAGGAATGGCCACCTCCTGAGCTACCTACCAAGCTCGCAGACCATGCCACTTTCCTAGCTCAACCTAGATGAGGCTACATCAAAGGCGATGAGACAGAACACACATCTCCAAAGCTCCTTTGGATTTAGTAGTTGCGATAGATGAACAATACTTGTATTTTGTATTTATTCTCAGAGTGTTGTAAACTGGATTGATGTATAGATGCCTAGGAGACCTGCAAGGCTGAAGCTTGCAGAAAATAGGGGGAGATAATGAAGAGTTGTACTCGTTTCCCATTAGCTATTGGTTTTTCCCACTGGGTTTTCCATATCCGAAGGTTTTAATAAGGCAACCACATTAACTCTGGATCCAGAAGTATCCACTCTTAGTGATATCCACAGATCAGTGGAAGTTAAGGAGATTTGTACTCTTTTTCCTAAGCTATCGGTTTTTTCCACTGGGTTTTTCATATCCAAAGGTTTTAACGAGGCAAGACCTTCTAACTTAGGATTCAAAAGTATCCAAATCCCCATAATACTAATAAGCACCGTGAATCCTGAAGTATTCATATGTCGAGCTTACAATGATGGATGGATAAGGGGAAGTGTTATGAATGGGCTTTTGTAGGCCGATATAAGGCCCACGTACGGCTAGAGTATCTACCACCATGTAACCCTTTTACTATAAATACAAGGCTACATGTTCAGTAGCCGCCATCCTTCCAACAAACACATGTATTTTCTTTGATTTTATTTTAACACACCATGTATTATGTTTTAAATAGATTACCGAGTGAGAGGATAAAATTGTAATCTATTAAAAGAGATTGTATCATATCAATGTATGAATTCTCCCATACCCTATAAATAAAGGCATGTGGTTTCCCTAGAAGAATGAGGTTCACAACACGCTATCAGCACGATCTTCCTAAGTTTCGAAGGTCCGTTTGTTGTGAAAGCTAGGAAGGAAAAGTTCGATCCATCATGTGTGGACGTCATCCATCTCCATGAGTTTGTCTTCATCGATATTTGAGGTGTATCGAAAACAATGTATTTATTTATTATGCTCATGATGCCTATGATATAGATCTCACAAGAGCGAATGAGAAAAAATCGATTTTTTCTCCCTAGATATAAGACGACGGCTTTCCACCGTCGATCCTAGGGAAGAATTTAAAAAACTCTAATATATGAATTTTGAAAAAAACAAACAAATTCAATATAAAGGGCGGCGACCTCAAACCGCCACATCTATACCCAACCCCCGACGGTGGCCTCAAGCCGCCGCCCCCTCCCCCAGAATACTTCCCCCTAATGGAGGGGGTGGTGGCCTCTGGTCATCGGTCTCCCCAGGTGGCAGCCTCAGGCAGCTAAACCCCCACCACCTAATAATCGATGGCATTGGCCAGAGATAGCCGCCTGTCCCCCCCACGGCTAGGCGGCCGTCCCTGGCCGCCTGCAACAAATATTTAAAAAAAACAAAAAAACTTGTCCATTTAATGGCTTCAGGCCTGAAGCCCACAGCCCAAGCTGCAGGCTTCAGGCGCACATGCCAACTTATTTATTAAAAAAATTGGCCATTTGATGGTTGTGGCCCTGAAGCCATCAACCCAAGCTGCGGGCTTCAGGCCTGCATGCAAACTTATTTATTAAAAAAAGAAGTCCATTTAATGGCTGCGGGCCTGAAGACCGCAGTCCAGGCTGCGGGTTTCGGGCCTGTAGGCCAATCTCTTTAAATATTTTAAAATTTTTCCATTAATTGGCTGTGGGCCTGGAGCCGGCACCCCAGGCTGCGGGCTTCAGGCATGTAGGCCAACGTCCTTTAAAAAAAGAAGGGAAGGGGGAGGAGACAATAAAAGGGGGGAATAAAAGGGTATAAAGGGGATAATAAAAAGAAAAATTGTGGGGGAGGGAATAATAAAATTTCTTATAAATAAATATAATGGGGCATAACTCAGTTTTTAATAGTTTTCTGACCTAGATCCCATCGGCCTGAACCTTCTGCTTCCACCACCGACCTCTGAAAAAATTCCATGTAATGTATTTTTCCAAGAAATTTCGGTGGTGGGTCACATAATACAACTAGTATTATTGATGGGTATACAACTCTGATTATAATATAAGAGCATAATTCAGTTTTATTTTTATCTGAATTTGACCCACATGCACACGTTTTAATTCCAGCATATTATTCATGTATGATGCCTATGTTAGGATTATATTAATATGCCTTGCATCACAAATATCTGTCACAAATGCTATGATAAATTCTATGCTTATGTGTGCAAGCATTAGGTTAATAATTTTGAAGATCCTGTGACCGCTCCGTCGTTAGTTACCTAACCTAATGGTGTATGACATCTCCCCATGGTCTAGTTAATTATTAAGCATAAACCATGATGATTTCATTTTTCCTGTGAATATGTGATGCATGTGATGTGTTATAAACATGTTCTCTGAGCATGCATGAATGGCTAATTGTGGTTTTGGATCGGCCATTTAGTCACACATTTTACTTTTTCTGCACTTGTCTTTTCCTTTTTGAGAGAAATTGTAGTGAGGAAAAATATGTAATGCCCAAGATCGACGACCATTTCCATGGAGGCGGATGCCACTCCTGAATATGAAAATTTATATGGGACCAATATGGTTTCCAAAGTTGTAATTTTCTTTCATTTGTGTAAAATAAACTGTATATTTGGACTCTGGGACATTATTTTTTTATGTGGTGACTGGCCGATCCACACAATTAGCCTATTCATTATAATTGCCTCTGCATGATATAATTTACAGTTTTATATTAACTCATGCAATTGTGCTTATAAATAATTATGCATAATTGCCCATGTCGGATTATTATTTTCAAATCATTGAATAAATATTATTGGCAACTGGACCTGAAGCTCTACTGAAAATGCCAATACCCTTCTTCCTTTAGAAACAAATAAATAAATGCAAAGGGATGCAAAAAGCATTGTTGCTATCTTCTAGATACAAGTTTTAAAAGATGAGTACTCAGTGGTTAAAAGATCCTACAAGATCAATGGTCTAAATACAGACCAATATGGACACCAAAAGGATGCCATATCACCACTAAGTGATCTCAACTCACAAGGCATGATATCTTGACATGCGCAATAATTCTGTCATGAAAAATATAACATAATTTCATGCCTGAAGTCGTGACTTGACAGTATAAGTGAGAAGCATATATATGAATGAGTATCACCCCCTTGCATTTTCCCCTTGAGTCATGTTTCTTCTTCCACACCTGAAAAAATAGAAGAAAAGAAACATGGGGAGCTCACACCCTAATAAATGTCTCCTTAGTGAGACCAACGCTTCTTCTTCCAGAAAAATTTATAGAAACTGGAAGAAATAGGGGGAGCTTGTATCCATGTTTCTACCTCCTAAGTGAGGCTAATGCTACCTCTCTCCAAGGAATTTTAAGTGGAGAAATAGAAACATGAGGAGCACAAAAATTACAAGGAGCAACTAAAAGAAAGGGAAAGAAAAGATAAAGTATACATCGACAAGAAATAGCAATGGCTAACCAAGACCAATACGGTCTGGCAAGATCTATATAGATCGTTGGTTTACAATATGTCAAAAACAATTGCAATATTTATATAAAGCTAGTCTAAATACAAAAGCTAAAATAAATCTAGCTATTGGATATTTAGCTACTCTTTGAGCACATAAAGATTTTGAAAAGAATAATTTGCTTGACTAGTTGACAAAATATAATTTTCAGGAGCATTAATCATTACATGTTATACATTGCAATACTTCTATACACTGAATTATATGAAATAATTTTCCTTACATGCCATAGCTTATAATCATATGGTTATGTTTTGCATTGAAGTCTATGCTGCAATAATTATGCTTGCTATAAGTTTGATGAAACTTGTCAAACAAACTGTGGAAAATTTTAACCATCCACATGATCACTCATGACGCATGCTAACATAAGCATCCCACTCTAATGATAGTCCTGAAGTACTATCTTGGAACATTTGAATTGAGGATCAAAAATTGCAAGCATGAAAGCTTCTGAACAAAATATGAGGATGGCCAGTGCTCTCAGAAAACATGGAAAAAGAAAAGTTTAAAAGATATTCATCGATACGAAATCCATATTGAAACTAATGAAATAAATAAATACCGAATATTTGTATATAACAACTCAAGATAATTAATGGCCTGATGACCATACTTGAGCGTTTGAATGTACCTTCAAAATGTCCATACCATACAAAATTCAAAGAATGGAGCAAAATTAACGGAGCACACAAATGTGCCCAACCTCGTAAAAGTTTATACTTTGATACGAATGGTTTAGACACCCTGGATCGGTGATGGTGCACTACATCATATCCCAATCCCATACAATAAATTTGCAGAACATGAAGATTCTTCAGATGGGTGAATCTCCATTTTATGGAATTAAAACCAATCTCCATTAAAAATAAAATAATAAGACTTTTCAATCGAGAGTACTTGAGGGATTTTTATCCATTCATCGCGAAGGGCCGATAAAGTACCGTACTTATCATCCTCTAAATTGTCATCACTATGCATACTATCCAACCGCAGTCCAGCTTTTCTAAAGCTGCTAGAACAATGTATCAAAATTGAAGGCACAATGGATAAACTTGCGACATAAATAAAATAATTTGCAACTGGAATAAAAGTTGAACACCCTAAAGTATGTGTTCACACCCAAAATTGCATTGAAAAGCCAATTATTAAAAACGACTTCAATGGATTACACAGTTATTGATTTCAGTTGTTGGTGACTACATGGGGACATGCAAGCTTGCGTGCTGATTTATAAATAAGACTCAGGCCCTCTGGAAATCCGAGACATTCTTCAATGAAACTTGCATATGGAACACCACCAAATATCTCTCATTTTGATGATTTTGGGTGTGGAATTTATATCCCCACAACACCACAGAGAATAAAATGAGGACATCAACACCATCTTAGAATTCATATAGGGTTTGATACCCCTAGTTTCCTTGCACCCCAAACAGGGGAGGTGTTAAAAGCACGTCTTGAAGACTGTGCATAGATGTGTTCACATTCCCAATGCTAGGCTCAACTCGTTTGATGCATAAAGCTCTACTGACCATTCAAAATAAATAAACAAAAATATATGATCCGAAAAATATAAAATGTGATAATGAGATCATGAAGATCCATCACATTCAAGAAAACTATTCAACAGTTATAGGACATAGTTACTAACAACAAGAGAATTTGTCAGATCACACATCTATGCTGCTAATAATCCAGCTAGGATTGACATCCTCGAGAATGGATGCAATCCATCAGCAGCAGAAGTGGATGTTCCTCAAAGAGGCAGATCACTAGGCTCCAAGGGTAAAATTCTCAAAAAGAGAAAAACATCTGGAGGCCTTGAGACAATATTACCACAGGACAATGAGCTCATGTCAATATCCTCACCCCTCCCAGAATCCACTGAATAGGAAAATATGGGAGAAACTGAAATGAAATTAAATGATATATGTAAGTACTAGGGCGGTGTTGTACATAAAGAACACAATTGTCGACAATATATTCACCTATCATATTGCCACTAACATCGTAAAAGCAATGATAATTATAATAATATCGTTCCACACTCCTTTGCGAAAATGTAAACATAGAGATTGGCCAAATATGGAACGTGGCAATAAAAGCTGAGCTGGACTCACTTATGAAACATGAAGTGTTCGGACCTGAAGTCCATACATCAAAAGGTGTCAAACCTGTGGATATAATAAGTATTGTATAAATAAAAATTTAAGTACAAAATCATATGCTATAAGGTACATCCTATAACTCAAGGATTTTTCACTGAAACTGGGAAATAAACAATTGTAATGAGCTAGACTCACTTATATAAATGATGCATCAGATTTCACAGTTATAAATTGCTAATACCTTACGATTTGGCAAAGGAAATTTTGGATATACTGCTATTGGATGTTGTGATATGGGTGGCAATTCGGGCCGGCCCGGTCCGGTTTTCTTAAATTACTGGGCCGGCCCGGCCCGATAAGACTTCGGGCCATTCCAGAGAGGCCCGGGCACAGTCCGATAAAAATTCGGGCCGTCCGGCCTGCTCCGATAGCGTTGAATGAATTATGTATTGTGACAGTATTTTATCATATTTTTAAACACAAACTTGTCTCATATGCTTAAAGATGCATCGAAATGGAGCACGAAAGAAGAGGATTAAGTGGGTTGCATAAGGTGATGTATCCTACATTGTTTTCATTTATTTGGCAAGATGAAGTAACATGTTTGGTGGTTCTTTGTCTCTTCTCAGAAACTGAGATCAACACCCAAGATCCGAAGACGGTTGGCGCTGGCGGGAAGTTGTTAAAATTTATGATATTTGGACCTTAATCTGATAAGATTCATGACATTGAACTCAACACCATAAATGAATGCACATTACTGAAATCCGCTTTAGATTAGTGTGTGGTCAAATTGAAGTGGGGTGAATAAATGCTTTTTGTGACGTGCTGTGCCGCCCATGGGCTGAAAAGCTTAGCCCGGGTCCGGCCCAAAAATGAACTGGGCCGGGCCGGCCCGATCCGATAAGGATTTTGGTCCAAAATTGTTGGCCCAGGCACGGTCTTATCATGCCAGGCCAGTGCCGGGCTATCATGCCGGGCTGAAAATTGCCACCCCTATGTTGTGACAACATACCTCTAAGGAAATCTTTATAACAATATATTCCTTATTTCCTTAAAATGCCTGAATAGACCTCGGGACGTCTATTCTAATAAATAATAAAAATTGTATGGCCAAGTGGTTCACTTGACAAAGCAAGGATTCCTACTAAGGGTTGTCTTTGCATCTTTATAAAGAGAAAAGAACATGAGTTGAGATTATAGTTGTAAACAACTTAAATCTCATCAGATCTCCTGAAGAGAAAACCGAAATATTTGTTCAAACCTGACCATCAAATATGATATGAAAGACCTAGGGAAAATAATGATAAGTCATGGTTCATAGATTTATTATCTAAAAAGATAAAATCGTGTTACATTAAAATTCTTACACCTAGAGTGCGTTGAAGAAATTACAAGGACAATTGTCATCCAATAAGTACACCTGTGGTAGTACGCTCAATTGATGTACCATTTGCTGGAAGAGGGAGAGGATATACTTGGTCCTGAAGTCCCTTATGTAAGTGCAATCAGAGCACTCCTGGCTAACTACACACGTTCCGATATAACAGTTGCAGTAAATTCACTAGCCAGATACAGTGAGGCACCTAAAAAGTGCCACTCGACCAGAGTTAAACATATTCTGCATTACCTCCAATGTTTAATGGATTTTGATCGCTCCGGGACGTAACCCCAAAGAACGGTTGTAGTTTTACCGCAAGCGCACGGTATAGCGGCGAGCGGGTTATCGAACACAGGGAGGACGAATGACCGTGCTTGTTCCAATCAACCTGGCTATTTAAGAAGAGAAATTTGCCCTTGGCGATCCTGTCACAATCGTCAGACAAAATGCGGAAATATCAAATCAAATAAAAGACGTCTAGGGAATGGGGAATCCCCGCTACTCATCGTATTTCGTCAATGTGGTTCATTGGTATCAAAATTGCTAGAATAGAGATTCGGATAAACTAGTTGCAACTGAATGTAGAACCGAGCTCACGCTCTCGCGCTGTTGCCGGTCTATAGCTATCCTAGGTTCGGGTCCAATCTCTTGCAAACCCTAGCCTAGGGAAGCTAGCATTAGGATCAACATCATCGTTCAATCGTGCCCCGAGCCCAATCTCTTGCAAACTCGGGCCACGACCTAGGTTGGGATAGTTCCTACCCGTCCAATCTCTTGCAAACGGGTATTGGCACGGAATTGGAACCGGAAACCCTAGTATCGGTCCAATCTCTTGCAAACCGATACTACGGAAATTCGATTCCAACCCAATTCGGATTTCTAGGGTTTCCTATCGAATTGGGATCCAATCTCTTGCAAATCCCAATCGATATGAATACCTAGCCATCTGTAGTAAATTGATCCCAATCTAATCCCTAATAACAATTCTAGCACAATTTCTACCAATTCATCACAAATATGAAATAGGGCTTGTAGGGTTCATCCCCACGCCCCAAGACGTGGAGACTACTCACAAATCATAGCAAGATCACAGAAATAATCAATGAAATAAGCCATAGAATTCATCACAATATTGAGATATGCAATAAAAATAGAATTTTTAGAGAAGAGAAGAGCAAACCAATGGAGTTCTTCAATTAATCCAACAAAAATCACCTTTTCTCTCCTCTCCAATCACAAGAATAAAACTCAAAAGTTAATCTAAAAAACTGCAAAAAAGCTAAGAGAAAAGCTCTCAAACTAGGGTAAAAACAGGGGTTAAATAGCCCCCAAAATCGTCCAAAAACTGTGACCAAAATACCCCTGCACAGCCTGTTTTCCGCAAATTTCGCTACAGGCAGCGCATCGCACTCGGCCGAGTGACAAAAGTCGCTCGGCCGAGTGAAAACCCTGTAATTTTCCAGTAAGTCTCGATCTTCAGGGGTCTTCACTTCGGGGGCTGGTCGGCCGAGTGAGTTGTCGTCACTCGGCCGATGGCTTCATGGTACTCGGGCGGACGGGATTATCCACTCGGCCGAGTGGGTCTTCTGAAGCTCAGGCAGCCGAAAAACAGTAACTTGGAGATTTTTGAAGGGCTTCGTCTGGGCGCCACTCGGGCGGACGGGGTCTCGTCACTCGGCCGATGTGGTCTCCGTCGCTCGGCCGAGTGCACGTATGAATCGTGTCTGCTCTGGTCGGCCGAGCGGTGTCTCGCTGGTCGGCCGAGTGGCTCCTCCACTCGGCCGAGTGGGACACTAAAAATGCCCAGATTGCTTATTTTGGCCTCCTCTTCGCTCCTGCGACATCCGTTCTTCTTCTGCTCCTCTCCAACAGCAAAATACCCCTCGGGGAGGTCGTCGGTGACCCTCTGGAGTAAGCGCATCTCGAGATCACTCCAAATCGCGCCAAATCACCTGAAATGCGACAAAAACAACAAATCGTGAAAAGCATCGCAATATCGTCGATATATCGAGAAAAACATGATTTGGGCGATCTAAATGGCATGCAAACATGCGGGAAAAAGGTGTAAAATAAGGAGTGATCAAAATCCCCCAAGCTTGCCTCTTACTCGTCCTCGAGGAAGTAAATAAAAGGCGAACCCGGTGGATTCGTAAAACGAAAACGGCGGAAAAATGAAAAACGAAAAACGGAGAAGAATGAAAAATGAAATAAAAATAAAGAAGAAAGGAAGAAGCGAAGAGGTAAGCTGCTAGATCATTTCCTCAGGACGTGGGTTCCGCTTACTCATATAGCATGCACTGAACTAAAAACACATGTCAAAGAATTTTATTTTGATATCATAGTATAATAGTGCAAATAGAAATAGAAAACCCACGAACAACAATATAATCATGAAAAACGGAATAATTTTATAATTAACATCGTCCGAATCATTTAAAGCGGTATACAAATCACAGATCACACACTTTTCAATTGAATGCTTTCTATCAGGAGTATAAGAGTATCACACTATAGAATAGAGAGAATAGAAAAGTATGGATTTCATGAAATGAGTGCTAAGCTTAGATTTTCGGATTTTGTAGAGCTAAAAATAATCTCATTGAGTATAGAATATTACTTAGCCTAGGTTGTCGTGCAACGTCAAGTAGTCACTCTCTCACACATCAATGGATCCCCTCCCCCAAGCTTATCTATAAGCGTGGTGGCATAAAAAAATATTTACATCCCCATTTTTTAGAAAGCTCCAAAAGCAATGAAAAGAGAAGAGAAAGAAAGAAAGTGAGATGAGATCTATTATTGAGGATTTTTCCTCTTTTCTTTTTTTTTCTTTTTTTTTCTTCTTCCCTTTTTTTTCCTTTTTTTTCCTTTTTTTTTGATGCAAAAGCATATATACACAACGATCCCAACTCAAAGAGAGACAATGATATACATGAATATTTTCTCTCTTTTTTTCCTTTTTAAGAGATTTGGAGCTAGGAATTAATAGCGGGGGAAATGCCATATAGTAGAATCGCTAAGGGGAGATTCACCAATGATTTTAAAAGTAGAGAAATGATGTTCAAGATTTGTGGAGAAAGAAATAAATATATCCCTCGGTTCACTCTATAAGACATGCATGACAACTTCAGCAGGGTAATCTAATCTACTCAGTTTCGATCACAAAAAAGCTAACTAATCCAGATTTATCATAGCTAACATCATTCAATCATCCTGAAGTGAAATGTACAATTCATGCATATAGAAGTGATGATAGGAAAAGAAATCAGTACTCCAGATATAGGCATTCAATGCGTGAATCTTGGTGTGTTTTCTGTGATAGCATACATATGAATATTCAGACTCAGCTAATAATAAAATTTCATCCGTTTTCATGTGGCAAAAGTGTGGGTTACTATCTCTAGATGCAAAGCAAGTCATAGCATACGATATCAGAAATAAAATCTAAGACATAACAAATATAGCATGCATATAGAATAAGCTAACTCCACGTCATCATCATCACAGAAAATTCATCTCTAGCATGAGATGAAAAAGAAAGAAATAAGGATAAAGGGAAAATAAATCTATTTACAATGCGGCACGCAGAAAAATAAGAAAAACGTGATGCATGGTAAAATGAGAAAAAATGATGAAAAATAAGTGCAAAAGCGAAAAACGGTGTGAAAAAAATAGAAAATAAAGGTGGCAAATCGAAAAAGATCGTGAGAACTCACTCCCCCAAGCTAAATGGCACAGTGTCCTCAATGTGCAAAGTGGCGCACACCGAGAGACAAGTAATGGGAGGGGAAAGTGAGGATGCATGCATGATGAAAAAATGAAAATAAAAAGAAAAAATAAAGAAATGAAAATATGATGCGGACATGATGCATGCACAGATATGAGTGATACAGATATAAATGTGGGGCACCAAAAACTCTCCCTCTCTCCCAGAAAAGATATATAAAGATATGGTCTGAATGAGAAACCCAAAATAAGTGAGGGGAGGGGGGTGGACAAAAATGCAACAGGACCCAGCAGAAACGGGCAGCACAACGGCAAGAATAATCGATGGCATCAGGGGTGCCTAAGAAGGTGGTGCTGCGCCGTCTCCGTCCTGAGGCGGAAGTGGTGGTGGCTGGACAGGCCGCTGAGCGGGTGTGGGTGTGGAAGTGGTAGCAGGTCGAGTGTGTGTGGAAGTGTGGGTGGGAACCTGCTGGGTGGGTGGGGGTACGCGGGGGAGACGCTCCAAGACCTGGGTAAGACAGTAGTGAATCTGGGGGATCAGGTCAAAGCGGCCAGCCATCGCAGAAACGGTGGAGGACAGGGTCCTAAGGTCACCTCTGAGGCCACTCACCGCCCCCTCTAGAGCACGAATGCTCTGAAGTACAGTGTCGGGGGGAGGTGGTGCAGAGGGACGCACCGGTCGGGGCTGTGCAGGGCGTGGCTGGCGTACTCGGGACGTGTATGTGACGGGCTCAGCGGGGAAGGGAACGAAAGGCGCTGCGCTCGCAAATGTGGGCCTGGCCTCAGTGTGAGGCCGGGGCACCGGCTGGTGAGAAGTGGAGGCAGCAGCAGCGAAAGAAGAATGCAAAAGAGGCAGCGAGGCGGCCAGAGAGGTCAGTGGCACAGAAGTGTGGACAGACGCCACGACGCTCTCGGAAAATACAGTAGCAGTGGAGACAGAGGGCTCGCCGCACTCAACTATGGTCGGCGGGCGCTCGGGTGGGGCAAAGGAAACAGGTTCAGCAGACAGAGGGCCAGTGGGGGTGGTGACAGTCGCGGGAGTGGTGGAGGTGGGCTCAGCTAAGGTATTCCCGACACCGACAGAGGTGTGGACAGAGGTGTCAGGAGCAGCAGAAACATCAGGTGTAGGCTGAGGGGCCACAGGGTCAACAGGGGCGGCAGGCTCGGCAGGGGCGACAGGGTCTGCGGGGGCAGCGTGGGCCTGCTCGGCCTCCTCGGCCTCGAGCACGTAAGCAGCGGGGATGAGAACATCCATCGCAGGGAGCCAGTCAACGTGGGCTGGTGCAATCTGAGTCCGAGCTGGGCTCGGAAGAATCATGTAATCGGCACCGTAAGGGCCGTGCAGCCAGACCCAGTGACGCTCACCGTGCGGACGAATCATCTTCATCCGGGCCATAACATCGATCGACAAAGAAGTGGGGCATGGGACTCGTCGCAGGTCGTCAGGGAAGTCCTCGCCGGTCATAAGGGCAAGCAAGGTGATCAGGCCGCCGCAGCATATCGGTGAGCGAGCGCCCACCGATACAATGATGCGGTCCAAAAACCAAGCCGCGACATCAATCACGACGGCGGGGACCAGCTCATCGCCATCCCTAGATAGAGCTCTGGGACGTGTCATCGCGTAGAGCATGTAGAGCTCTGGCGTAGACATCGTGCACGGCTCATATCTGGCCAAAAAGGTCGTCGCCATAAGGCGCTGAGCTATGCGGAGGCAGGGGTGGACAATGGCCGAGGCCTTGGCCCTACTAGGGTCAAAGGCAGCGTGAAGACCCGTAATCCGGGCCCAGAAGGCACCGGCGTCGAAGGAAGGTGGGGGGATATGGGTGGGGCTGTAACCGCGATCGGCTCCGGGGACAGCGGGCCACGAGAAGAATGCTCTCATCATATCGAGAGTGACCTGGCACTCCCGGTCCATGAACCGAAACGAGCATCCCTCGTCGGTCCGGGCGATCGAACTCAGTACCTCAAGTGTTGGACGGGTAAACGTGTCCGCCGACACCTGGAAGAAATCTCGCCAGCCCACGTTGTCGTACAACGTGAGCATCCCCTCTAGTACCCCCAGGTGTCCTAGGTCAGCGAGGTGTGCAAACCTGGAGGGTACGATCGAGCGCTGGGAGATACGCTTGAAGACGGCGCGGTGTGCGTCGTCTCGGAACGTAATCCCGAGCGGCCCGACCAGTGGAGCCGGAGGTGGTGGATGTGGAGCGACGGGTAGTGGATGTGTGGGCTGTGCGGGCTGTGTGGGCGCTGCAGGCTGTGCGGGGTGCACGGGGCCTGCAGGCTGTGCTGGGTGGATGGGGTGTGTGGGAGAAGGTGGAGGAGAGTCCTCCAACTCGTGGGAGGGGCCGGCGTCATCCGACCGCTTCCGCTTGGCGGAAGCTCTCTTCGACCGCGGCCGTGTCCGGGGCGTCATATCGGCCCCGAGCGCGCGCCGAAAAGTGTAAAAAGTGCGGCGTGCGTAAAAGAATGGAAGGATTATACCCAAACACGCCGCGAGTGCAAAATAATGGAAGCGTGCGAAGTCAACGCCTCTGCGAAGCCCGAATCAGTCCCTAGAAGCTCTCCGGGGCTCCCCTAAGCTCCCAAAAACAACATGCGCATGAAATGGCGATATCAGCGGGTAATATTCAAATCGTATGGAGCATTAGGGGTATAATAGATAGATATAGAAATTAATTTGGGTTTGGGGTTCGTTTAATACATGGATCCTCAAAATATACACAGAAAGAGGCGAAAAAGGCGAAATGGGCGATACCGGAGATGGCCGGAGACACGGCCGCCGGCGACGACTCGGGCGAGGCGCGGCGGGTGCTCGGCCGGCGGTGGCTGGCCGAGCGCCGGCGCTGTGGTGGTCGGACGGGCGAGTGAGGGCGCGAGCGAGCGAGGGTCGGGCGAGGGAGCTGAGGGGTCGCGGGGTGTTTGGGTTTTTCTCGTTTCGAAAAATGTGCCCCCCTCGGCCACTTATATAGTAGAAGTTACGACTCGGCCGAGTGACTAGGTCACTCGGCCGAGTGATATCAATTGAAATATCCTCCTCGCTTATGCTTCGGCCGAGTGGCCTTGCCAGCCTCGGCCGAGTGGAGTAAGTCCATTCGGCCGAGTGGCTCAAGCTACTCGGCAAGACTCGCTCTAGGAGCGTATCAGTTTTACTCGGCCGAGTGAAAATATAGACTCGGCCGAGTAGCAGTTATACTGAAATCAGGAAAATAAACAGAGAGTTGGGTACAGCAGACTTCCCTAGTTCGTGAGCGGCTCGGCCGGACGAACTTGTGTACTCGGCCGAGTGACTAGTATACTCGGCCGAGTGAGCCTTGTTTTCTGCTGTTTGTCTTCGTTTGGGCTCTAAACTCCGTCTTTCTTCCTCCAGTCGATTTCATCTTTCTCCTGAGCATCGAGCATCTTCCTGGGGCGCTCCTAATCGTCTCGTTCATCCTCCTCATGATGGATTTACCTATCTCCTCTCCTGTCAAGAAAAATAGGACCTGTTATCACAAAATTTTTGGGCGAACGACTCAAAACACTAAAAATTTCTAAAACAAAAATAAAGAAAAAGTGAAAATAAAGTGATAATCGTCGGGTTGCCTCCCGACAAGCGCTTGTTTAAGGTCGTGAGCTCGACCCCCTATGATTTTCAATTAATGCGGGATGTTTGGTGCATATGAGATGCACCCATCAAACTTTCCGGGGAGAACGCTTGGATTCGGAAGTTGCGGTGGCGTGTTCTCCCGCGGTGGTCTCTCGTCCCGAATAGTGTTGGGGGGAGGCTCCCCCAAGCTAGCATTTGCTCCGGTCAACGGCTTTACCGGTGATGCCGATCTCCGTGCCGGCGGAGCTTTCTTCGGAGACTTTTGTTTCGAGAGCTTGCAGAGCTCTCGAATCCTTGCGACATCAGCGTCGCCTTCATCATTTTCAGCGGAGAGGTCGGGGGAATCGTCTATCTTCTCATCTTGGCCTAAATCCGGGCCTTCATCAAAATCCTCATCGAAAAGAGCGCCGATTGAGTGGGGGATCGCCTCTTCTATCACCTCATCAAGGAGGTCCATGTAGTCAAGTTCCTCGTGGTAAGGCATGTGTTTCATAGCCTTAGGAATGTGAAGCTCCACCTCGATGTTGCCGACATTCAAAGTTAGGGTACCTTCTCGCACGTCGACAATCACTCCGGCGGTGGCGAGGAACGGGCGTCCAAGTATCAATGAAGTATCTCCCTCCTCCTTAACGTCCATGATCACGAAGTCACATGTCAAGCATATTCCCCCCGGGACTTGTAGCGGGATGTCTTCGGCTATCCCTACTGGCCTTGTTATTCGCCCATCGGCCAATTGTATCCGCATGTCGGTAGGTTTCAACTTCGTCCCGGTGTTTTGCCTTAAGAACATGGAGAGAGGCATGAGGCTCACACTAGCCCCTAGATCTACCAACGCCTTTTGAAGAGGGACGCTGCCCAAGGTGCAAGGAATCCGAAAACTCCCCGGGTCTTTAAATTTGGCCGGCTCCCTCTCTCTCTTGGTGAACCAAGAGCCCTCCTCGGCTAGCATAATCTTCTCCTTCCTTTTTCTCCCCGAAATCAAATCCTTTAGGAATTTAGCATATGTGGGGATTTCCACGATGGCGTCGAGGAAGGGAATGTTGAGGCTAACTCCTCTAAGATACTCGAGAAACTTTGCTAGCCTTTTCTCCATTTTCGCTCTAGCAAGCCTTTGGGGAAATGGGACCGGTGGCATGAAGTGCCTTTCCTCAATCAATTGCTCCGCTCTAGATTTCTCATTCTCTTGTGGCTCTTTCTCTTTATCATCTTCAACTACCGGCTCAATTGGCTCCAAGCTTTCCTCCACGGGCTCCTCGGTAGGAATCATAGCGGGGGAGGTATCCTTCCCGCCTCTAGTAGTAACGGCAACTACGGCATTGATGTGGCCGGTGTTGCCCCGTGGGTTTTGCTCGGGTTGCGCCGGCAATCGTTGAGTGTTCCGATTGAGCAACGCCAATTGCTCCGATATTTGAGCCACAACGGTATTAAGGGAGTCTTGCCCCGTCTTCAAGGTAGCATTGACCTTATTTTGCTCGACCATAAACGCCTCCACTCTAGCTTCAAAGTCGGATCGTTGTTGAGCTTGTGGAGGGTTTTGATTTTGATTCCTCCACCCTTGATTGTATCCGGGCGACCTATATGGTGGAACTTGTTGCTTCGGTTGGAAATTTTGTTGTGGAGGCCCCCTCGGCGGATAGTGTTGTTGTTGGGGTGGTGGTGGTCGAGCTTGTTGAGGTGGTTGTTGTGGCGGGTTCAAAGCTCCTTCATTGTTGGCGTAAGAGAATCCGGGATGATTTCTTGTGGCCGGATTGGCCCAATATCCTTGGTTCCCCGCAACATATTGTACTTGCTCCAAGGATCCTTCTCCTTGCTCTCCTCCCACGTACATGGCTTGAGATTGGTCTTGCCAATCACACATTTGGTTCGGTGGAGCGGAGGTGGAAGGGGTTCCTTGGGGCTCCGTGATAAACTTCTCCAGTCTCTCCACTACCTTGTGGAGAGAATCAAACTTGCTTGTAAGCTCCGCTACGGCCTTCGCCTCGTAGATACTAGTTGGCTTTAAGGAGGACGTGGAGTGTCCTCGCTCATCGCCCCATTGTTGGTTGTTTGAGGCCATCTCCTCAATTAGGGCCGTAGCTTCCTCGGGAGTCTTTGACAAGATAGCACCATTCACCGCGGCATCAATAATTTGTTTGGTCCCCAGTTGGAGACCGTTGTAGAAGCTATGAACTAGCTCCCAATCTTCAATGCTGTGATGCGGACATTGATGTTGCAAATCCTTAAAACGCTCCCAAGCCTTATAGAGCGTCTCTTGGGGTCCTTGCTTGAAGGACATGAGAGCGCTCCGGATCTTCACCGTCTTGGATGGCGGATCGAACTTGTCAATGAATGCACTCGCCAACTCATCCCAAGAGGTGAAGACTCCGTCAGCCTGCGTCCTCAACCAATAGAGTGCCTTGTCCTTTAGCGTGAAGGGGAAGAGACGCAGTCTGATGGCATCGATGGAGACCCCCGGCATCTGAAATGTGGCGCACTTCGACATGAATAATTGGATGTGGTAGTGAGGATTCTCATGGGCATTCCCATGAAATTGATCCTGCTACATCAGAACCACTAGTCCAGTCTTTAGCTCGAAGTTCTTGTCGGCCGCCAACTCCGGCACGGCAATGGATGAGGTCGTAGAAGAGGTCTTAGGCCGAAGCCTGTCTCGAATAGAAATTATTCTCGCCATCCTTGCCGCTAATTGTTCCGCAGTTTCCGGGTTGGTCATAAACCGCCCTTCCGGATTTTGTCTCCTTTCCGCTCTAAGTCTCCGCGCGGTACGTTCGATCTCGGGATCAAATAATATAGCTTCAGGGTCCGCCGTAGATCTCGTGTACATGCACAGGGAAACAGAGTTTCAAAGAAATGATTAGTACCGTGGAAGGGTTAGGTAAAGATAAAGGAATGGAAATAATAATAATAATAATAATAAAAAGAAATAGCTAAGGTGGTAAGATCAAACGCAATCGCCTCCCCGGCAGCGGCGCCAAAAACTTGATCGCTCCAGGACGTAACCCAAAAGAACGGTTGTAGTTTTACCGCAAGCGTACGGTGTAGCAGCGAGCGGGTTATCGAACACAGGGAGGACGAATGACCGTGCTTGTTCCGATCAACCTGGCTATTTAAGAAGAGAAATTTGCCTTCGGCGATCCTGTCACAATCGTCAGACAAAATGCAGAAATATCAAATCAAATAAAAGACGTCTAGGGAATGGGGAATCCCCGCTACTCACCGTATTTCGTCAATGTGGTTCATTGGTATCAAAATTGCTAGAGTAGAGATTCGGATGAACTAGTTGCAACTGAATGTAGAACCGAGCTCACACTCTCGTGCTGTTGCCGGTCTATAGCTATCCTAGGTTCGGGTCCAATCTTTTGCAAACCCTAGCCTAGGGAAGCTAGCATTAGGATCAACATCATCGTTCAATCGTGCCCCGAGCCCAATCTCTTGCAAACTCGGGCCACGACCTAGGTTGGGATAGTTCCTACCCGTCCAATCTCTTGCAAACGGGTATTGGCACGGAATTGGAACCGGAAACCCTAGTATCGGTCCAATCTCTTGCAAACCGATACTTCGGAAATTCGATTCCAACCCAATTCGGATTTCTAGGGTTTCATATCGAATTGGGATCCAATCTCTTGCAAATCCCAATCGATATGAATACCTAGCCATCCGTAGTAAATTGATCCCAATCTAATCCCTACTAACAATTCTAGCACAATTTCTACCAATTCATCACAAATATGAAATAGGGCTTGTAGGGTTCATCCCCACGCCCCAAGACGTGGAGACTACTCACAAATCATAGCAAGATCACAGAAATAATCAATGAAATAAGCCATAGAATTCATCACAATATTGAGATATGCAATAAAAATAGAATTTTTAGAGAAGAGAAGAGCAAACCAATGGAGTTCTTCAATTAATCCAACAAAAATCACCTTTTCTCTCCTCTCCAATCACAAGAATAAAACTCAAAAGTTAATCTAAAAAGCTGCAAAAAATCTAAGAGAGAAGCTCTTAAAACTAGGGTAAAAACAGGGGTTAAATAGCCCCCAAAATCGTCCAAAAACTGTGACCAAAATACCCATACACAGCCTGTTTTCCGCAATTTTCGCTACAGGCAGCGCGTCGCACTCGGCCGAGTGACAAAAGTCGCTCGGCCGAGTGAAAACCCTATAATTTTCCAGTAAGTCTCGATCTTCAGGGGTCTTCACTTCGGGGGCTGGTCGGCCGAGTGAGTTGTCGTCACTCGGCCGATGGCTTCATGGTACTCGGGCGGACGGGATTATCCACTCGGCCGAGTGGGTCTTCTGAAGCTCAGGCAGCCGAAAAACAGTAACTTGGAGATTTTTGAAGGGCTTCGTCTGGGCGCCACTCGGGCGGACGGGGTCTCGTCACTCGGCCGATGTGGTCTCCGTCGCTCGGCCGAGTGCACGTATGAATCGTGTCTACTCTGGTCGGCCGAGCGGTGTCTCGCTGGTCGGCCGAGTGGCTCCTCCACTCGGCCGAGTGGGACACTAAAAATGCCCAGATTGCTTATTTTGGCCTCCTCTTCGCTCCTGCGACATCCGTTCTTCTTCCGCTCCTCTCCAACAGCAAAATACCCCTCGGGGAGGTCGTCGGTGACCCTCTGGAGTAAGCGCATCTCGAGATCACTCCAAATCGCGCCAAATCACCTGAAATACGACAAAAACAACAAATCGTGAAAATCATCGCAATATCGTCGATATATCGTGAAAAACATGATTTGGGCGATCTAAATGGCATGCAAACATGCGGGAAAAAGGTGTAAAATAAGGAGTGATCAGATTTGGGCTTACATTATAAAGAATTATCCTTCGGACCTCCATGTTTATGCAGACCCAGAACAAAAAGTCACAAAATGGGTACCTACAGTGGGACGACTATCTACTGCAGATATGCAAAGCAAACTATGAAAGCAACCTCATCATGTCATTGTGAGATCCTCACCATTCCAGAAACAAAACAATGGTGTGTTTGGGTGTGCCTAGTGGTACATCACATCCTAGTGAAGAATGGGTAAAATGCTGGCGTTTTGGAGCTAATCAGATTGTCTGAAGACCAAGCCACTTGCTTACCCCACTTTTGAGGAGACTACATCAGAGGCGACAAAACAAAGCACACCTCTCCAGAGTTTTTGGATTCTGCAGCCGCTTAATGGTTACGATATTTGAAATTTGTATATATCTTCGGAATGTTGTAATTAGGAATGATGAAAAACACCTAAGAGATCTGAAAGCCTAAGGGCTTGTATAGATCAGGGGGAGTTAAAGAGATTGTGTACTCTTTTTCCTTAGCTATGGTTTTTGCCCATAGGGTTTTTCATCGCCAAATGTTTTAACGAGGCAAGTCCTATTAACACAGGACCCTGAAGTATCCATCCCTCGTGATACTTATATGATGCTCAGAATCTCGAAGTATTCATGAGCAGAGTTCACGCTTATGGCTGGATAAGGTGGAGTGTTGTAAATAGATTACCGAGTGAGATGATAAGATTGTAATCTATTCAAATAGATTGTATCATAACTCTCCCATCCCCTATAAATAAAGGCATGGGGTTTTCCCCAGAAGAACGAGGTTCACAACATATTACCATTTTTTAGAATAACACTTGGTTGGTGATTTTGTTAATTTGTCTGTTAACTTGGCAATTAACTTGGCCATTAACTGCAGTCAATTTGGTCATGTTTAGCTTACATTGATTTAGATTTAACTATGTAAAATTTCATGTGTAACAGGAATGATGCAAAATAGGATCCAGATTCATAGAAAACGTAATAAAATTGTCAATCAAGAAATGTTATTTTAAAAATGGCAGTACAAGAAGCAGAACAATTAATTACATGAATGTTAATCTACTTTATCCTTTTATTTATGGCAAAGGATCAATAAGCACGAAAGCGCATACTGTGTTCAGGGCTCTGCAACTTTTGGGTGGACTTCCATATCATTAGGTGCATTAGAAGATTCGAAACTCAGCTTTATATGCAGAATAAAAATACAATTCTCTTACTTGTTTGGCATGAACATTTTTGACAAGAAAAAACAGAACATAAAGTGAAATACATAACATTCATAATTTTTTTTATCAATTCTTGACAAAAATTAATATTGTTTTTGCATTAGAGATTAGAAGTTAGAGTGATGCTATATACACCCCAAATCGAGGGGTGTGTATGTACTTTTTCTTTTCCAAAATGGAAAATCTATCACCTCATTCGTCACATCTTTCTCGCTCTCTCTTCTCTAACTTTGGTAATATTTGACAATGAAATTTATATACACCCCCACATCATTTGTCACATCTCTCTCTTCTCTAATTTTGGTAATATTTGGCACTAAAAAGGATATACACCCCCTATTTGGCACTAAAAAGGATATACACCCCCTACTTGGGGGTGTATATAGCACATCTCTATAAGTTAATACAATTATGATGATTATTCTTGAGGGGTTTCAATTTGTAATTGAACTAGTGAAAACTAGTGCCCTTGTTTTTCTCTTATCTCTCAAACTACAATCATGTCAACATCACTCCAACCCTTCTTTTTCTCCCATCACCCATTAACATCACGCTTTTCCTCTCCAACCCATCCTTTTCTCCCATCAGCCATCAGCATCACCATGTAAGTACCACTCTCCATTCACGCACCCAAGGGCGAAGACCCACTGTTGGTGGCCCCCGCAAAAACGCACCCCAGCCATTCATAATGACGTGAAAAAATCCAGACCGTCCTTGTTATAGTAAAATTCTTTAAATTTGAGTTCTGGGGGTTGGCACGACCGTGCAAAGGATGGCACGGCTGTGAGAGACCCAGCAGGAGATCCAGTTGCTTTATTCAAGCTACACACGGCCATGCGAGACCCTGCATAGCTGTGCAGGGTCCAACAATGAAGCCAGCTACTTTTCGCAAAGTGTGCATGGTCGTTTGAGACCTTGCACAGCTGTGCACGGCCAAAAAGTGCAGTCCAGCATTATTCACAGATTGCATATTGCCGTGCCAGATACTTGCACGGCCGTGTCGCCGTGCTGAAGCAGATTGACGTATTACTCAGACTGTGCAGATTGGCGTTCTGCTTTGAAGTTAAATCATATTGACACGGTTTAAAACACCCTATTCTACACTAGGAAGGACTGCTATGCTATAAATACCCTAAAGATATATCATTTGACGGTATGAAGAGAATTATAGAAGAATTATTGTGTTTTCTTGGGCAAAGCTGATCTTTTTCCGACGACAGACGACGAAAGAGCTTTGAAGCGACTATGAGCCTTGGGAGAGGAGGTATTCCTTGTTCTAAAGTCCCTGGTAAGATCTATCCAATATTTGTGTGTATGAGACATTGTAATTGCTAGGGTGCGAGAATTATTATGGAGAGGGTACATATTGTTTGGAGGGGATTTTTTAGTCGGTGTATTCTCTGAATTATCATCTCTGATTTAGTGGAAACTGTGACAATGGATGACTGGACGTAGGCCACTGGTTGGGCCGAATCCGTATAAATCCTTGCCTCTCTGCATGATTGTATGGTTTTGATTCTGTGGTAGTTCTTATGCTTTTTATGATTCTTTCAAGATCCTAACTTTGCATTGATTTAGTTGGCAGCACATTATCTATTTATTCCGCTATGCACACTTTAGTGTTGATTGATGTTGTGTCAGATTCCCAATAAGTGGTATGAGAGCTATTGGTGAGAAGGGAGTAAGAAGTCAAGATGTCGTCTTCTACCACTTTTCAAGATGGATAAGATCACCAAGAGAAACGACTTCAGTCTTTGAAGGTTAAAGATGAAGGCTTTTCTAATGAGAGACAGACGCAACCAAATTATCGTTGAGAAAGACATTTTTGACAAGGATGTTACGGAGGCACAGAAGGCTGAGATGGAGAGAAAGGCATTAAGCGCATTGGAGTTATCACTTTTAGATGAAGTGCTCAAAAAGGTGGCTGTGGATGCTACTGCGGAGAAGCTTTGGAAGAAGCTGGAGGTGCTCTATGCAAAGAAGAATCTGATAAAAAGGTTGTATCTAATCCAACAGTTATATGTGTTTAATATGAGAGAGGGCACCCACATTAAGGATCACATTGATGCTTTCATGAAGATTATGTCTAACTTGTGAAACATGGGGGTGAACATCGAGGATGCGCAATTGGCGATGATATTATTATGTTCTTTAACGGATGATTTCGACCTATTGGTCAGGTCCATGGCATATGTGCATGAAACATTATCTCTGGAGGAGGTTGAGTCCGCGGTACACTCTGATGTTCTTCATGTTAAAGTAATTGGACTAGAGATTAGTGATCAAGGGCATGTGCTTTTCCTCAGGGGACATCAGGATTCCAGAGGCAGCCATGGTTCTAGGAAGGACAAGGGTCGTTCAAGATCTAAATCACAAGGGCGCAAAGACAGGTGTCACTTGTGCAAAGAGATCGGACATTAGAGAAGGGATTGCCTTAAGCTGAAGAAGAATGGAAAAGAAAAGGATGAAGCTTTTGGTTTCGCTTCAGTGGGAATTAGCAGCAAGGACAGTGATGATGGTGAGATTAGGATGTCGACTACATCTGGAGATTTGTGAATCTCATGGCTATTAGATTCGGGATGCTTCTCTACATGACACCACACATGAGTTGGTTTAGCTCGTATTGTTCTAATGAAGGCGACAACCTTCTGATGGAAACAATATGGCTTGCAAGACAATAGGAGTTGGAGAAGTGCAGATCAAAATGTATGATGGAGTCATCAGGATGCTTACAGATGTACGTTACATGCCAGACTTGAAAAAGAGTCTGATTTCTATTGGTGCTATAGTTGGACATGGGTGCAGGACGGTCGTTGAAAGTGACTCGTTAAAGATGTACAAGGGTTCTCTTGTCATGATAAAGGGAAGAAGAGTACAAAACTTATATGCGCTACAGGGGCACACCATGGAGGATGAGGCTAGCATCTCTCAGGGCACAGATGGTGAAGGATCGACAAAGCTATGTCATCTTCACCTTGGACATCCAAGTGAGAAGTCACTAGATGTGCTTCTTAAAAGGAAGCTGATACAGGCCAGAGATGAGAGGTTGGAGTTACACGAGAAGTGTGTTAAAGGAAAGCTGACAAAGACATGCTTTGGGTCTGCTAGCAGCACAGGTCCACTTGACTATGTACATACAGATGTATGGGGGCCAACTTCTGTACCTCCCATTGGGCAGCGAAGTACTTCGTGTCCTTCATAGATGATTACCTGAGGAAGGTGTGGATCTATCTGATGAAATCTAAAGATCAAGTCTTCGAGAAGATCAAGGCTTGGTGAGCCTTCGTTGAAAAGCAGTATGGGAGAGCCGTCAAGATGTTAAGATCAGATAGAGGTGGAGAGTACATGTCAACAATGTTTAAGGAATTCTGCGGGTATTAGGGTATCTTACGGCACTACACCACACATGGAGATACACAATCAAATGACGTGCAGAGAGACTAAACCATACACTAATGGAGAAGTACCGATGCTTAAGGCTGACCGCTGGACTTCCTAGGAAAAATTGGGGTGAAGTTATGACTATCGCCATGCATCTCGTAAACAGACTACCATCGTTGACGATCAGTTTCAAAATTCCTGAGGAGGAGTGGACATGGAAGACTGGGAACTACTCATACTTGAAGGTTTTTGGATGTCTTGCCTATGCTTTGCAGAAGGATGACAAGCTTGATTCGAGGGCCAAAAAGGTCATTATACTAGGATACCTCGAGGGAGTTAAGGGATACATGTTGCTAGATCTTGTGTCCAACAAGACGTTCACCAGTAGGCATGTCACTTTTGATGAGTTTTGATGGCCAGGCCAGAGATGACTCACTCAGCTAGTGGACATAGGCATAAGGAGACTGACGCTGAGGTCGAGTCACCTACCCTGGAGATAGAGACACGAGATGCTGAGATAGGCCAAGACCCCACTATTGAGTGAGAGCAGATATAGACAAATTAGACTCAAACTCATGTAGAGGTTCCTACACAAGGTCAGCTTGAGGTGTGGAGGTCATCGAGGGCTAGGAAAGCACTAGAGATACTGGGAGAGTGCAACTATTCTGCTGCTACGTTTGCATTTGATGATATATAAGCATACACCCTGAACATAGAGCACTAAGAGCCCTTGACATTTGATGAGGCCCAAACTTCGAGCACGGTTACAGAGTGGTGGCTGACGATGTAAGAGGAGATGGAATCCCTTTACAAGAATGGCACTTGGGAATAGATAGAATTGCATAAGGATAGGAAAGACATTGGATGCAAATGGGTATACAAAGTCAAGGAAGGAGATGTCAGTGATGTGAGGTATAAAGCTCGGCTGGTGGCCAAAGGATTTATGCAGAGGAAGGGAGAAGATTATAATGAGATCTTCTCGCATGTGGTGAGACACACATCCATCCGTGTGTTGTTGTCCTTTGTAGCAGCTCAGGAGTTAGAACTGGAGCAGACAGATGTTAAGACGACATTCTTACATGGATAGCTTGACAAAGAGATCTACATGCGTCGGCCTGAAGACTTCATGATAGAGGGGCAAGAGCAGAAGGTATGCAAGCTGAAGAAATACTTATAAGGTTTAAAACAGAGTCCAAGGTAGTGGTATAAGCGATTTGACTCCTTCATGATGAGCATTGGTTTTGAGCAGAGTATAAAGGACCAGTGTGTATATGTTCGCATACACGGTGATGGGTCAAAAATATATTTTCTCTTATACGTTGACGATATGCTGATTGTGTCACAGGACAAGAAGGAAATCAATAAGTTGAAGGGAAAGCTTGCAGAAGAGTTTGACATGAAGGATCTGGGGCTGGAAAAGAAGATCATTGGTATGAAAATAGCAGAGACAAGAAGATGGGGAAGTTGAGACTGAGCCATGAGAGTTATATTAAGAAAGTCCCAGGACGCTATGGAATGGAGAAGGCGAAGCTTGTCACTAATGGGTTTTGAGTGACCCTTAAAGCATAAATCTATGCCCTTCCTACGCCGGACAGACGATAGAGGCAGAAAAACATGCAGCGGAAAAAACGTTAAACTATTTAACATGCAAGCCCTAAGGATATCAAGACCCTAGCCAGTATCTCTACTATCTTGAGTTGAGTCCGACCACCCCAAGATGGATCTAAGCTACTACAATATTATAAATACTATGCTTAATTTAAACTACATACATGTAACCTTGCTTGCACTGGCATTGTGTACCGAACTGCGTCCCGAGCCGCTCCTCGTCCCGAGCCAAACTGCTTCCCGGATCGCACTGCGTCCCGAGCTAAACTGCTTCCCGAACTGCACCGCATCTCGAGACGAGCAACCCCCTTGTCACTGAGCCAACCACAAACCGAAAAAAGTTTCACTTGAGTGGATCCTCCGTCGAGACTTCGGATCCGATCCAAGCCCCTTCGTGGCTTTGCTAGAGCCCTATAGGAGCAATACAGAAACATAGGGAGAAGAGAAAACATTTATTTTAAGCTTAGATCCGAGCGTGCTCCAAACTTTTTGGGTGCCACTCAGATCTAGAGCTTGGAACGAGTTTAGAGAAAGGGGGCAAGCCCTTATTTATATAGGTGGCTGACCCCTCCCCTTTACTCCACTTTCGATGTGGGACTAAAGTTTTGGAGTTAATAATTCAAGTTAGTTTGCCTTTCGTAAAGGCCAAACTTCCATGAAATTTAACTCCATCACCGTTGAGATTTACATTCGATACAACCTATCAAATCGAAGAGCGCTGAACAGTGAACGCGTAGGAAAAAACGACGAGTCAATCCGAGTCCGTTTGACCCCTCAATTGATCGTCCAAACATGAGCCCAAAAGTCATTTTTCCTACAAAGCCAGCTGTCATTTGACCATAGGGTTCTGAACCCAGGTGGTAGGTCCCACATTACCAGCTGGGTGGGCCCAGCCAGGCTGATGCCTGGCAGCCATCCTGGGCACTGCCCAGGCCTGGGCCAGGCACCGAAGCGCCAGGCGCCTAGGCCTGGCACCCAGGTCGCTCATGCCCAGGGCGCCTGGGTGCCTAGGCGCTGGCCTGGTGCCCAGGGTGTATGGGCCTGGCGCTTGGGCCTGGCCCGGTGCCCAGGGTGCCCCAGGTTAGGACTGGGCATCCCAGGCCCAGTGCCTGGGCCTGTGCGTCTGGTACCAGTTCATCTTGGGCTGACCCATGTCCAGTTTGGGCATGGGCAAGGCTTATTATGCTTCTTAATGGTTTTGGGCATATCTCGTGCATTTGGCGTCCGTTTTGGATGCCGTTCGAACCTATGTTTAGAACGGGACATTCTCATCTTACAGGCAAACTTTTCCTCGCATTTATTTAATTAAATATGGTCATAAACAATTTACTACGTATTTAACTCTATTTGCATCATATGCAAAATAGTCACTATCTAAGATTAAAATCTCCCACTTGCACTCAGGATCATTTATCCTGAATGCAGAGGCTAACTGCAAACTCTTTGCAGTTTTCTATTCCTTTCATCAAATGCATATTCTCCCAAATTTCTACCTATTACTAGACGAAGGTCGCATTTTGTGTGAGACCTTACAGCCTGACCCTACTACATGTGGGGCTCGAAGCCCCAGACGGCAGTAATCGCAAGTAGCAGGTGCCATCCCTGTTTTAGTATCATAGTTATGTGGTTAGCTCATTGACATGAGTGTTGTCAGGACCACCCTGACTGTGTCCGTGATGAATACCATAGTTTTAGTCTTCTTCATCAAAACTACGCCATTTTGTTCAAGCCTAGGGTACGGTCAAACTGTCAACCCTAATAGTTCGAAACAGGTTAGTCTCCATCGATCTTTAGTCAAATAATGTTGGACCTCTTCCAACATATCCTGGTCATAGTTTTCACTAAAGATCGAACTAACACTACGACACTAACTCCCATTGACCAGGAGAGACGAATCTTACCTTTGTCATTACTCTCCTCGCGCTTCAAATGTCACCCAACCAAAGATCTGTCGACATGCCTTGCCTCGAAGCTAGGTCAGGGATCTAAGTGACACCGTTCACGTACAGGTTCGTACAATAACCTCAAGTCAAAAGACCAACTTGCCTATTATCACTAAGAGTTATCACTGACAGATTGGTCAATCATAACCATATGATAACTCTTGTTGGGTCGTTCAGTGAACTCATTCTCCAATGAGCACTTGTGTCTCTTTTTCGACTTCACCAAATCAAACGATCATGAGATCACCGTCACCGCTACATGATCACTCTATATTTTACACCTTTTTCCCGCATGTTTGCATGCCATTTGAATCGCTCAAATCACGTTTTTCACGATTTATCGACAACATTGCGATACTTTTCACGATTTGTTGTTTTTGTCGTATTTCAGGAGATTTGGAGCGATTTGGGGTGATTCTGAGATACACCCACTCCGGAGTGTCACCGACGACTTCCCTGAGGGGTATTTTGAGATTCGAGAGGAGCGGAAGAAGAAAGAACATCGTAGGAGCGACGAGGAGGCAAAAATACGCAATTTGGGCATCTTCAGTGTCTCACTCGGCCGAGTGAAGGAGTCACTCGGCCGACCAACGAGACCCCGCTCGGCCGGCCAGATCGGAAACGCTCCTAGCAGCATATCAGCGTGCACTCGGCCGAGCATCAGAAGCCGACTCGGCCGAGTGATGTATCCCGTCCGCCCGAGTGGCACCCAGACGACGCCCATCAAAAACATCGAAGTTACTGTTTTTCATCAGTCTGAGCATCAAAAGCCCGACTCGGCCGAGTGGCAATTATCGTCTGCCCGAGTGAAGATAAGCCCATCGGCCGAGTGACGACAACTCACTCGACCGAGTGACGCCCGATGTGACGACCCCCAAGACCCCAGAGTTACTGGAATCCGTCAGGGTTTCTCACTCGACCGAGCGACATTTGTCACTCGGTCGAGTGAGCAGCGCTGCCTGTAGCGGAAATCACGATTTTGGAGCTACGCAGGGGCAGTTTGGTCACGAATTTTTGGGCAGTTTTGGGGGGGTATTTAACCCCAGATTCTAACCTAGTTTAGAGAGCTTTTTCTATTGCTTTTGGCAGCCTTTTTAGATTAGATTTTTTAGAGTTTAATTCTTGTGATTGGAGAGGAGAGAAAAGTGCTATTTTGTTGGATTCTTGGAAAGCTACATTGGTTTGTCTCCCTCTCTATTAAAAATCCTATTTTTATTGCTATTTTGAATATTTCTATGAATTCCATTACTGTTTCTATTGATTATTCTTCCATTAGCAATATGATTTGTGAGTAGTCTTAACGTCTTAGGGCGTAGGGATGAACCCTACGAGCCCAATTTCCGATTTGTGACGATTTGATAGAACCATTGCTAGAATTGATTAGGGTTAGTTTGGGATTGATATAACACGGATAGCTAGGTGTTCATATCGATTGGGATTTGCAAGAGATTGGATCCCAATTCGATAGGAAACCCTAGAAATCCGAATTGGGTTGAAATTGAGTTTCCGTAGTACCGGTTTACAAGAGATTGGACCGATACTAGAATTCTCGGTTGCAATTCTATACCGATACCCGTTTGCAAGAGATTGGACGGGTAGGAACTATCCCAACCTAGGTCGTAGCCCGAGTTTGCACGAGAGTGGGCTCGGGATGCGATTGAACGATGACGTTGATCCTAATGCTAGCTTGCCTAGGCTAGGGTTTGCAAGAGATTGGACCCGAGCCTAGGTTTGCTATAGACCGGCAACAGCACGAGAGCGTGAGCTAGGTTTTACATTCAGTTGCAACTAGTTCACCCGACATTCTACCCTAGCAATTGTGAAACCGATGAATCACAATGATGAGATACGATGAGTAGCGGGGATTCCCTATTCCCTAGGCGTCTTTATTTGATTTTATATCTCTTTACATTGTTTGACGATTGTGACAACATCGCCGAAAGGCAATTTCCTACTTTTCTGTCCCTATAGCCAGGTTGTTCGGAGAAGGCACTATCATACGTCATCCCTGTGTTCGATACCCGCTCGCCGCTACACCGTGCGCTTGCGGTAAAACTACACGTTCACTCTTTAGGGTGTACGCCCGGGCGCGATCACTACACGGTGAAGACTACGACACAATGGTCTATCCGATGTTTCGATATCCTTTTATCGAAACATCGACGACCACAAACGTTTTTAGACTTATGCTACTAATGGTCAAGAACTTCTCCATGATCGAGATCCTCATCTTGATACATGTTTGACCTTACATTAAGTCTCAGGACTTTACCTAAGTTTCTAATGATAACTACATTATGATTTAACTTAGATAAATTCTTACCATACAGCTTATTGTAATTTTGAACAAGATGTTTGTACAATTAGACAGAGATAAATTGCCTCGAGGGCATACATCTCCCAACATCTCCCACTTGCACTCAGGCCCATTTATCCTGGTATCTCATATCGTATTTACACACAAGTCTTACCAGACTTCATGTGGTAGAACCTTCGTGAGTGGATCTGCCAAAACATCTACTGTATAGACTTTAGGGGTTTTCTATGTTTAACTTAGGCCACATATTTGAATCTCATCCAAATAACTCTCTTGGTCCCTCGGAATCCATAATATTTAATTTTCTTGTATCTCATCCAGATCATCGTACCTTACGACAAAAATTTAAAATAAGTTACTAGTCATTTTAGATGGTTCATATTCATTTCTGATAAAGTGTCAAACTTTTTGACCGCTTTGTCAAAACATATGTCTAGCCTCTTGATGTCTCACATGTATTTTATTCGCTCCCACTGACCTTGAAAACTCTCTGGCCAATTCATATAAGTTCGTTCTTCTAAATCATATTTCGAAAACGAACTATAAATGAATGCTCCATTTTTTATGGTCATCATGAGCATTTACATCGAGTTCAGTCTGAGTAGATCTGTACAAATCTGTTGGCAAGACAGTTTCATCATAATCCATTTATAGGAGTTAGGATGAAAACAGTTCTCAGCTAACACAAGTTGTACTTCACTACTTTCTTTCTGCACCTATCTTCTAACTTAAAGATTTTCTTGTAGTCGATAAGAAACACTTTCTTTTGGGCACATAAACTAAAGTCCATACTTTATATTACGTGCACAGAACTTTTCAGATTGCATCAAGTTATTAGCCCGAGTCCCTACTCCGAATTTCATCCTGGAAGTTGACTAAGTCATCATCAATTATGATGTCTAACTCGACTCTTCGTCTCACGAGACTCGAGTAATCATTTAACTTCCTAACGACTGATTTTAATGGTTATCTTATTGATAAGGTCCTCACAGAACCTTATCAAAACCTAGGCATTACTATCTAGGACTTAACCTAGAGGGAGGATTATAACTCAGAGTCACTTGCCATGCATTGCACCATGTCTAACAAAGTGCGATCATGCTCTCTAACATGCTGATGTGTTAAGAGACTTGACCTGAGAGAAAATCACATTTTATTTTTAATTTACGCAAAATTTAAACAGCTAAGTATTTGACTCTTCGATCTAATCGAAGCAGTTCAAGTACTTCTGTCATTTTGTTCTTTATTTTATCAGACTTGTGTTTCAGCAAGAACACGTGTCGTAATAAAATAAGAACAACTTATCTAGGCTACTATAGACTTGAGTCTGAATACATCTGTATGTACAAGACCATGAGTTCTCCAACTCATTCTTCCACTGTCTCACAGAAGGTGTTGGGCCAACATACCTTTGAGACAAGATTCACAAGTGCCCGTAGATTTCATAATACGAGAGGTCAGACCCCTCTTTATGTGACTTGTGAATCTTAGTCTCTTTGGTATGACCTAGTCTATTTTGCCATATAAGTTTTGTTACTATCTTGTGTAATCATGTATTAACATTTAATACATTATCAGTATACAAATTACTCACATAAAACATTGCTTCAGAAGCAAGGTGACGACATTCATCAAAAATGTGTTTGACGTCCTGCATGGCCCAAGAAACAACAATTGTACTTTTTCAACACGTAGACAATCTATTTCTTTTGTATAACGATTATCCTGAAATCGTGACATCAAATGTGTCACATTTTCAGTTCCTCCTACTTATGCATTTACTAATGATAAATAAAAAATATCTTTTCCAGTTGAATTTCCTTAGTGCCTTCTTCCTTTTCTAAATCTCATTTAGATATTATACGACCAAACAAAATTATTAGCTGTGCAAGCACCTAACATATCCAAACACTTGAGCTTCACAACCTTGAGTTGACTCAACAAGTTGCTTGACTCAAGATCTGATTTGGATATATGGTCTTGTACCGCTTCTGCACACATCTTCGAATCAAACAGTTTGATCGAAGTTTCGAACCTTGTGGATTGAAACCGTTTTCCATACAACCTTGAGTTGAGTCAACAAATTATATGGAGAAACATGCTTTGAACATCAGTATGTTCGAGCTGCCCCTTATAGAGGCGAGTGACAGGTAGTGTGCATTTATTTGTTGGACCCAGATCTTTAAGGAAATCATTGTCCTTAAGTCTGTGATTAAGAAGGTCATTTTAATGTCAACGAGAACTTTGTTTACTCTATCAATTAGAATTTGAGTTGATATTCCATTAATCGACTATTTTGACCAGTTAACTTATTCTCTTAGAATATTATGTTTTTGATTCTATTGGTAAATATAGAACTACCCTAGTTTAGCATATGTTCAATATTAAATATAGATAGAATGGCTTTTAACTAACTATATCCTTCCACTATTTTTGCGATCATTTTAAGCCTTAATACTGAACGATTAAATTAAATAAAATTAAATTAATGGATAATAGATCCAACCACCCTGAGTCTCACAACCTTGAGTGTGCTCAACAAATTGCTTGACTCTGCGATTGGTAGATGACTCTTCATCAATTATATCATAAATGATTCTCTTATTGGTTTTTACCCCTAGCCACTTATGATCGTGTGTGTGCTCATCCAAATCACAATGAAGAGTTTAGTCCGACCCTTGTTTTCGTGTCTAGCTTAACTTACGCCGGTGCTCGGTGTATTCACGACACGATGGTTTGGGTCAAGACTAGACTACATCTCATGTATTGAGAAGTTGGTTTCTATAAAGTGTCTACGACATAGCTTGAGTGTGCTCAACAACTATATCAAAAGAACCTATAGTTGCCAACCTCTAAAACAAGGAGGGCTACGGCTAATCTTGAACAATATTTTTAACGTAATTGACTTAGATATAGTCCAGGGTGTCATATAATCATGATTCACGTCATTGTGGTCCAGCGGACACGGCCAGTGAATTGACTAAGCCGGGATCACTTATCCCCAGTCTAGCTAGGGTGATCCAACAAACTTAGCCAAGCACATTGACTAGATCATGGTTCATTGAATGAAACTTATCATTTTTATACATGTGCCATAGACTAAAAGGCTTTTATTAGAACTAGTTAATCCTATCAACTAGTGAATCCTAAAATTCAAAATTAATTAGGATTTGTTAATAACTTTAATTAAGTCCTTATCAATTATAAGGTTCATTTGTATTAACCTGCTATCCTAATCGTTATTAGGATTTTAATAAATACATATTACAACACTTTAAAGTGTAGTCTCTTAATGAAAATTATTATTATAACGATTAAAATAATAATTTTCATTAAAAGGACTATTCTAATCGGGAATTAGGAATGAGAAGGTTGTCACGATTTATTAAAACATAGCATGTTATTTATAATTCAGCTTATAAATTTTAAAGAGGTTTTTTTATGGCTAACCTAAAGGGTTTCTTGAATTATCAAATAATAAGTAAGAATTTAGAATGGCCATTAAAGATAAACTATACTAACTTTATCACATAAAATTAGGTATCCTAATATTTAACAATTAAATATGAACAACATATTAAAAATTTATCTAATAACAATTAATATGCATCTTAAAATTTAACACTTAAATAATAAGCAAGATTTTAAAACATAAAATTTTATCTAATAAAATTAAATAGTTTCATAAAAATTATCACTTAATTTTATTTCAAAAACTTTGTTTTAAATCATCGTAAAATATTAGCATGCTTCAAAAAAGGATTTTATTGCATAAAATAATTATTAAAAGCATCTAATAAAATGTTTGTTCCATTTTTAACGAATATCACATAAAGTTAAAAACAGATCTAATGTGTATTTAAAAAAGCATACTAGAATTTATAAATTGCAGTCCTTAGATCAAAAGTAAACCTGATGCTCCGATGCTACTGATGGATTTTGAGGGACCCTTAGGGCGTAAATCTATGCCCGTCCTACGTCGGACGGACGATAGAGGCAAGAAAAACATGCAGCGGAAACAACGTTAAACTATTTAACATGCAAGCCCTAAGGATATCAAGACCATAGTCAGGATCTCTACTATCTTAAGTTGGGTCCGACCACCCCAAGATAGATCTAAGCTACTGCAATATTATAAATACTATGCTTAATTTAAACTACATACCTAGAACCTTGCTTGCACCGGCAAGGCATACCGAACCGCGTCCCGAGCTGCTCCTCGTCCCGAGCCAAACCGCTTCCCGGACCGCACCGCGTCTCGAGCCGACCGCTTACTGAACCGCACCACGTCCTAAGGCGAGCAACCTGTTGAATATTGGACTCCCCGGATTTGGTTTTGATGATGAGCAAACATAAATAATCCATGAACTAACAATTTGTGAGCGCAATATTGGAGATCGTCGCCAAATTCACGAGAACATTCAAAGCGACATCTCAACACTTCCCAAAGCTCGTATTCATGCCTAAAGCTTCGTTGAAGCTCTTGCGCCGTTTTGGAAGTTATGAAGAATCAATCGAAGCTCTCGAAGACCGTTTATTAAGGTTTTATTTATAGTCTTTTTAGCTTCGATATATAGAATGTTAAGCCTTGAGTATATCTTACCATTCTAACTTCATAACGCTCATATCGTAGCTCTAGGATCTTAGTACAAGTTCATTCTAACTTCCTCGAAGCGTCGCGCTTCGATTCGGACTTGTTTGTGCATGTTAGTTGGTACAAGAAGAAGTACTGACCGACTAGATGGTGATCTAGTCGGTCAGTAACTCTTCTTGGACCGACTAGTTTGATTCCTTAATTTCTTGGACTTTACTGTTTACAGTTAGTCGGTCTACGTTGACTCACCGACCGACTAGTTTGTGAACTAGTCGGTCAGTGATGCTTCTTTGACCGACTAGTTGTGACTTAATGTTCATGCTAAATTTCTCCTAAGCTACTGTTTATCGTTAGTCGGTCTAAGAACGTTTGGTGACCGACTAGTTGACAATCTAGTCGGTCAACTTTTGTTCTTGGACCGACTAAGTCAACTTGTGTTCAGACTATTTCATTTTACCTCTTAGTCGGTCTACGTTCACTGACTGACCGACTAGTTGTGAAACTAGTCGGTCAGAAAGTCTTCTTGGACCGACTAGATTTCTAGGTCTGAAATTCTCTTTCTTCTCAGTTCCTCTCTTAGTCGGTCCATGCTGTTTGACTGACCGACTAGTTGATGAACTAGTCGGTCAGTGATTGTTCTTTGACCGACTAATTCTCCCAGATTTCTATCCGTTGGAGAATGACCTAAGTTGTTTTTATGGGACCCTATAAATACGAACCTAGGTCATTTCTATCTAGGTTAGAACTTCCATTCAGAGATTCATTGAGATCAAAAGAGATAGCTATTCTCACTCAAATCAAAAGCTCTCTTCCTCACAAGAAACCCATTCTCTCTCATTTCTAGATCTAGAATCCATCTAGAGAGAAGTTTGTTCTTGGTGAGCTCTTCAAGCTATTGCTTGATCCAAGTCTCCAAATCATCCCTAGGCACCGATTACTGGTCATTTCCTTGGTGCTAGGTCTTGGTGACTTCATCTTCCTCAAATCCTTCATTTCACCTATTGGGTAAGAAAAACTGAAGGTATAGGATTTTGTGGTAAGTTTGCTTATTTCAATATAACTCATTTATATTGCTTGTTGATTCTCTCGGTTGTGAGAGAAGGTTGTGATCCCGGGTTGTGGGATTCACTATTGCCGTTGTTGTATGATTTGATCTTGTGAAGGTTTTTCACAAGATATTCATAGTGGAAATCTTGAGTTAGGGTTTCTAACTCAAGTATCCGGAGGGGATCCGGGTGGTTGGGACGTAGGATCACCGGGAACAAGTCGGGGAGACTTGGGTGGATCCGAACCCATTAACATCATTTGTTTGCATTGTTAATTTTGTTGTTGTCATTCAATTTAAGCTTCCACAAATTGATTTGGTAGTTGTTTGCAATTTAATTTGGAATTATACTCCTTATTATTTTAAAGTACTATTCACCCCCCCCTCTAGTACTTGTGCAGTAGCTTGTAGGGCATTACATTTAGTATCAGAGCTAGATACTTAGCTATGTCTGCCAACGACAACAAGACCGTGCGTCCACCTTCCAACTATGACACCTTCAGGAACCGAGAAGGAGCATCTTCGGTGATGGAAGGACATTCCTCTACGAGGCCTCCATTCTTCAACGGTACCAACTACGGGTACTGGAAATGCCGGATGGAAACCTTCCTCCGGAGTGCATCCTTATGGAGGACCACAATGAAGGAATACATTGAACCCGAAGAAGAAGACTTTGAGAAATGGACTACCGCGGAGGTCGCCGCGGAGGTAAGCAATGCCAAGGCAATGAACGCCTTGCAATGCGCTTTGGAGCCCGAGGACTTCAATAAGATATGCACATGTAAGAGTGCATATCAAATTTGGAACTCCCTCCTCATTCTTCATGAAGGGACGAGTAGGGTAAGAGACTCTAAACTCGTAGTCGTAAACAAAGATTACGAAATGTTTCATATGCAACAGGGCGAGAAGATGAAAGAATATTACGCTCGCTTTGTTGACATCATAAACGAGTTAGAGGCCCTCGGCAAGTCCTACACTCAAAAGGAGAAGTGCTCAAAGCTTATTGAAGGACTTCCCTCTTCTTGGGAAAAACGTACCTTCGCCATCGAGGAAGGTAATGACATGAACAAATATACCGTAGTTCAACTAATGGGTACTTTGATGTCATACGAGGTACGCAAAGATAGCAAGGTGAAGTTACAAGAAAAGATGAAGTCCTATTTGAACCAAGATGCGCCTAAGAAAAAGGCGATTGCATTCAAGGCGGCTTCATCCACCTCTACCGATGATGAGGACTCGGAAGAAGAAATGGACATGGAATCCATTGCACTCATGGCAAAGAAGTTCAATCGCTTCTTCCGAAAGGGTAACTTCAAACAAAAATCTAAATTTACTTCTACTAACGCCTCTCCACCTTTGTGCTTTAAATGCAATAAGCCAGGACACATCAAAGCGGATTGTCCTCAAAACAAGCAAAAGGAGAAGTGGAAGGCGCCGAAGTTCGACAAGTCAAAGAAGTACAAAAAGGGGTACAAAAAGGGACTTGTCGGAGCAACATTCACCGACTCCGAGGATTCCTCAAGCGGAGAGTCGGATGATGAGAAAGTGGAGCAAGCGCACATGTGCTTCATGGCAAGAGAGGAGCATGATCAAGGATCTTCCTCTTCCGATGATAGCGACGACGAAGGCGATGAGGTAACTATGGATGATCTTAGGGATGCTAACTCTCATTTATGGTCTAAATACAGTAAGTTAGTAAATAGATATACTAAAGTAAAAGATGACCTAGCTAGCATTCAAACCTCGCCTAAGACTATCATCACCAACAACGACACCGTTGTTGAAGAGTTAAGAAATGAGATTGTTAATCTCAAATCTAAACTTGAACATGTTAGCATTGATGATCCGGAAGAACATATGATAGCGGATTTAACTTCTCAAAACTCGACCTTGAGTATTAAGAACGAGAATCTTAAATCTCGTGTTTATGTGCTCACATCGCAAGTATCCACATTAGATACTTCTATGCGTTCTCTCAAAGAGAAATATGAGAACACATTAGGCCGAATCAATAGATTCAATAAGGGTAAGGACCATTTGGATAAGATCCTAAGTGACTTACTTCCGGCCAATCACCACATTGGTTTGGGGTATACGATGGGATGTCCATCCAAAGCGGCCACTACTTTTGTTAGGCCAACTTCCGGTGACTCTACGAGTGGTAGCAAACACTCTATTGGTAGTTTATCTACCAATGGTGCTTCCACCTCGTCCACACCCTCTTTTGGAAAGAAACCCACTTTGGGTGGACCTCCAAAGAAGGGGCATGCTTATATATACACAAATACCATGCCACGTAGGAACACACGTCCTACTCCACCATCTCACACATATGATGATTTCTATGCTACACGTTCACGGGCACGTGCACACCATGTGAGACACCCTCACGCACGTGTTCCCACACATGCATATGTTCACCCACCTCATCATATGAATAATTCTCGTCGTGCACCATTCCATCATGTTCCTTATGCCTATCCACGACATACATCACGTAGAAACCAACAACACATGCATGCACCCAATAGGATGATGGCTCCCAAAATTTTCACTATTTGGAGCCCAAAGGACACAAGCATGGATGAAAAACAAGTATATATGAATGCTTATTTTTCGGATGTTGTGCATAGTAGAAATTATGTGGGGAAGTCAAAGTCCAATTGGACTTGGCTTCCAAAGGTCTAACTTTTGAGGACCCAATGACCTTGGGTACCATGATATGAAAGTTTCTATCTTTAGGTACTCAAGGAAAAGAAAAAGAAAAGGAGCAACAAATTTAAATTTAGCTCCAAAGGGAATTGGATATTCGATAGCGGGTGTTCAAAACACATGACGGGTGACGCTCAATTGCTCTCCGGAGTGGTTCCCATTGCAAATGGAAATCGCGTCGTATTTGGAGGCAACGAGAGCGGAACCATCCTCGGTGTTGGTAAAGTGGGTAACCCTTCTAAACCCTTAATTAGTGATGTCTATCTAGTTAATGGTTTAAATCATAATCTTATTTCAATAAGCCAACTTTGTGACAAAGGTTACAAAGTTAGCTTTGCGAAAGGATTGTGTCATATTTCAAATGATAATAATAAATTATTATTTTCCGGCACACGCCATAAAGATATTTATATTTTGGATCTTCCTAAGTCATATGAACAATGTCTCGTTGCCAACACAAGTGAACAACACTTATGGCATCGACGCTTTGGACATGTGAACTTTGGAACACTTTATAAGCTTTCGAAATTAAATTCCATTAAAGGTTTTCCGAAGCTCGTTTTCGAAAAGAAAAGTTTTTGTGATTCTTGTCAACATGGCAAGCTTCCTAAATCTTCATTTAAACCTAAGAAAAGCATTTCTACGAAACGGCCACTAGAGCTATTACATCTAGATTTATTTGGGCCAACTAGAGTTGCTTCCTTAGGAAATGCAAGATATGGACTTGTCATCGTTGATGATTATTCAAGATTTACATGGGTATTTTTCTTATGTAATAAAAATGAAGCTTTTGAAAACTTCACAATATTTGTGAAGAAAGTACAAAATCTCATCGGAACCACCATTGTCACTATTCGTAGTGATCATGTGGGTGAATTTGAGAATGAGTCTTTCTCAAATTTTTGTGATGATCTTGGAATTACTCACACGTTTGCTTTCCCTCGCACACCTCCTCAAAATGGTGTTGTTGAGAGGAAGAATAGAACGCTTGTGGAGTGTGCTCGCACTATGCTCGAAGATAGTCAGCTTGGTTATCAATTTTGGGCGGAAGCGGTACACACCGCTTGTTATGTGTTTAATAGAATACTTTTGAGGCCCGGCACCAAACAAACTTGCTATGAATTGTTGTTTGGTAGATTGCCTCAAGTTAAACATTTTCGTGTTTTCGGCGCAAAATGTTTTATTAAAAACACATATGATAATTTGGACAAGTTTGATCCGAGATCGGATGAGGGGATATTTGTTGGGTATTCCTCACGTAGCAAAGCCTACCGGATATACAACAAAAGATCCTCTACGATCGAGGAATCACTTCATGTCTCTTTTAATGAGAATTTTACTACTTCTAGAATTTCAAATGATAATGATTCTATGGATGTTTTATGTGATTCGTTTGAAAATTCTAAGTCTATTGATTCAATTGATTCTATTGAGACTAACCCGACTAATGAAGTTGTTGAGAATGTGCCTAGTGATCAAGGTATTCCCAAGCGGCTTCATACCGTTCGCGACCATCCCCATGAGCAAGTCATTGGTAATATTAATGATAGTGTCAAGACGAGATCTCAAGTCCACCACTTCGCCAATTGTGCCTTTGCCTCATCGATTGAGCCAAAGAATATAGTTGAAGCTTGCGAAGATAGTGCTTGGATCCTTGCCATGGAGGAGGAACTCATTCAATTCGAGAGGAATGAGGTATGGGAGCTTGTTCCTTTGCCATCGAAGAACCACACCGTCATAGGGACAAAGTGGATCTTCAAGAACAAAACCGACGAAAATCAAGTCGTCGTCCGGAACAAAGCTCGGTTAGTTGCTCAAGGCTATCGCCAAGAGGAAGGTATCGATTTCGAAGAATCCTTCGCTCCGGTAGCTAGATTAGAATCAATTAGACTTTTATTGTCTTATGCATGCCATAAAAATTTTAAGTTATTTCAAATGGATGTTAAAAGTGCATTTTTAAACGGAGATGTTGTTGAGGAAGTTTACGTTTCTCAACCTCCGGGCTTCATAAATGAAAAATTTCCAAATCATGTTTTTAAACTAAAGAAAGCTCTTTATGGTTTGAGACAAACTCCTCGAGCTTGGTATGATCGCCTAAAGAATTTTCTTTTGGATTTGAATTTTAAAATGGGCGAAGCCGATTCTACACTTTTTGTTAAGCATGCGAATAATGATATTTTATTAGTTCAAATTTATGTTGATGATATCATTTTCGGTGCTACTAACTTCACTCTTTGCGAAGAGTTTTCTAATGTTATGAAGGACCAATTTGAGATGAGCCACATGGGCGAACTCAAATATTTCTTAGGTCTCCAAATTCGCCAATTGAACGATGCAATCTTCATCCACCAAACGAAGTATACGGTGGAGTTGCTTAAGCGATTTGGAATGGAAAGTGCTTCCGGGAAAAAGACTCCAATGAGCACGACTACGCATCTTGACAAGGATACGGGCGGTAAGGATGTAGACATTCGTCTATATCGAGGTATGATAGGTAGTTTACTTTATCTTACCGCAAGTAGGCCCGATATTATGTTTGCCGTATGCATATGTGCTCGTTATCAGTCTCAACCTAAGGAGTCTCACTTAGTAGCGGTAAAGCGTATTTTCAGTTATCTAAGTTACACTTTAGATTTTGGATTACTTTATCCGAAATCTAGCACGTATGAGTTAGTCTCATACAGTGATGCCGATTATGCGGGATGCAAATCCGACAGGAAAAGTACTAGTGGCACTTGCCATTTTCTAGGAAATTCTCTTGTCTCTTGGTTTTCCAAGAAGCAAAATTCCGTATCACTTTCAACCACCGAGGCGGAATATATTGCCGCTGGTGCCGCTTGTGCCCAGGTTCTTTGGATGAGACACACTTTGAAGGATTTTGGTATTCATTGTGATACTAGCCCTATCATGGTGGATAACCAAAGTGCTATCTGTCTTTCAAAGAATCCGGTGCACCATTCCCGATCAAAACACATAGATGTCCGACACCATTTCTTAGATGATCATGTTGCTAAAAAGGACATCATTTTAGTGTACGTTGAAACCCAAAAGCAAATCACCGATATTTTCACGAAACCCCTAAAGGAGGACTCCTTTGTGCGGTTGCGTCGAGAATTGGGGATTATGGGTGAATCCGAGATATAGGATTCATGTTTCATTCAATTATCTTGCATGCTATTATATTTCGCGATATTTCGTTCATGCTAGATTTATTGAATTTTTGGGAATTTTATGTGATATGTTTGAATTTATGATCAAATTCGTATTTCAATGTCGTATTTAAGATTTCGACGTTTTATGGGGTAATTTAGATGACTAATGAGAGTGTTAAGATGTTTCATCCAAGTGGTTTGTGAAGAGAAATCAATTATCAATTTTTGGACTCTTCTAGTCGGTTTCAGTTCATTTGTCAACCGACTAGATGCTCATCTAGTCGGTCAGCAAGTGAACTCAGACCGACTAGATCAAGCATTTATCTAACTCTTATCATTTTCTTTCTTTAGTCGGTCACAGTACACTTACCGACCGACTAGATTGAAAACTAGTCGGTCAGTGAGTATACTGCGACCGACTAATTCTAGCCCTAAAAATTCCTGTTTGCCTCTGTTTCGACTTAGTCGGTTCAAGCTCATTGACCGACCGACTAGATCGTAATCTAGTCGGTCAGTGCTTGAACTGTGACCGACTAAGTAGGTTAGGGCAATTGTGTCTTTTCGCTTCCAGACCGACTTAAACACATTTTCAGTCGACTAAAATTCAATTTAGGCGGTTGTTTTTCTCAGCTCAAGCCCGCAAAAACCCAAACCCTCTCGAGTCTCTTCCTATTCCCGTCGACTCCGGCCAGATCTCCGGCCATCCCCGCCGTCTGCCGCCGTCGACTCCTCCTCCTAGGTAAAACCCCCTCTCCTAGGTCTCGATTCATACTCTAGGGTTTGTTTATATCTCATCTAGGGTTCTAGGTTGTTGTAGTTCTTGTGTTAGGGCTTGTGCTTCTAGGGTTTGTGTTTTCCGATTTCTTTTGATCTCTAGGGTTTGTGTAGCTAGTAGTTTCAGTTGCTTGTGCTCGTCGTGCCACGAACATGGCAAAGACGAGGATCCCTATCGCCTCTTCTGGGGCTTCTCCCATGACTGTAGGGCCTTCCGACCCTAGGAATCCGCCTAAGCCCAAGCGTCGTTCTAAATCTACCCAAGCTTCTCCGTCTTCGCCTCCTCTGAAGAAGCAGAGGACAGCGACCGTCAAACCCCGTAAATCTAAGACCAAAAAGGCCATACTCCACTCACCCTCGACTCCTCCCAATTCCGACACTGAGTTTATCCCTGAGGATGAGCCTAGCCATAGGGAACCCACTCCTCCACTTCGTCCTAGGACTCGCCAGCCAAAGGGAAAGGGCCCAATGCCAGCGGGTGGTGTTGACATATCGTTGTGTCGCGACGACCCTATGTGTCTCGTGGCCTACAACCGTATTGAACACTGCCCGATGCTATTGGAGCACTATGTTCAGTTTTCAGATTTCCTTGGCTTAGCTGACCTCCTCTCCTATAGTGGTCTCCTTGATTATCTTCGATACGATCATAAGGCCAATCCTAAACCATATCCTCGCCTTGTGAAATTGTTCTATGCCAATCGTGTCCGAGGCCAGTACGATGCGAGTCACTCCATCGAGACTATTGTCTTGGGAACTCCTATAGTTCTCACGGCAGAAATCTTGGGGGAGATACTTGGTTGTTCGTCTTCTGGTCTCCTGCCTTCTGACATTTCCGTCGATGATATATCTTCCTTGGATCAGTCCGTTCTTTCTGACATCTTCCATGTGATCCCTCCTGCCTTTATTGGAGTTCCTTCAAAGTCGTTCAAGCCAAATGCCTAGGTTCTGAATCTCATTCTGAAGTCGTGCTTGCTTTCCAAGTACGGCTCATCTTCACTTCCATCCCAGCCATTTTTGAAGCTCATATACGCTCTTTTCTTGGGTTGCGAGATTAATTGGGCTCGCGTAATACTCGATAAGATGGACTCTTTCGAGTGTATATGCAAGACCAATAAATCTGCGCATATTCCATATCCGTGTCTGCTTACCCTTGTCTTTCGTCATTTCCGAGTCCCTCTCCCTCCTGACGATGAGCGTCCCTTGGGTACTCCTCTGAACGCGACGGCCGTTAAGAAATCTCTAGCGGCGCTCCGTCACGTGCAGAGGTCTACTGCATCTGCTTCCCAGTCTACTCCCTCAGCTGCTGCAGCCCCCACTCCTCCTGCCACATTAGACGATGTCGTACGCCTTCTTCGTCAGCACGACTCACGTTTGGCTCGTACTGAGGAGGTCGTCTGTCGTATGGCTCGTATGATGGGGATTGATCTTCCTCCTTCAGTTTCTGAGGCCGAGGAGATGGACGATGAGAGCTTGACGAGCTTGTCACTTCCTTAGCCCGTGGCGATGAGGCCACTGCTGCTGCTGCTGCTACCACTTCAGCTCCTGGAGTTGGCACCACTTCTGGTGTTCCAGAGACTTCTGCTTCAGCACTTCAGACTTCTGAGCCTGCTGCTGACCCTGCTGTCGAGCCTGCACATCTATCTCCTGCTGCTGTTGAGACCCCTGCTGTTGCGACCCCTGCTGTTGAGCCAGTCGTTTCCACTCCTACCCTGACGATCCCGTCTGTTGAGACGCCTCTTCTCCCTGCAGAGCCTGAGTCCACTCCGTCGACTGGAACCATGGAGACTGCAGATCCAGCCACTTCCTCGTGATCGTTTGTTCTGAGGACTCTCCACTACTCTTTGGATGACATATCTTTTTGAGAGTATTTTGGGTTAGGATGGAGTATGAGGGTTGATTTGATGTATTTCTGAGTTTTCTGGATGTCGGTGTTGGATATTTTGATGTGTTGTATTTTTTTGTTGTTGGACGTTGATGATGTTGATGATGATGTTCTCATGATGATGTTGTATCAATGCTATATGATGTATTTCTTTTTGATGGGTATGCTGCATTTGTTGTATCGATCTCTTTTTGGGATGTACTCTTGATGTTTCTATTTATATATACATCGTTGTTCATGTTGTGATAATTACTTCCTCGTGCACATTAATTCTCATTCAATGTCCATGCTATGTAAAATCGTCGCTCGACGATTGAAAAACTTGGTTAAATAGATTTTATTTCTATATTTGAATAGAATTGTTTTCCATGCACAAATTTAACCAAGAATATTGAATATTGGAGAGTATGTTTCATTATTCAATAAATGAAAAATTACCAAATATTTTTGATGATTTTGATTATCGTTTTTTTTATAATGGACAATTTGGCACACCTTGATTTGATTTCATCATTTTTCCCTTGGTGTCAATTAGTTCCATCGTCATTGTCTACGACTCCCGATGTTGGATTTTCCATTTCCTAGTTGTTGTCGTTGTATGCCCCCCATTTTTGGGATAATGCCAAAGGGGGAGAGATAATGATAATAAATAGCGCAAATGAAAATTTAACTCAATTTCCAAGAATCTAGTTTGATATGTTAGATTCAGGGGGAGTTAAGATATATATAAGGATTTTCAAAATCCGATATTTCGAAAATCGATTCTCTTTATTTACCTTACTCATCTGATTGATGCAATTCATATATATTCATTTTGGAATTAACGTGTCATCAATGCAGGGGGAGTAAGTATTTTACATTTGAATCATTATTTTGGATTATTATTTATGTTGGTTTGTCATCACCAAAAAGGGGGAGAATGTTGAATATTGGACTCCCCGGATTTGGTTTTGATGATGAGCAAACATAAATAATCCATGAACTAACAATTTGTGAGCGCAGTATTGGAGATCGTCGCCAAATTCACGAGAACATTCAAAGCGACATCTCAACACTTCCCAAAGCTCGTATTCATGCCTAAAGCTTCGTTGAAGCTCTTGCACCGTTTTGGAAGTTATGAAGAATCAATCGAAGCTCTCGAAGACCGTTTATTAAGGTTTTATTTATAGTCTTTTTAGCTTCGATAGAATGTTAAGCCTTGAGTATATCTTACCATTCTAACTTCATAACACTCATATCGTAGCTCTAGGATCTTAGTACAAGTTAATTCTAACTTCCTCGAAGCGTCGCGCTTCGATTCGGACTTGTTTGTGCATGTTAGTTGGTACAAGAAGAAGTACTGACCGACTAGATGGTGATCTAGTCCGTCAGCAACTCTTCTTGGACCGACTAGTTTGATTCCTTAATTTCTTGGACTTTACTGTTTACAGTTAGTCGGTCTACGTTGACTCACCGACCGACTAGTTTGTGAACTAGTCGGTCAGTGATGCTTCTTTGACCGACTAGTTGTGACTTACTGTTCATGCTAAATTTCTCCTAAGCTACTGTTTATCGTTAGTCGGTCTAAGAGCGTTTGGTGACCGACTAGTTGACAATCTAGTCGGTCAACTTTTGTTCTTGGACCGACTAAGTCAACTTGTGTTCAGACTATTTCATTTTGCCTCTTAGCCGGTCTACGTTCACTGACTGACCGACTAGTTGTGAAACTAGTCGGTCAGAAAGTCTTCTTGGACCGACTAGATTTCTAGGTCTGAAATTCTCTTTCTTCTCAGTTCCTCTCTTAGTCGGTCCATGCTGTTTGACTGACCGACTAGTTGATGAACTAGTCGGTCAGTGATTGTTCTTTGACCGACTAATTCTCCCAGATTTCTATCCGTTGGAGAATGACCTAAGTTGTTTTTATGGGACCCTATAAATACGAATCTAGGTCATTTCTATCTAGGTTAGAGCTTCCATTCAGAGATTCATTGAGATCAAAAGAGATAGCTATTCTCACTCAAATCAAAAGCTCTCTTCCTCACAAAAAACCCATTCTCTCTCATTTCTAGATCTAGAATCCATCTAGAGAGAAGTTTGTTCTTGGTGAGCTCTTCAAGCTATTGCTTTATCCAAGTCTCCAAATCGTCCCTAGGCACCGATTGCTGGTCATTTCCTTGGTGCTAGGTCTTGGTGACTTCATCTTCCTCAAATCCTTCATTTCACCTATTGGGTAAGAAAAACTCAAGGTATAGGATTTTGTGGTAAGTTTGCTTATTTCAATATAACTCATTTATATTGCTTGTTGATTCTCTCGGTTGTGAGAGAAGGTTGTGATCCCGGGTTGTGGGATTCACTATTGCCGTTGTTGTATGATTTGATCTTGTGAAGGTTTTTCACAAGATATTCATAGTGGAAATCTTGAGTTAGGGTTTCTAACTCAAGTATCCGGAGGGGATCCGGGTGGTTGGGACGTAGGATCACCGGGAACAAGTCGGGGAGACTTGGGTGGATCCGAACCCATTAACATCATTTGTTTGCATTGTTAATTTTGTTGTTGTCATTCAATTTAAGCTTCCGCAAATTGATTTGGTAGTTGTTTGCAATTTAATTTGGAATTATACTCCTTATTATTTTAAAGTACTATTCACCCCCCCCTCTAGTACTTGTGCAGTAGCTTGTAGGGCATTACACAACCCCCTTATCGCTGAGCCAACCACGCGCCGAAGAAAGTTTCACTTGAGTGGATCCTCTGTCAAGACTTTGGATCCGATCCGAGCCCCTTCGTTGCTTTGCTAGAGCCCTTCAGGAGCAATGTAGAAATATAGGGAGAAGAGAAAATATTTATTTTAAGCTTAGATCCAAGCGTGCTCCAAAATTTTTGGGAGCCGCGCATATCTAGAGCTTGGGACGAGTTTAGAGGAAGGGGACATGCCCCTATTTATATAGGCAGCTGACCCCTCCCCTTTACTCCACTTCCGATGTGGGACCAAAGTTTTGGAGTTAATAATTCAAGTTAGTTTGCCTTTCATTAAAGCCAAACTTCCATGAATTTTAACTCCCTCACCGTGGAGCTTCACATTTGATACAACCTATCAAATCGATGAGCGTTGCACAGTGAACAAGTAGGAAAAAACGACGAGTCAATCCGAGTCCGTTGGACCCCTCAATTGATCGTCCAAAGATGAGCCCAAAAGTCATTTTTGTATAAAGCCAGCCGTCATTTGACCGTAAGGTTCTGAACCCAGGTGGTGGGCCCCAAAACACCAGCTGGGCTGGTGCAGCCATGCTGGGCAACTGGCTAGGGTAAGTTAGATCCAAACTTGGGGAGATAAATCAAAATAAAAGGAGCTAGGGTAAGTTTTAGTATTAGCGGTGTATAGGACGTACCTCTAAAGCACATAATTTATCTATTTATATAGGCGGGAAAAGCAGCTTTAAGAAAACCCTGGCTAGGGTCAAGTTAGGTTAAATTTGTTCTCAGAATTGATGACATCGTAATTTAAGTTGTCTTTCATAAAGTTCACATTAGTGGTGTAATCAATGCAATGCATGAGAAATTATGGATATGAGATATATAAATGGAAGAGTTTTAGCCAGGTCTTACCAAATCAAATTAATTATATCTGGTAGAGGAAGGGGTCATGTCGACGAGGTGCCATTGCTACAGAGGGAATGCCCATTCACAACTTGAGGAGATTAAGACCTTCTTGAATTTATTCTTCTGAATCCTTAATTGAATGTAAGATGATATTCAAAGGATTCTTATTAAGACGGAAATGTTGTGAATTGAGGGAGGCCCCCTCCCCTCTTCATCTCACAATTACTCTCCACTAATTGTAGTGGAGAGTCCCTTAGACTCCTAAACCCCCAATATGAGAATGAATATATAGAGAGCCATGGATTATGCCATAGCTACTCCTAATTTTAGATTGGTTTCAATCTTGGAGTTTATAACATGTTATTAGGACGAAAGCTCTCGTTCTTGAGCTTCTCCTTTTATCCCCTCAAATCACACTCACCGTGCGTTGGAATCTTCGTTGCTGCGATCTATTGTGGCGATTTCTGCGCGTTGAAGCTCGATCCCTTGGAATCTTTTGTTGCAGCGATCCATTGCGACAAAGCTCTTGCGACGTCGATTTGCAGAGCGGGGATTATTTTATCTACGGATCTTTATTTTTTAATCTATCTTTCCTAGATCTTTGGATCTAGAGGTAAATTTTTTCCTAGATCATCATTTTATATGCGATAAATAAATATGTAATTATGTTTTTCTAAGATATATATATCTAAATTTTAAGCAAGATATACACGAAAAACAAATTTCAAACAAACAGATTTATTGATTAAAAAATTCAAACACCCAATATTTTCCCATTTTCAGAAATTGGACAGACTTTGGGCATTAATAATTCAAGTTTTGGACCATTGTGTTCAACTGATATAATCTGGGAACAAGTCCATACACAACAGAAACCTCTTGCGAATCCATGAATTATGAATGCACATACACAATTTCTGGGAAGTGGCATTATTAAAAATTTTATAATTATCGGGGAAATGGCATCATTAAAAAATTATCGGGGGGGGCCTCCGGTGCTTTTTTACTTTGGAGCGCCGTAGCGCCGATGCGCCACCCCCTGTCGGGGTGGCACCTCACCTCCTCTCCACTTTGCCCTATCGGAGGGGGGCTTCTCTCGAATTCGTCGGAACCCTCCCTGTTGGAGGGGTGCCTCGAAGCGCTGGAACGCGTCGTCGGAGAGAACGCCACCCACTGCATTCGGATTGCCGCCCCTCCCAGTCGGAGCGGGGTCCAGCCCCTGTCAGAGTCTCTGCCCCCCTCCTGTCGAGGGGGCTGCCACCACTTTAACCCCTTGTTGGGGGGTAACGCCCGACCGCCCCCCTGACAGAGAAGAGGCACGGGCTTCGATGGTCACTGCCTGTCGGGGGTAACGCCTGACGGAGATGGGGGGTGGGCCTCCCGATTCCCCCCTTCCATGTCGAGAGGGGAAGTCCTTCACCCGGAGCGCCGTTTCCCACCCACCCCGTCGACCGGGGGGAGGCTTTGCCCGCCCTCCCCCCGTCGGGGGGGCTGTTTGCCGCCCTCCCCCTGTCGGGGGGGGGGTGTTTGCTGCCCTCCCTCGGTCGGGGGGCCTATTTACCGCCCGCTCCTCCCCCGGCAGGTGGATGACCCTACGCTGCCCCCCCCCCCCCCCCCGACAGGGGGCCTCTATCCGCCACGCACCCCCCGACAGGGGGGGTCCTTTGTGTGTCTTGCTCCGACGGCTCCATGAAATTTTACGTAGATAGGGGAGATGGGGAGGCACGATCTGGAAGATGACGAGTTGGGGGTTTTTTGCATTCCTTAACCCTAGAGTTTGATTTTGGGGTTTGTTTTAAATTTAAATTTTACAGCCCAAAACTGTATAATAATTTTGTTGGGCCGTTTATTGGGCCTGAAGCCCAGTTCATAAACAATTACAATTTAAAATAATTTTTATTTTGCCTATAAGCCTGCAGCCCAAATTAGAATAATAATTTATCTTGTCTGTTTAATTGGGCCAGAAGCCCAGTTAATCCAATTGCAAAATTAATATGTCTATTATTTTATTTGCTATCGGGCCTGCTGCCTGCCCCTAGCCCACAGGATTATGGATTATGTTATTTAATATGCTACTTTACAATTAATAATTATCTTAAACATTGGATAAGTACATTTATTTAAGTTAAATTGGTTAAATAAATCCTGAGACCGCTCTGTCTTTTGTTAACTAACCTAAAGATGAATGACGTTTCCCCGTGGTCCAATTAATCCTTTTTAACTTAAATAAAAAAAATTATCCAATATTTGGGCTTGATGATTTTTGTAATGTCTGTGATATTGCGGTATTATTTGTCTGTTGCATATATAACTGCGTGGATGTTTATATAAGTTAAAAATGTGTTTTTGGGATCGGCCAGTTTGATACCTTTAATTTCCTTGCACTTTTATTTTCTTTTGAGAGAATTTGTAAGTGAGGATTTTATGTATAAATGCCAAAGGCCGGTGTACCAATGTATGAAGACATAGGTGAAATTTGCTCTAAATATAGGGACCCCTTCTGGGTTTCCAACTTGTATTTTTCTTTTCTTTATGAACTGTAAATCAGACTTTGGACTTTTATACGTTTTTGGGTATCTGGCCGATTCCCACATTTTACTTATTTTATTCTTTATGCATGAATTTACATTTTAATTAATTCATTCTTATTTTAAATTGCATAGATAAATGGCAAAATTGACAAGCGTCGATTTCGAGGTTCTTGATGCTGCAGGAAAGAATTACCTGAGTTGGTGAGTGGACCTGAAGTTTCACTTGCGTTCGATGGCACTTCTCCACTCTATTCGGCCCCCGCAATGGCCGAGACACCTGCTAGCAGTGCCCCTGAAGAGGCACAACCATCTAGCAGTTCTCCTACCATAGTACCGACATAGATAAGGCGAAAGCCATTATCTATATCAGGAGACACATAGATCGGACCTTAAAGGCCGAATATTTAACGGTGGAAGACCCATTGGAGGTATGGCAAGTGCTGGAGGCATGTTATAAACATCAAATCGATGTAATATTACCACGTGCCAGTTATGAGTGGGAAAACCTCAGACTTTAGGACTATAAGTCCATTGCTGAGTATAACTCTGCACTTCATAGTATCACCTCACGCCTGAAGTTGTGCGGTGAAAAAGTGACTGAGCATCGCATGTTGGGAAAGACATTTACCTCGTTTCACGAGAAAGATGCAATCCTCATGCAGCAGTATCGTGAACGCAACTTCACGAAGTTCTCTGATTTGATCTCTTGCCTTCTTAGGGCAGAGCTGAATAGAGATTTATTGCTTGCCACTCATAATTTGCGCCCTGCTGGTATTGCCCCGATCCCTGAAGCCCACAGTGTTTCTCCCCAGAAGTGGAAAAACAAGAAGAAGGATAGAAAGAATAAAAGGAAAGCTGTAATGAAGCCAGCAAGAGGAGCACCTCCCCAGATCAACAACAACAACAAAGGGAGGAGAAACCTCTCTTGGAAGCATAAAAACGCTGATCCAGTGTCAATTCCTAAGAAGACCTGGGAGGATAAATGCCATAGATGTGGCATGACTGGACATTGGTCCAGAAACTGTCGCACTTCTCGCCCCCTCCAGGACCTGTATCAGGCGAGCCTGAAGCCTCCCCTTGAAACAAACCTGGCAGATATTCAAACTCTGACCAAGTTCACTACACAAGACTTCGAGAATGACGATCTGCTCGATTGAGCCATATCTTTATATCTATGCATTTAAATTCATATAGCTTCATCTGTAGTTTGTTTTGAATGAACTTTAGTCTGTATTACGCAAATAAATTTCCACTTTGAATTAATATAGATGAAATGTGATATATTGTGGAAAGTGCATCGATGCACTGATAAAGCATTTAAATTACTCCCACATACAATGAGACTAAAAGATGCATTTTTCTCTACTAATTCATAGAGTAATCTCCCAAGTTTCACGTATATTTCGTTTAAACAAACATAACTTGGAAACTGTGGATAATAAATAGTGAATATCTTTATGTAACTCGTCAAGAGGATGGCCAGAAGACCATTTACGCACGATTCCATTGGACCCCCGTCGGGTCCATATCATTACAGATATTCATCCTATATAAAGCCAACTTGACTGAGCACCAGAAGTGCCTTTGATTGCCAGAGTTTACAACTCTGGCATAATAGACTTGATCAACCTGGATCAGCGATGATGGACGCATCATCGTATAAATCTTTTGGAGAACCTGAAGATTCTTCAAAAGGTTGAGTTTCCTTGTCCCCTTTGTCATAAAGGAAAACTTATAGAGAGACCTTCCCTCTTGAAAGTGGGATTAGAAGTATCCTGGCTTCATTGAGAGAATACATGGTGACCTTTGCGTGCCTATTCACCCCGCTAGGGGCCCATTTCAGTACTTCAATGTACTGATAGATGCATCTAATAGATTGTCTTATGTATGCATTTTTGTTCACCCGCAACCTAGCTTTCTCTAAAGCTGATAATGTGGGTGAATTCACTGCACAGTCCTTTCAAGACTACTGCCAAGCAACTGGCATTGAAATTGAACATCCTGTAGCATGTTTATATTCAAAATGGGTTATCAAGAGTTTCTAATAAAGAGTCTCCAATGGATTTCACATCTATTGTTATATCCCAGTTGCATGCAAATTTTTAGGGATACGCCATACTGCAATCCGCATCGCGTATCACGATACGGTCCTCTTGTAGCCATATCTTATTGCTGATGCCGCTTGCTTATGGTTCACCACCAAACATATCTCATTTGAGAGTGTTTGGATGTGCTAATATATGTCTCCATATCACCACGTCTTGATAACTGTGATTTTGATGAGCAAAGACTCATTATAATAGGCACGCAATCTAAAGAAGCCTAAAAGCTTCTGAGACCATATCATGGGACACAAAAGTCCTAATCTCGTTATGATCCGCATACTTTTTCTGTGTGAAGATGAGATCCAAAAGATCCTTCACATTCAGACTAAAGAACATCAATTACTGGATAAATTTACGAACAACCAAAAGATTCTTCGTTCACACGTCCCTGCTGCCAACACTCCAGCTAGGATTAACATCCCCAAAGATGGATACAATCCACCGGTAGCAGAATTGGCTGTACCTCAATTGAAAAGTGGACTCCCGCCAGGTTCAAAATAAAAAGTTCCTCGAAAGAGGAAGATTCCTGGATATATTAAAATGATCCCTCCACAGGATGCTGAGCTCAGAGCTGCAGCCTCTCCCCTCCTAATTTCCCCTACAGATGAAACAAACAGGAGAAAAATCATTATATTACGTACGTACTGGAGAGGTACTCGACAGAAATAGAACAGTCGTCGACGACGGTTTTGTTTTCGCTATTGCCGTTCACGTCGCTGAATACGACAATGACGTCAACCCACTTTTCTATAGCATAAACGCATAGATTGGCCAAAGTGGGACACGGCAATAAGAGTAGAGCTGTACTCACTCTTGAAAAAGTAAAGTCTTTGGACCAGTAGTCCATACACCTGAATGTGTAAAACTTGTGGAATATAAGTTGGATTTCATAAGAAATTGAAATGAAGGAAATATGATCATTTTCATACTAAGCCTAAAATTCTTTGAAAAAGCCAATAAATGCAGCTCATGGACGTTGTGACTGCATATCTATATGGCAATATAGATATAGAGATCTATATAAAACTTCCAGAAGGGTATACTCTACCCCCAAAGATGAAAGAGAGACGTAGAAACGTCTTATCCATAAAGGCTACAAAGATCATTAGATGATCTTAAGCAATATTCTGCCCGTGTATCTTTTTTGAAAGATCGTTGACAGGATTTGTGATAGTCGACGTATATGTGGTCGACTGAAAGCTAATAGGATCTCATGCAGAGACCATTGAGATATCTGATTTTGCCTTAAGCATACCTTGGAAATGAAATACCTTGGCATAATAAGATATTGTCTCGGCTTACAGATTAAACACCTTCATGGTGGAATCCTTTAATATTCTTCATACACCAGGAGTTTATGAAGAATGATGTCCATTTGCAATCTATTAAAAATGGATGCTTATTTATGACACCTTCAGTCGCTGGAAGAGGGGAAGGACATCCTAGGTCCCGAAGAGCCTAGCACTAGTGTACTTATTACACTTCTTTATCTGGCCAACTGCACGTGTCTTTGATAGAATGTCTGCAGTAAAGCTGTTAACCAAATACAGTGTTGTCCTGGAGAGCACCACTAGACCAAGGATAAGTTGCTTCTGTGCAACTTCCAAGAGTCAAGGAATATATATCGCATATGTAGGTTTAAAGATCATCGCGATGACTAAAACACAAAAGGCCGGCCACCTCCTAAAGATCTACACATCATCCTCCAAAGTCTACATCTTCTGAGAAGCTCATCATCCAAGAAGCAAGTCTTGAAAACGCTCAGCCAGGTCCAGCAGTACCTTGCAGACACAGTAGTTGAGTCATCTACCAACTTCAAAGAGCGTTCCACTCCAGAGTGCCACTACTTTTTAATAGCCGCTAGATGATTGAAACTTGTATAGATGAGTGATGATTGTGAACATGATAGATGTATAGACGAATATGAGATGATTGTATAGATACATAGGAAATCTGCAAGCCTGAAGCTTGTACAGATCAGGGGGAGTCCCTCGATAGTTGTACTCTTTTCCCTTAAGCTGCTGGTTTTTCCCACTGGGTTTTCCACAGCTAAGGTTTTAACGAGGCAACCACAGTGGCTCTGGATTCAGAACTATCCACCCCATTAGCATACTGAATCCTGAAGTATTTATATGCTTAACCCAAGGTAATGGAGAGATGAGGGGGAGTGTTGTGAGTTGAGGGAGGCCTTTGGCCTTCCTCCCCTCTTCATCTCACCATTACTCCCCACTAATTGTAGTGGGGAGTCCCTTGGACTCCTAAACCCTCAATATGAGAATGAATATATAGAGAGCCATGGCTTATGCCATAGCTACTCCTAATCTTAGATTGGTTTCCATCTTGGAATTTATAACAGGAAATACTTGAAAGGAGGAGCCTATATTTCGATTAAAATCATTACAAAGGAGGCTAGGAGTAGAAGTCTCGAAAATGAGGTGTTGTCACCGAGTAATCTGTTTGTCACATTTTGTCCTTATAATTATTTGGCAAATGCAATTGATGGTCAACACGGTAAATAAAAAACGACCAATTTATAACTTGCATAGTAAATGCAATAAGGATTTTGTATAACATGTAGTGATGCCTGTACAAAGGCAAAGTTTAAATTAATGAAATAAAAAATAATGTTTTTACGACGTTGTGCAAATTTATTATCATGATTAGTAGTAGTGGTTGTCTTGCCCTTTGGGTGAAGCCAATGCATGTGAACTTACTGCGACTCTTTTGACTTGTAAGTTGGTTATAGCCTGATATGGCCAAATCAACTGGTAACCGACTCGATACTCGGCTGAGAATTTTCCTCAATCGAGAGGCCAAGTCTCACATGGCCGTTGAGGAACCCGTGGGCGATTGAGCAAAATCTAGGGGCAGTTACGTGATGGAAGATATGGTGGTGGCCCCTATATAAAGAGGATGGAGTTTCTCTTCTTCAGTATCAAAAACTCTCAGCCATATCTGGAATCCCCAAAAACAAATTTCGTTCTCTCGCTCGTTCTATCATTGGTATCAGAGCTTTGATTCTCTCCGATCCGAGCAATAGCAACCACATCGTCACCGAGGCGTTCTTCGTGTCAACAGATAGGAAAGACGTCTCGGTTCGTGCGGCTGCTACTCCATGCTCCTATTCCCAAAGCTCTGTCGCCATTTTTCCCGACGCCTCGCAGATCCGTTGTTCCTGAGGCAAAAACAGGGAAGTGTTTTCCCTGGCAAACACTTTCTTGAAGCCTCTATCGGACAGCCGTCCTGTCTTACGCATCCTCGTTTGACATGCAACAGCTTGCAAAGCCAGCCAACTGCATGCTTCCGCACCTTTCCCCTCAAGCAATCAATTTCATATTCTAATATTTATCAATTTGATCAGATCATCGTTTTCTCATTTTTGCGCGGCCTTGGTTTCCTTTTGAGGCAATCAAACAAAATTCTTGTCCATTTTTTCTCTCCATATTAATATTTCTTTGCTACGGTTCCCTCAACCACAGTGCGCCTCCACTTTCAGCATTTAATTTTAATTTTTTATATTAAGTTTGTGACCTGTTAGGATTTATTCTGTGGTCATTCTTGTATGTGTCTTGTCATATGTGGCACTGGAGAAGGTTGGATAGGTTGATGTCCCTGCCGTATGTAGAAGAGAATGTTGGATGCTTTGTTGAACAGGTTGTTGGATCAGGATGTTCAACAAAATATGCTTACCTGCTTATCTGGTGCTTTGGTGCTTAATAGTATGCGGAACTGGAGCCTGCGTATTCCGCTATTTTCTACCTTGCTATTCTTGCTGTTATGGTGGTTATTAACTGATTTATAGTTGGTTGTGCATAATCTCTTGCGAATCGGTTGAAGAGAGATTTCGGCAAATCAATATTCTTGCAACTGCCACTTTCGGTTCTTTCGGGATATCTTTCTTGTTAAAGACGGTGCAGTTGTTACTGAAGATAGAATCGAATCTAGGGTTGATTGCCGGCGTGCAGATTGAGCCAAAGATTACGGGGCGTGGCCTTTTGAAAGTGATGGTATGCTTTGGCGGCGGGGCTTGACGCTTTTGTTGAAGAAGTTGAAGGATATTCTCCGGGAGGGAGGCCGACGGCTGCGACACGCAGGATCAAGGGAGTTGATCGAGTCGGCGGTGCAAGGGGAGCTTGCAGGCAAGGGGAGCTTGCCAAGAATACTTCACGGGGTTGATTGCGATCATCCCCTCACGGTTTGTTTTTTAAGGATGAGAGTGTTCTTCCTTGTTAAAGCGTGAATTGTAGAATTTGTATTCTCCAATCTTTTTAGTGAAGTATTCAGTTTTCTGGGCGTGGCCCCGCAGATGTAGGTGTGCGCACCGAACTGCGATACCAATTCTTGTGTGTCCTTGCATGTTGTTTGCTTTTATGCTGTTTGCTATATTCTTTACTGCGTACTGAATTTCATTTGGTATCAGAGCCCGTCATCTACAATACTTTGATCTTCTTTCAAAGTGGATGTGATCCTGTAGGTCAGTACGCTGATCATGAACACAAAAGAAGGTGCTTCGGTCACTCGTCCTCCTTTGCTTACTGGATCGAACTACACCTATTGGAAGTCTCGTATGCGAGCTTTTATCAAATCCTTGGATGAAAAAGCTTGGGTTGCTACAGTTGAAGGATGGAATCCTCCGGTTGAAGTCAACAAAGAAGGAAAGGAGAGCTTCAAACCTGTGAGAGACTGGAATTCTGATGAAGAACGTGCTGCCTTAGGAAACTCTAAGGCGGTTAACGCAATCTTTACTGCCGTTGATGAAGAGCAGTTCAAGCTTATATCAACTTGTGAGCATGCTAATGAAGCTTGGTACATTCTTCAAAACGTGCATGAAGGAACCAGCACTGTTAAGGCCTCAAAATTACAGATGCTTGCCAGCCAGTTTGAGAATCTAAGGATGAACGAAAACGAGACGGTTGCAGAGTTCAATGGAAGATTGAGGGATATTGCTAACCAGGCATTTCAACTGGGTAAGAAGTATTCTCAAAAGAAGCTTGTTGAAAAAACTCTGAGGTCCCTGCCAGATAAATTTTCAGCAAAGATTGCAGCTATAGAGGAGGTAAGGAACACATCGACCATGAGATTGGACGAACTCATGGGATCCCTACAGACCTATGAGATGAATCTCAAACAAAACAAAAAGGAGAAGGGTGTTGCCTTGAAGATTGAAGCCAGTGAACCATCAAAATCTGATGATGAGACAGAACTCGAAGATGATATCGCGCTTCTCACCAAAAACTTTAGCAAGATGATGAGAAAGATCAGCAATAAAGGTCAGAATTTTAAAGCTACCAATAAAAAGGTGCGGACAGGACCTCCTGCAGGTGAAAGGAATGATGGTCGCCCTATACAAAGGTATGAGTCTAAAAACAAAGGAAAAGGAATACAGTGTAGAGAATGTGAAGGGTTCGGACATATACAGGCAGAGTGTGCAAACACTCTAAAGAAGCAAAAAGGGAAATCTCTCGCCAGCACTTGGAGCGATGAAGACTCTGGAGGTAGCGAGGAAGATGAAGACATAACCAGTAATTATGTGGCGTTCACAGCTATTCTGAATGACAAATCTGAAGGCAAGTTCGCCAGCCTTGTTGAACATAATGTTGCAACATGTGCTGCAACATCGAAGCACAAGGGAGAACATGTTGTACAAAATGTTACAACAAACAAAGCTGATTTTGACAGTGAAGCTGAATCAGAAGTTGGGAGTGAAGAAGATATTGATGATGAGGAAATTCGCATAGCCTATCAAACTATGTTCTACAAATGGATGGAAATTTGTGAAGCCAACAAGAAACTGAAAGATGAATGCTCTAAGTTAAGGAGTGAGAAGAATACATATCAAGTCAAACTTCTGAAGACTGAAGCAAGTCTCCGAAACTGTGAGAGAGACATGAAGAGAGCCATAATGAGAGCTGAGAAGGTAGAAAGCACTGTTAACAGATGGAACTCTGGAAAAACCAAACTCAATGACATTCTCAACATGGGAAAAGTTGCTGGAGATCGAACTGGAGTTGGATACAACAGAGGATGCAATTTTCACACTCCTAAGACCAGGAGTAGTGTCAATGCTAAGGAACATGTTAAATGGAGTCCACATGATGAGGTCAAGCCAAGAGGAAAGAATAGAAGAGGTCCTACTCCTAGGCAGCTTATATGCGGTTACTGTAAACAAATAGGACATAATGATTGGAGGCGTTTCAGGCGCATGAAGCATGTGAGTGAAGGAAGAAATATTGTTCATCCACAGCAACAGACAAGCATGAAATGGATTAAGAAGTCGGAACTGGTCAGTATGGTTGCATACACTTCTTTAGCTACCTTTGCAGAAAATCAGTGGTACTTTGACAGTGGGTGCTCTCGGCACATGACAGGGAACAAGGGACTTCTGTCTGAGTACATTGCTGGAAATAAAGGTCATGTCACCTTTGGGGATGGACAGAGAAGCAAAGTTATTGGGAAAGGTAGTCTGAATATGACAGAAACTCTGAAATTGAAAGATGTGATGCATGTTGAAAATCTAAAGGCTAATCTCATCAGTATAAGTCAGCTGTGCGATCAAGGGCTGCTGGTTCGGTTCAACAAAAACGAATGTCTTGTGTTTAATGGTGATAAAGTATGTATTCTTTCTGGAAAAAGATCCAGTGACAACTGCTACCTGTTGCAAGAACCTGACAGATGTCTGAGTATCACCACAGATGCTTCTGAACAATGGCATCAGAAATTAGGCCATGTTAACTTCAAGACCTTAATGAAAATCTCCAAAGCAAGAGCTGTCCGAGGAATGCCTACGTTAATCAAGAAGAAAGAAGGAGTGTGCGAAGCTTGCCAACTGGGGAAGCAGAAGAAAATTAGTCACAAACAAATTCAGAATATCACAACATCAAAAACTCTGGAGCTACTGCATATGGATCTGATTGGACCCACTTCAGAAACAAGTGTCGGAGGTAAGAAGTACATCTTTGTTTGTGTTGATGATTTTTCACGCTTCACCTGGGTGGATTTTCTGAAGGAAAAATCAAACACTTTTAATGCTTTCAAAAACCTGTGTACTCGTCTGCAAGTAGAAAGAGGAGACAACATAGGGAAAGTCATTCGAATCCGTAGTGATCACGGAAAAGAGTTTGAGAATCACTCATTCTCTGAATTCTGTGAGGCACAAGGTATAGGACATGAATTCTCGGCTCCTAAGACTCCTCAGCAAAACGGAATTGTCGAAAGGAAGAATCGAACTCTTCAGGAAATGGCTCGTGTTATGCTGAATGCCCGAAAAGTGAATACTAAGTGGTGGGCTGAAGCGATTAATACAGCATGTTACACCATCAACAGGGTTTATCTTCGACCACAGACTGAGAAAACTCCATATGAAATATGGAAAGGTCGAAAGCCTGATGTCTCCTACTTTCATATTTTTGGAAGCAAGTGCTACATCCTGCAAGATCGAACACCAAGACGGAAATTCGACACCAAGAGTGACAAATGAATTTTCTTGGGATATTCTACAAGGAGTCGTGCGTTCCGAGTGCTGAATGAACGAACAGATGTCATGATGGAATCCATCAACGTTGTGGTTGATGATTTTGATCAGGGAGAATCTATTCTGACCGGTGAGAAAGGAGGTCAAGAAGACATAAATGAAGATGATGTTCGTGTTGAAAGTGATGTTGCAACAAACAAGACCAAACAGAACCATGTTGAACAAATTGTTGCAACACAGGATACTGCCAACATGGAGTCAACTCAAGTAGAAGCTGAAAATGCTCAAGATGCTGAGGGAATTACAAAGATCATACGAGATCATCCGCCGGAGCTAATCATTGGTGACGTTCACGACAGTCGTCGCACCAGAGGTACTAGTCGTGTTAATTACAGAGATCTGGCTGGGTATGCTTGCTTTCTTTCTACTATCGAACCCAAAAATGTGAAGGAAGCAATTGGTGATGATTTCTGGGTCTCGGCTATGCAAGAGGAACTAAACCAATTCCAACGAAATGACGTTTGGAGTCTTGTGGAAAGACCAAAAGGAACTAATGTCATCGGGACAAAGTGGATATTCAAAAATAAGACAGATGAGAAGGGAAATGTCACTCGGAATAAAGCCCGGCTTGTTGCTCAAGGGTATACCCAAGTGGAAGGCATTGACTTCGATGAGACATTCGCCCCTGTAGCACGGTTGGAATCTGTTAGACTGTTACTTGCGGTTGCCTGTAGCTTAAACTTCAAACTGCATCAAATGGACGTGAAAAGTGCCTTTCTAAACGGGTTGTTGAATGAAGAAGTGTATGTTGAACAACCCAAAGGCTTTGCTGATCCGTTTCTTCCGAATCATGTGTACAAGCTGAAGAAGGCGTTGTATGGGCTGAAGCAAGCTCCAAGGGCCTGGTATGAGAGATTGACCACGTATCTTCTCAAAAAGGGATATGAAAGAGGAGGAGCTGATAAGACCTTATTTGTTCAAAGGACAAGATCAAGTGTGATGATTGCCCAGATCTATGTTGACGACATAGTCTTCGGCTCAATATCACAACAACTTGTGCATGAGTTTATTAATCTCATGCAAAGGGAGTTTGAAATGAGCATGGTAGGTGAGTTGAATGTATTTCTTGGGCTCCAAGTTAAACAGTGTCAGGATGGTCTATTCATCTCGCAGAGCAAGTATGCTAGAAATCTTGTCAAGAGATTTGGTTTAGAAAGTGCCAGACATGTTAGGACTCCCATGAGCACATCTGAAAAACTCTCTAAGGATGAAGGAGGAAGAGATGTTGAAGTTACTCTCTACAGAAGCATGATAGGTAGCTTGTTATATTTAACAGCTAGCCGACCGGATATCAGCTTTAGTGTTGGAGTCTGTGCTCGTTATCAAGCAAGCCCTAAGGAATCTCATATTACTGCGGTAAAGAGGATTATTAGGTATATCAGCGGAACAGCAGACTATGGTATATGGTATACAAAGGATACAAATACTCTTGTCTCAGGATACAGTGATGCTGACTGGGCAGGAAATACAGATGATCAGAAAAGCACCACCAGAGGATGTTTTTATGTGGGGAACAACCTGGTGTCATGGTATAGTAAAAAACAGAACTCCATATCATTATCTACAGCTGAGGCTGAGTATATTGCAGCGGGAAGTTGTTGTACACAACTGCTATGGTTGAAACAAATGCTGATAGACTATGGACTGGAACAAGGAACTATGACCATTTTGTGTGACAACCAGAGTGCTATAAATATCTCCAAAAATCCTGTCCAGCATTCCAGAACAAAACACATCGACATCCGACATCACTTTATTAGAGAGCTGGTTGAGAAGAAATCCCTAGTTATGGAGTATGTTGCTACAGCTAATCAACTAGCAGATATTTTTACAAAGCCTCTTGATTCAGCCAGATTTGAGGAATTGCGGCAAGCCCTAGGGCTATGTCGTATCTAAAGTTGCCCCCTGTGTTGTGCATTTTGTTGCAACAGCTTGTTGCAACACTATGAGGGTTTTTCAATCTCTGCTGACGGGTCGGTTTTTGTTCTCTTTTATTTTCTTACCCCCTATTATTACCCTCTACTTCTTTTCGTTCCCCAAGGCACATTTTTGCTTTTTCCTCAACTCAAATTGTTCTCCAAGATTCTCCATTTCCCGCATCTAGGGTTCTTGAAATTGGCTTGGTTGAAGTGTCTCTCAGATTTTCTACCATGACTAGAAATCAGTCGGGAGAGTCATCTCTGCCCCCTCGTCGGTCTGCTCGACGAACAACTTCCGCTCGGAAAAGTGCTCCGCCTTCCTCGTCTTCTTCGGTTAAACGTAAAGGGGTGTTTCCTCGTCCTGTGCAAAGATCCTCCAGTGGTAATCCCTCTCCATCTCTCTCCCCTTCCTCGGTTGGTGGCATGCATTCTTCTAAAGCCTCTAATTTAGAGTTGGTGAACTTTTCCCCAATTCTTGAATTCCCCCTTCCCAAAATTTCCGAGGATGATGATGTGTATGATGATGATGAAAGTTTTCCTGATCCGGTGACCATTCAAGACTGGTTCTGGTATTTGCGAAGAACAGGAAAAGAATTGGATCTCTCTTATGTGGATGTATCTCATATTCATTTTAAAGGTTTGATGCGTAAGAAGATTTTGGGGAAAGTTATGAGTGTGAGAGTCCCTCGAGATAGAAAAGTTGTCATTCGCACCTGGAACCCGACATCTTTTGTTAAAATCTCTGAAGTTGATGTGATTGACATCTCTGATTCTGAAGACTCCCCAGTGTTTGCTGATTTGCCTAAGTCGAGAGGGACTTCAGGAGCGTCATCGGCTAATGTGTTCTCTGAGAACTCTTTTGTGCAAAGTGATGAAAAGATGAACAAGGATGTTGAAATGGAAGCTGATGTTGATGCTGATACTGCGCCTACTATGCCATCACAGGAAGAGACCTCTGTCCCTCTGTCTCCCAGATGTGAAGATGATGAAACCGCTCAAAATATGGCTAATGTCAATAATCTTGATTCAAATGAAGGTGCTCAGCCTGTATCGTCTGACTTCCCTCAGCAAGTGCCTGAGACTGAAAGAGAACCCAAGGATGATGTCTGTGTCCAAGGAGCATGCCTTGACTACTCCTCCCCTGTGGGTCAAACTGTATCGAGTGAAGTTGCGGATCCTGCTGGTGGTGGTTCTGAAAATAGGAAGTCTTTCAAAGATGTTGTGGGATCGGTTCCTGATTCTATGAATCTAGACATTTCAAGAGAACCCCTGACTGACCAAGATGTGAATCTTCCCTCAGTTCTGCCAGAAACTGAGGCTGTGCAAGTTGCTCAAGATGATGATGTTGGTGTTGAGACTCTGACAGGTTCTGCTGATCGTTGTGGCATGACTCAAGGCTCTTCTGTTGCTGATGGTGACATTTCTGGGTTGAATATTGATGCTACTCCCCGTGTGGAGGATGGTGCTGAAGATTTTGTTGCTCAAAATGTTACAACAAATCCTTCAACATGTGAGTTACCTGATGATAATGATCCTCCTCTGTCCTCTTATATGCGCAAGAGTAGATCTGTGTCCAAGAAACGCCCTATTCCTCCACCATCCAGAAGTGTTGAGTCCTCTCCTTCCAAGCGACCTAAACTTTCAGCTTCTGCTCCTTGTCGCCCTCCCTCGTTTACATCTTCAGATGCTCTGAGCAAAACCTTCTTTGACAAATCTCGTAAAAACAGATGGCCAGCTTACTCCGAGAAACCTCTTATATCTGAAAAAATCCTCAATCTGTCGTCCTTTGACAAGACTCAGTTGGAATCTATTCTGAAAGATCTTGGTCTTATCCATGCTGCCACATGTTTCAGCGTCTATTATCCTACCTTGGTGCGAGAGTTTTACTGTAATCTCTCCAAATCTGCTAGTGATGGATCCTCTCGTTGGAACTTCAGAAACTATGTCCGAGGAAAGATTGTCACATTCTCTCCTGCATCTCTGAACAAATTGTTAGAATGGAAATGTTCCCAATCGGTTCCAGCTTTTGGTGACATCTCTGGAGTGAGCTTTGATCGTCTGATTGAAGTCGTGACTGCTGGAAAGTTGTCACGCTGGCCTTCTAGTCCTCTGTGTTCCCCTCTTCAGCACTTACTGCAAAGTATTTTATTCTATTCAGAGTTGCTACTCGAAACTGGTTGCCCACCTCAAATGTTTCAGTAGTCACTAGGGACATGTGCAAACTATTGTTTTCTGCTGGCACGTCTCAGGTGTTCAATTTGGGAAGAATCATTTTCGATTCTATCGTATCTTTTGCTGAACTCTCATCCTCCGGGACCTCCTTACCTCATGGGGCTCTCATATCCATGTTGCTTTTGGCTCAAAAGGTGCCCTTGTCTCCTTCGGATCTTCCCTCTACCTGTGACAGTATCTCATATACAGTTAAGTCGGTGGCTGGTAAACTCAATGATATCTCTGAGGTGGTGCCCTCTTTTCCTGATAGTCTGTCTCCACCTCCAAATTCTGAACCCTCTGTCACAGTGCCTCCTGCATCTCAGTCTCCTCCACTCGGCTCTGCTACTGCTACTACTTCTTCCTCAGCGAGTCTGGTCGATATCGAGTTTCTCGAGACTGCGCTTCGGAATATTGATGATCAAATTCTGGTTCTCGACAGCCAGCGGGTTCTCCTGAATCGCCACAAGGAGCTAGTGCAAAGCAAGCTGTCTTCTCTCCGGGGTGGCCCCTCCGCAGGTCTCTAAAATATTTGTCCTTTGGTGGCGCAAAAGGGGAGAAGTGGTATGTTTTGTTTTGTTCTCTCTTTCTCTGATCAAAAACATCTGATATTTTGTTGGTGGAAGTTATGTTGGAAGTTTTGTTGAACATGTTGTTGAAGTTCATGTTGGAAGTTTTAGTTTTGTTGAACATTTTGTTGAAGTTCATGTTGGAAGTTTTGTTGAACATGTTGTTGAATGTCATTGTGTTGGGTGATTGGGCATCTACTGATGAAATGTGGCTTCAGGGGTTCGAAAAGTTATCTATGACCTTCTCTTCTATCATACCGTATGTTGTGCCACCAATTGACAAAAGGGGAGATTGTTAGGATTTATTCTGTGGTCATTCTTGTATGTGTCTTGTCATATGTGGCACTGGAGAAGGTTGGATAGGTTGATGTCCCTGCCGTATGTAGAAGAGAATGTTGGATGCTTTGTTGAACAGGTTGTTGGATCAGGATGTTCAACAAAATATGCTTACCTGCTTATCTGGTGCTTTGGTGCTTAATAGTATGCGGAACTGGAGCCTGCGTATTCCGCTATTTTCTACCTTGCTATTCTTGCTGTTATGGTGGTTATTAACTGATTTATAGTTGGTTGTGCATAATCTCTTGCGAATCGGTTGAAGAGAGATTTCGGCAAATCAATATTCTTGCAACTGCCACTTTCGGTTCTTTCGGGATATCTTTCTTGTTAAAGACGGTGCAGTTGTTACTGAAGATAGAATCGAATCTAGGGTTGATTGCCGGCGTGCAGATTGAGCCAAAGATTACGGGGCGTGGCCTTTTGAAAGTGATGGTATGCTTTGGCGGCGGGGCTTGACGCTTTTGTTGAAGAAGTTGAAGGATATTCTCCGGGAGGGAGGCCGACGGCTGCGACACGCAGGATCAAGGGAGTTGATCGAGTCGGCGGTGCAAGGGGAGCTTGCAGGCAAGGGGAGCTTGCCAAGAATACTTCACGGGGTTGATTGCGATCATCCCCTCACGGTTTGTTTTTTAAGGATGAGAGTGTTCTTCCTTGTTAAAGCGTGAATTGTAGAATTTGTATTCTCCAATCTTTTTAGTGAAGTATTCAATTTTCTGGGCGTGGCCCCGCAGATGTAGGTGTGCGCACCGAACTGCGATACCAATTCTTGTGTGTCCTTGCATGTTGTTTGCTTTTACGCTGTTTGCTATATTCTTTACTACGTACTGAATTTCATTACCCATAGTCCAAATTATAATAACACCTCCTTCATCAACAAAAATCAACCACACCGCAATTCTTGAGCCTGCCACCTCTTGTCCACTGAGTGGAACAGTGCAACGGGTCCGTCTCTCCCACCGAACACCAAAATTGTGATCAATGCAGTTCACCTGCCGGATCCGAACCAGCGACCTAAGGATATCCGCTTCAAACCTCGATCCACGTGTCCACATCAGTCGACATCACGCAGCAGACGACAAAATTAGTCCGAAGAGAATAGCACGGATCTCTACGCACAGTTTGCCTCGATTCCTAAATCAGGTTCGTTGCACAGTTATTTATTTATTTTAATTCAGCTATTTATAGATTTGTATGATTTTCCCTGATACATAAACCTAATATAAAAATTGATTCATACATTAATTAAAAAGTTGTAGAGACTATTGTCATATCATATTATTTTTTTTCTTGTGCATAGTTAGACTTCATATAACCTAATTAAAATTTTGTCACTCTCATTAATATTAAAATTTTGATTATTAGGATAGGTTGTTAGACATTAATTTTAATTGATTTGATCACATATTTTTGGCACTTTCTGAACCAAACTTTATCTAAACCAGTAACGAACTAATGGCAAGCAAATTGATTGCGTCTGAACTGGCCAAGATAGAACGCCTAAACGGTTCCAACTATGACATGTGGCACCAGAAGATTAGATACGGACTTATCCATAACAATTTAGTTAGTGTCATTGAGTCCACTGCTCCTACTCTCCCTGAAAATCCTAAAGATTCCCAGAAGAGAGAGTTAGATCAGTGGAAAATTAATGACAAGAAGGCTAAAAGTCTCATGCTTATGTTCATGGACGATAGCCTAATAAAAGTGTTCGAAAACTGTAGTACTACCAAGGACATGTGGCAGTTTATTAAGGAGAAGTATGATATCACATCTGACGTGAACATACAACTCCTGCTGCATAGGTATAATTCACGCCGTATGCAGGAAGGTGACAATGTCACCGAACACGTGAATAAAATGATTATCATGGCTAAGGACCTAGCTACAGCAGTAACTGAAATTCCTGAGAAGCTTCAGGTGGCAACTATTCTGAGTAGTCTGCCGCCGTCGCTTGATATGGCTGCCACTAAGCTTAGGCTAAATGGAATCGTTAAGCGTGTAACTAACTTGCCAGCTCATCTAGCAATGGAACAAGACCTTCTGGCTAGGAGGAAGGGCTCGGACGTCAACCTTGTGCAGGAGGAAGAGGCGAATGCTGCTCAATACCGGAAGGCACAAGGGAACTAGTGTCTTGGACATGTGAAGCACTCCTTCAAGGGATCCGGCCAGCAATCAGCTCGCGGGAAGAAAGGACCTCGTGGATCTTGCTATATCTGCAGGAAGCATGGTCACTTTAAGGCCAACTATCCTCAGGCAAAGAATAAGGGCAACTCAAAATGCCCAGAACAAGGAGGATCTAGAAAGCGGAAGTTCATTGGCGTCACTGAATGTAACGCTGCAACAACAGATGCTGAAGACAGGTGGATCGACTCGGGTGCTACCCGACACATAGCAAAGACAAAGGAAGGAATAGTCGACTTCCAGGAACTGAAGAAGGGAGACCAACGGATATACATAGGGAACAATAGCTATCTGGATGTAGAAGGTATTGGTTCATACAGATTGGATCTTGGGGACAGCATCATGGTCCTCAAAGATGTGTTTTATGCACCTGGCATAAGATGTAATCTGGTCTCTGTTCCGGCTTTGCTAAAGAAGGGTCTTGAAGTGAGATTTTACAACAATAGGGTCTCTATTGGGAAAGACAAAAAGGTGTTTGATATGGGCAAGTTTGTGCCCGGTCATGATTTATTCTGTCTTTCCGTTGTAAAATCTGATATTGGTAATAAAGATGGTGATTTGAATTATTCCCTGTGTCTTTTGTCTGATTATGATCTTTGGCATATGAGATTAGGTCATCCTGGTAACAATAAGATGGACCAGTTAATCAAAATGGATTTATTACCAGAACTGACAGGTGTAAGGACATTACCCTGTGAACATTGTTTAACTGGGAAGGTGACCAGGAAATCATTCTCGGAAGGTCAGAGGGAAAATGATTGTTGGAATTAGTTCACTCTGACATTTGTGGGCCCTTGAGCATAGAGACACGTGGGAATAAGGAATATTTCATAACCTTTATAGATGATTATTCCAAGTATACTTTTGTGTATCTTTTAAGCAGAAAGTCGAAAGCTTTTGAAAGCTTTAAAAGATACAAGGCAAAAGTTGAAAGAAAACTTGGAATGAACATAAAGGTGTTAAGAACTGATAGAGGTGTGGAATTCAACTCAAAAGAATTTGAGGAATATTGTGTTCAGTACGGTATAAAGAAGCATACTACTATGCCTTATACGCCACAACAGAATGGTGTGGCTGAAAGGAAGAATAGAACATTAATGAATGCAGTGAGATGTATGCTATCGCATTCTGGTCTCTCCAAGGATTTTTGGGGAGAAGCCATATTGACTGCAAATTATGTTCTGAACAGAATTCCCACAAAATCAGTAGAGAAAACACCGTATGAGATATGGAATAGACGCAAACCCAATTTAAGTCATTTGAGAAAATGGGGTTGCGTGGCACATGTTCTCATTCCATATCAGGTTAGAGATAAGCTGGATCTCAAAACCGTAAGATGTGTATTCATAGGATATTCTGAAAAGTCTAAAGGATATAGGTTCTTCCATGAAAATAATGGAGTCATTGAAAGTAGAGATGCTACTTTTCTAGAGAATCTAGAAGAAAATGAACAAGTCCAAGAAAATGTGCCACCCTTGCTGGACTTAGATGATGTTCCGAATGATGACTTGGATATAGTGGATGATGTACATTATCCATCTATGGAAGAAGAACCTGTAAATGAGAATATACCTATGGCAAATCAACCAGCTGAACATGTCCAGCCTGCAACCCTTAGTGGCAACAAAAGACCCAGAACAACACTCTCATGGATGGATGATTATTATCTATATTCATGTGAACCATCTTGTTTCCCTGTGGATATTGATATAGATGAGCAAGCTGATCCCTTGAATTATACAGATGCAATGAAATCATCTGAGTCAGATCAATGGCTTGAGGCCATGAAAAGGGAGCTTGACTCAATTGAGAGAAACAATATATGGGAGCTATGCGACTTACCAGAAGAGAGGAAGTCCATAGGATGCAAGTGGGTGTTAAAGAAGAAATATCGGGTTGATTGGTCTATTGATACATTCAAGGCCCGGTTAGTTGCAAAGGGATTTACTCAGAAAGCAGGGATTGATTATCAGGAGACTTATTCTCCGGTGGCTAAGTTTGCATCCATACGGATAATCTTAGCGATTGTTACGCATCTTGACTTGGAACTCTACCAAATGGATGTCAAGACTGCATTCCTCAACGGAGAGTTGAAGGAAGTTATATATATGGATCAACCTGAGGGATTTCAGGTTGAGGGACATGAAGACAAAGTTTATAAATTGAAGAAATCTTTGTATGGTTTAAAACAATCATCTAGACAGTGGTATCTCAAATTTCACAACACTATTATCCAACTTGGTTTCATTGTAAACAAATTGGATAACTGTGTGTATGTCTTGAAATGTGGGAGCAATTTTACGATATTATCCCTGTATGTGGATGATATTTTGCTCGCTGGAAATGACATTGAAGTGTTGAAAAGAATTAAAAGTGAATTTGAGATGAAGGACATGGGTGATACATCCTATATTCTTAAAATACAGATCCTTAGAGATCGGAAGTCTAGAATGTTAAGTTTAAACCAAGAAAAGTATTTGCATACAATATTGATGAGATTTGGAATGTACAATTCCAATACAGCCCCTACACCATTGGTTATGGGGAAGCTGTTAAGTAAAGAACAATGTCCTGGAGAGGGACAAAGTCGGCTGAATGTTCCATATGCTCAGGCTATTAGAAGTTTGATGTATGCAATGCTGTGTACTAGAACAGACTTGGCATACCCAGTTAGTCTGGTTAGTAGATATCAAAGTAATCCTGGTCCAGTCATTGGGAAGCTGTTAAGAGGATTATGAAATATATAAAGGGTACGATGCACCACAAGTTAGTTTATCAAGTAGATTCGCTTGAGCTTCTTGGTTACTCCGATGTAGATTTCGGAGGGGACAAAGATGACAAGAAGTCAACTGCAGGACATGTGTTCATCTTTGGTGGTGCAGCTGTTTCTTGGGGTAGCAAGAAACAGGGTTGTGTAGCGAGATACACACAAGAAGCTAAGTATATAGCATGTAGTATGACAGCTACTCATGCGGTATGGATCAGACGATTCCTATTGGACTTGGATCTCAATTTGGTGGATGGACCAATTGAGATGTACTGTGATAATCAAGGAGCCATCAGCTTGATCCACAGTGGTGTAAACAGTTCCAAAGGAAGACATATTGAAATACAATATCATCACATACATGATATGGTGGAAAAGAAAGAAGTCAATGTGACTTATATTCCAAAAAGTGATATGATTGCTAATCCCTTGACGAAGGGTATTCCAGCAGGTACATTCATCAAACATGTTGTTTTATGGGACTTAGAAATATCTAAGTCAAGGAAACTTTCATGAATAATGAAAGGAGACAATCATATATAATGATTGTACTCGGTAAATAAAATGTGCATATCTCACGGATAGTGGGAGTATGTGAAATTACATCATGTGTTATACCTCACGGATAGTGAGGGTATGACCAGAATGCACTTGGCCATTTCAGGCCAAGTGGGAGATGTAAGTTGGTTATGGCCCGATATGGCCAAATCAACTGGTAACCGACCCGATACTCGGTTGAGGATTTTCCTCAACCGAGAGACCATGTCTCACATGGCCGTTGAGCAAATTGTGGGCGGTTGAGCAAAATCCAGGGGCGGTTGCGGGATGGAAGATATGGTGGTGGCCCCTATATAAAGAGGATGTAGTTTCTCTTCTTCAGTATCAAAAACTCTCAGCCATATCTGGAATCCCCAAAAAACAAATTTCTTTCTCTCGCTCCTTCTATCATGACTTCCCTTCCTTTCTTGAATAAGTGCGAAGGAAGCAATTAGGCATTACGAATATTGTAATGTAATTTATACCTTGAACCATATGTACATATTGTTGGAGATTGTGGGCATTTTGATCTCATGCACAGAAAAGTTTTTGCTTGGGCATTCTGTAACGTTCGAAATCCATCACTTCGTGTATTTCTATGTTAAAATAATGTTAAATGATTTCAAATATGTTCATATTGTTGTGAGTTGAGAGAGGCCTTTGGCCTCCCTCCCCTCATTATCTTCCATTACACCCCACTACTAAGTAGTGGGGGTCCCTTGGGCTTTTTACCCTCCTCCCCCATTGAGGAAGAATATATAGAGAGCCATGGCTTATGCCATGACTACTCGACACTTTGAGATTGATATCATCTTATGAGTTTATAACGCGTTATCAGCACGTGAGCTCTCGTTCTTGAGCTTCTCCTTTTATCCCCTCAAATCACCCTCACCGCGCTTAGGAATCTTGGTTACTGCAATCCGTTGCGATGATTTCTGCACGTTGAAGCTCGACCCCTTAGAATCTTTGGTTGCAGCGATCCATTGCGGCGATTTTCACGGTGCATCGGGAGCGGGGATTCACTCTACGGATCTAATCTTTTTCGACGATCGTCCCTAGATCTAACGGATCTAGAGGTAAACAATACAAACTCCTAGATCTAAACTTTATATTCATGCAATATGTTTAGATCATACATATTATAGACAAAGTATTTCATACAATACAAATCATTTAAAAAAATTTTGTTTTTCATCATCGGCCTCAAAGCCCTTGCGATTTTTCTTCATCGGCCGACCCCGAAGGCCAAACGGCCTCACCGGCCCCGAATGCCAAACGGCCTCGCCGGCCTCACCGCCTTGATGGCCGTGACGGCCCCAAAAAGGCTGAAGGTCTGCGCCTCCCGGATGGCCATGCCGGCACCAAAAAGGCCAACGGCCTACGCCGCCTTGATGGCCGAGACGGCCGCAAAAAAAAGGCCACCTCGATCACCGAAGAAGGGGGGCCCTGCTCCGAAATCCCCCCTCATGACCGATCCCGGACGAAGAGGGGGGCCCTGCTCCGGCAGCCCCCTCCCCATGTCCGATCCGATGAAGATGGGGGGGCTCTGCTCCGGCCGCCTCCCCCATGGCCGATCACCGAAGAGGGGGGGGGCGAAGCTGCTCCGGCCACCCCCTAGGCCGCGAGCGGATGGGTTGGGGGGCTGTTTAGCTTCTTAAACAAACCCTAACCCTTATTTAAGGGTTAGGGTTTTGTTTAGGGGTATTTTTAACCCCTCCTCCAAGTGGTAATTGGGCAAACTATTTAGCCCATTGGCCTGCAGCCCAATACTACAATATTAAAGTTTTTATTGGCTGTTTGGGCCTGAAGCCCTCACATAAGCCCAATAGTTTTTAAAAATACTTACAATCGGATTTATAATCATTTTTCCCCATATAAATTCCTTAAATTTAACAGAAACATCCAGAAAAATTCTGGAAAATTCTGTAAAAATTAGAAAAAATCAAAATGATTATTTTTGGCAACATTGGGTTGATTTGTTCATGATTTTAATTATTTAGTTCATATTATATTAATCGCAACATCATGCAAATTATATAAAAATTGGATTAATTAAAATTTTTCCTTCACATATTAATAATTACAAGGACCCTGAGACCGCTCTGTCGTTAGTTACCTAATCTAACGAGTAATGACGTTTTTCCGTGGTCCAAGTAAATTATTAAACGTAATTTTTATATCATATGCTTGATATGCTGAATATACATCTTATGCATGTGTGTTTGCGAGGTTGATTTTTATATTGTCTGTAGCATATATAACTGCATGGATGTTGTAAATAATTCAGTCTTGTGGTTTGGGATCGGCCATTTTGAGATACACCTTTTTATATTCCTCGCTTTCTTTTTCTGTTTTGAGAGATATTGTAGTGATGTTATAATGTAAAATGCCAAAGACCAGAGCTCAGCCAAATTGAAGACGGAGATGAAATCTGCATTATGCTGGGACCCAAAATGGGTTTCCAAGTTGTATTTTTCATTTCTTTTTGTATTTCATTTTTTGGACTGTATTCGGACATTTTTGGACATTTTGTTTCTAAGGGTATCTTGCCGATCTCCACATGCCTATTTATTTACTTTGCGTGAATTTATTTTTTACAAATATTAATTCATGCTTATTTAATTGCATAAATAAATGGAAAAATTAGCAAGCGTTGATTTTGATGTGCTGGATGTGGCAGGAAAGAACTATCTGAGCTGGCGGGTGGACCCGACGTTTCACCTACGCTCACTGGCTCTTATGAGTACGATTCTGGCTCCTACTACTGTGCATGTGGCCCCAGCAGTAGCCTAGGCTACTTCAACCGCAACCCCTGAAGCAACGCAGTTATGTGTCTCTGATATAGATAAGGCGAAAGCCATTATCTACATTAGAAGGCACATAGATCGGACCTTAAAAGCCGAATATCTAACAGTAGAGGATCCACTTGAGTATGGGCGGCACTAGAGGCACGTTATAAACATCAGATTGATGTTATACTGTCCCGTGCTAGTTCTGAGTGGGAAAACCTCCGACTTCATGACTTCAATTCCGTGTCAGAGTATAACTCAGCACTCCATAATATCACCTCACGCCTGAAGCTGTGCGGTGAAGAAGTCTCGGACCAACGCATGTTGGAAAAGACTTTCACGTCTTTACATGAAAAGGATGCAATCCTTATGCAACAGTACTGTGTAAGAAATTTCACGAAATTCTCTGCCTTACTCTCCTGCCTCCTAAGGGCGGAGCAGAACAGAGTCTTGTTACTGGCCACTCACAACCTTCGCCCTGCTGGGACTGCTCCACTCCCTAAAGCCCATCTTGTTTCTTCCCTGAAGACGAAGAACAAGAAGAAGGCCAGAAATTACAAGGGTAAAGCTGTGATGAAACCGGCTAAAGGACCTCTACAGAATAATAACTACAACCAGTGGAAGAAAAAGAATACGTGGAAGAGTAACAACAATGGCCAACCGTCTATTCCCAAGAAGAACTGGGTGGACAAGTGCCATAGATGTGGCATGATTGGACATTGGTCCAGGAACTGCCACACTTCACGTAATCTCCGTGATCTTTATCAGGTGAGCATGCAGCCTCGTCCTGAAACAAATCTGGTTGAATCTCATCCTTCAACCAAGCTGATCGCAAAAGACTTCCATCACAACGACTTGCTCGACTGAGCCTTATCTTAGTTTAATTTTATCTTTGCTTTTTAAATTCTAGTTTCTTTCATCTGTATTTCCTTTTGGAACTTTATGAATGCATATTTAGCTTTATTTTATAAAGTCTATTCATTCTGATATATAGATGAAGTGTGATATATTGTGGACAGTGCATCGATGCACTGGTGAAGCATTAAAATTACTCCCACATACAACGAGCCTAAAAGATGCATATTTTTCTCCTAAATTATAGGGTAATCTCCTAAGTTTCAAGGATATTTCGTTTAAATGAACATAACTTGGAAACAATGGATAATAAATAGCGAATATCTTTATGTAACTCGTCAAGAGGATGGCCAGAAGACCATCTACGCATGATTTATTGGACCCCTGTCAGGTCCCTATCATTACAGATATTCATGCTATATAAAGCCAACTTGACTGAGCACCAGAAGTGCCTTTCATTACCAGAGTTTTCAACTCTGGTACAATAGACTTGGTCATCCTGGATCAGCGATGATGGACGTATCATCAAATGAATCCCTTGGAGAACCTGAAGATTCTTCAAAAGGTTGAGTTTCCTTGTCCACCCTTGTCATAAGGGAAAACTTATAGAGAGACCTTCCCTCCTGAAAGTGGGATTAGAGTCTCCTGGCTTCATTGCGAGAATACATGGTGACCTTTGCGGGCCTATTCACCCTACAAGTGGCCCATTTCGGTACTTCATTGTACTGGTAGATGCATCTACTAGAGGGTCCTATATGTGCCTTTTTTGTCCACCCGCAACCTAGCTTTCTCAAAAGCTGATAATGTGGGTGAATTCACTACACATGTCTTTTAAGATTACTGCCAAGCAACTAGCATTGAAATTGAACATCCTGTAGCATGTTCATACTCAGAATGGGTTATCAGAGTCTCTGATAAAGAGACTCCAATGGATTTTACGTCCATTGTTAAATCCCAGTTGCCTGTGGATGTTTAGGGATACTCCATACAGCATTCCACATCGCTTATCACGATACGGCCCTCTTGTGGCCATATCTTATTGCTGATGCCGCTTGCTTATGGTTCACCACCAAACAAATCTCATTTGAGAGTGTTTGGATGTGCCAATATATGTCACAATAGCACCACCTCAGAGGACTAAAATGGGTCCTCATCAAAACTAGTTATCTTTATATGATTTGATTCGCCATGTATTATTAGATACCTAAAACCCATGACAAGCGATGCATTAAAGGCACGTCTTGATAACTGTGAATTTGATGAACAAATTCTCATTAAAATAGGCATACAGTCTAAAGAAGCCTAAAGCTTCTAAGACTATATCATGGGACACAAAAGTCCTAATCTCATTATAATCTGCATACTATTTCTGTGTGAAGATGAGATCCTGAAAATCCTTCACATTCAGACTAAAGTACATCAATTGCCGGATAAATTCACGGACAAATCATAAGATTGTTAGTTCACACATCCCTGCTACCAACACGCCAGCTAGGATTAACATCCCCAAAGATGGATGCAATCCACCGGCAGCAAAATTGGTTGTACCTCAATTGAAAAGAGGACGCCTGACAGGTTCAAAAGATAAAGTTCCTCGAAAGAGGAAGATTCCTGGAGATATTAAAATGATCCCTCCACAGGATGCTGAGCTCAGATCAGCGACCTCTTCCCTCCTGATTTCCCCTGCAGAGGAAACAATAGGAGAAACATCATTATATTACATACGTACTGGAGAGGTACTGAACAGATATAACACATTCGTCGACAACGATTTTGCTTTCGCTATTGTCGTTCACGTCGCTGAATACGACGATGACATCAACCCACTTTTCAATATCGTAAATGCATAGATTGGCCAAAGTGGGATGAGGCAATAAGAGTAGAGCTGGACTCACTCTTGAAACGCAAAGTCTTTGGACCAGTAGTCAAAACACCTGAATGTGTAAAACCTGTGGAATATAAGTTGGTTTTCATAAGAAAAAGAATTGAAGGAAATGTGATCATTTTCCTATTTTCATACTAAGCCTAACCGTCTCTGGAAAAGCCAAGCAATGCAGCTCATGGACGTTGTGACTGCATATCTATATAGAAATATAGATATAGAGATTTATATGAAACTTCCAAAAGGGTATACTCTATCCCGAGAGATTAAAGAGAGACGTAGGAACGTCTTCTCCATAAAGGCTTCAAAGATCTCATTACATTATCTTAAGCAATCAAGAAAAAAGTGGTATAACAGATTTATAAAATTCCTTGCGGAACAAGGATTCACTAATAATGAAGTCTGCCTGTGTATCTTTATCAAAAGAACGGGGACATGATTTGTAATAGTCGCCGTACATGTGGACGACTTAAATCTAATAGGATCTCCTGCAGAGACTATTGAGATATCTGATAGCCTTAAGCATACCTTCGTAATGAAATACCTAGGAAAAACAAGGTATTGTCTCGGCTTACAGATTAAACACCTTCATGGTTTAATCCTTTTATACCTATCATATTCTTCATACACCAGGAGTTTATGAAGAAAGATGTCCATTTGCAATCTATTAAAAATGGATGCTTATTTATGACACCTTCCCGTTGCTGGAAGAGGGGGAGGACATCCTAGGTCCTGAAGGTCCAAGCTCTAGTGTACTAATTACACTCTTTTATCAGGCCAACTGCATATGTCTCTAATAGAACGTCTGCAGTAAAGATGTTAGCCAGATACGGTGCTGCCCTGGAGAGCACCACTGGACCAAGGATAAGCTGCTTCTACGCAACTTTCAAAGGTTAATGATCATCATCCAAGGAATATATATCGCATATGCAGGTTTACAAATCATCACGATGACTAAGCACAAATGTCCGGCCACCTCCTAAAGATATACACATCATCCTCCAAAGTTTACATCTTCTGAGAAGCTCATCATCCAAGAAGCAAGTCTAGAATAGCTCAGCCAGGTCCAGCAGTAACTTACAGACACAGTGAAGATTGAGTAAAAGAATACATACGTGGAGTCATCTACCAACTTCGAAGAGCGTACCACTCTAGAGCGCAACTGTTTTCGAATAGCCGCTAGATATGAGTGAAACTTTTTTAGATGAGTGATGATTGTATTTGCTTTCAGAACATGATGGATGTATAGATGAATAGAAAATGATTGTATAGATACATAGGAGATCTGCAAGCCTGAAGCGTGTACAGATCAGGTGGAGTTGATAGTAGAGTTGTACTCTTTTCCCTTAGCTATGGGTTTTTCCACTTGGTTTTCCATAGCCAAAGGTTTTTAATGAGGCAACCTCATTTAACTCTGGACCCTGAAGTGTCCATCCCTAATGAAATCTGAAAGACCTACAAGCATAAGGATTGTATGGATCAGGGGGAGTCGCCAGTTGGTTGTACTCTTTTCCCTTAAAGCTGCTGGTTTTTCCCACTGGGTTTTCCATTTTCCACAGCTAAGGTTTTAACGAGGCCACCACAATGGCCCTGGATCCAAAATTATCTACCTTATTAGCATATTGAATCCTGAAGTATTCATATGATTAACCCAAGGTAATGGAGAGATAAGGGGTAGTGTTGTTAGTTGAGGGAGGCCTTTGGCCTCCCTCCCCTCATTATCTTCCATTACACCCCACTACTAATAGTGGGGGGGTCCCTTGGGCTTCTTACCCCCCATTGACGAAGAATATATAGAGAGCCATGGCTTATTCCATGACTACTCGACACTTTGGTATCATCTTATGAGTTTATAACATATACGATTTTTAAATATTTTTCCATAATATTTTTCGTATTTTTCTGAGGCCAAAACGACTCTAAACATGCAAACCACGACCGATAAACTCGTTTTGCCTCAAAGCTTATATTCATGTAGGTCAAAAATTTAAACAAATATTATTTTCATGATCCTTACAAATTTAAGAACTCGTGGTGTTTTTTCGGTTTTTTCAGAATTTTTCGGAGACAAATTAGTGAAATGATATATAAATAACATTAGAAGAAGAAGAAGAAGAAGAAGAAGAATAATAATAATAATAATAATAATAATAATAATTAAAAAGAAAAAATGGGGGAGAGAAATCACAGCCCACGCTTTCATGTGGGTGTGTTTCATCAAACCGACCCAACTAACAAATTAATAACCCTAAATAATACTTAGTTATATTATATTAATATAATAATATTATATAAACTCATATCCTCATCTCTCTCAGTACACACAGCGGCATACGCTGACCTCACTAACTCTCCCTCACGTCTTCACCATCTTCTCTTCCCCTCCTGCCGGCCAAGCATCGCCGGCGACCTCCCCGTGGGCTCCGGCTCTCCTTTGCTTTCATGCACCACCGTCGAAACCCAATCAAAGTTCCGAAAGCCATTCGCCACTTGCTGAGCACCGCCTCTCTTGCCACTCCACCGCCATAGCCACCACCCAAGCTCCTCCACCATTGTCTGACTAAACCCTTACCGAGCTCACGGTACTCTGAGCTCCGGTGAGGCAACGGTTGACTGCATCAAGCCCTCCACTTGCAGTCGTCTCCTCGGACGAGCGAACCATGAGCCCAAGCACCGCAACCTCATCTGACGCTTTGTGGTCACCTCCTTGCCTTTGTGAATGACCCCCGAGACCGCCGCCTCCACTGTCGAAGCCCCACAACGCTGTGAGCTCGCTTCGACATCACGTAAGCCACCGTCTTGGACCTCCCTCCCTCCGATGCAACGAAGGTGCTTCACTGTCGCCTCCCTGCCTCCGAAGAGCTCCGACCACAGCTACCTTCTCTGTCGACCCACCGCCACCGTCTGCTACTGTCCGCTCCACCCTGACGGCCTCTGTGACTCTCCCCCGACGTTCGTTCAACGAAGAAGAAGGAGAAATATAGAAGCAGTATGTAGAGAGAGAGAGAGAGTAAATTAGAATATAAAATAAAGATAAAAGATAAAATAAGATAAGAAATAGATAATTAAAAATAATATATATGTGTTAAAAATAATTTGAAGCTGTAGAAAAATCCAGTGCATTGCATAGAACGCGTTGGCACCCAACTCGTCATTATAAGGAAGTATTTCGCCAGTTATTAATTTTCTTAGTTATCGTCATTTAAATTTAATTTGATAAAAATGTATGTATTTTTCATAATACACGTAAACATAGAGAAGTAAAAATATATTAGTATTCTGTTAGTTCTTGGGTTCAAGACTAACGTTGTTTTGAAGATAATCAATACATTATGTTAGTGTGCTAATCAATCTTATGTTTTAGTCTCAGTTTATCGTAATGATTATATGTTGATGAGACAAAGCATAATGCTTGGAGGATATTACAAGGGATATCTTAACGACCTCCAAGAGTGATGGGGTGCTCAAGCTTGGATAAAGTCATGAAGATCATCTAATGAAGCCAAGGCTTAGAGCATGATGATGGATGGACATCTAGAGGAGCTATGACAAAGCTTGGAGCTTGATGAAGGAAATCTCATTAAGTGGTGCCAAAGCTTGGAGATGATTGGGAGCATCAAGGTGCCTTGAGCTTGCAGACTTAGACTCTAGGAGATGCAATATGTAATCCATGTAATTTCAATTACTTGCATTTTTCTTTTTGAGTCTAGGATTATTGTAATGCCTTGATAGATGGTCATATTCTCATGCATATGCATTTAACCATCTTAGTGAACCTTAGGATTATCATAGAATCCAACCCAATAGGCTCATCTTGCCCAAAGACTCATTTGGATTATCTGGCTCTCCAACAGTCGCCTGATGAAGGTTGTATGGTCGACTGGATGATTTCCAGTCGCCTGTCGAGCTTTCTACAGTCAACTGTGGTGCATTGCTCAAGTCAACATTTTTATTTACTCTTCTTGAGCTTTTTGCATCAGTCGACTGATGTTCAATTTACAGTCGCCTGTGTTTCTAAAGTCGCCTGTAAATTGGTCGACAGTCGACTGTGCGCATCTTGCACTTTCTGGGCTTCATTCTAATTTGCAAGACAGTCGACTGATGAAGTATTTACAGTCGCCTGTATATTTGCAGTCACCTGTGAAATGGTCATCAATCATCTGAAAGGCGTAAGTGCAAAATTTGCATCTCTCTCTGTCTTATTTCCATCCTTGCAGCAGTTGCTTGATGAAAGATATACAGTCGACTGTTTACTATTCAGTCACCAGTGTAGTCTTCTACAATCGACTGTCCTGGCTCAGTTTATAGCCGTTGGGATTTTTCTAGCCGTTGGACAGTCGACTGTCACGTGTTCATTAGTCGACTGTTTGGGCCATAAACTGCCAATATTTAGCCGTTGCAGATTTCTTCCCTTTGGATTTTTGGCTGCTTTTATGAGTTCCTTTGGGCTTCCTATATATAGGAGATGGCTTAGTTCATTTAGAACTCTTGGTTAATATTGAATATCTTTGAGAATCAATAGCCACTCCTAATCTCTCACATTCCCTCATTTAGAGCTTCAATCTTATGCTATAGCATCCAAGCTCTAGGGAATTTCTCCAAGGGATTTGAATCTCATTCCTTTTCTTGGAGAACATCTTTCTTCTCTTCATTTCATACACTCAAGTGAGAAGTGTTAGGATTCATTCCTAGAAGACAGAAAGATCATCAAGTACAATCAAAGTCTCATCTCAAGCACTTGAGTTTCACTTGCATGCCTTCTTCTTCACATTGATAAGATCATATCTGTTGAGTATTGGACTCTCCACCTTGATTTTGATGATGATCAAACACAAATCATTGTGACTAACTCATGTGTTTGCAGTTAGCTAAAAAGTCACCAATTAGATACAAGAAGATCAAAAGTGACTACACGTGTTGATTCAAGTGGAGGACTTGGTAGATCAACAAAGGTGAAGCATTGGCTTGAAGAACTCAAAGGCTACCTCAAACCTCAAGCCAATGGCATCAACAAATGAATGGAGATTCAATCCAAAGAGAAGATAGGAATGGATGATTCAAAAGCGTCAAAGACACCTTGAGGATCAAAGACTATGACGTTGGAGACATTCAACTAAAAGACTCAAGACCATGAAGAATTATGGAGATCGTCGCCAAAGTACTTTGTTCATCTCAAGTGACGTCCCAAGACTTCCTCAGAACGCGAAATCGTTGAGCCTGAAGCTTCGTTGAAGCTCAAGGAGTATTATTGAAGTCGAGGGATTCAGAATCTTCATGTTGAAGCTTTGAAGACGGTTTGTCATGTTTACTTTTATGTCTTCTAGCTTTGGTTTAGTAGAATGTTAAGCCTTGAGTAGTACTTGCCTAGATATCTTCATATCTATCATATCGTATCTCTAGGATTGCCTTAGAAGCCATTAAAATTTTCCCCGAAGCTTATCGCTTCTTTTCTCGGCTTCGTATGCATCTTAGTTGGTTCAAGCATAATAACCAATCGACTAGATGACGATCTAGTCGGTTGAAAATTCTTCTTGAACCGACTAGACATCCTAGTTAAATTCAGCCCATTCACTATTGGTCAATTAGTCGGTCCAAGAAGGTTCACCGACCGACTAGATGACGATCTAGTCGGTTGGAAATCCTTCTCAGTCCGACTAATTATCCTAATTAATTCAAGCCTATTTGTTGACCTCTTAGTCGGTATTAGAAGGCTCACCGACCGACTAGTTGTCAAACTAGTCGGTTGATGTTTCTTCTCAGACCGACTAGTTCTCCTAGTGAAATTCGACCTCTTTACTGTTGACTACTTAGTCGGTCTAAGAAGGCTCATCGACCGACTAGGTGTCAAACTAGTCGGTTGATGTTTCTTCTTAGACCGTCTAGTTCTTCGTCTTCTGGATTTCACTATCTTTGTTGTCTTCTGTCTAGTCGGTCCAAGAAGGTTCACCGACCGACTAGTTGCAAAACTAATCGGTCAGTGATCCTTCTTAGACCGATTAAGTGCTTCAGAAATAGAGCTGTTGGGGCATTTATTGCCACGTTTTTTGTGATCGTTTTGTCTCTTCCTATATAAGTTTGAGTTGTTTCAAACTTATAATCAAGGCTGATTTTAGAGACATTTCACATCCAAGAGAAGAGCCATTCAACTCCATTTCTAAGCTCTCTCATCTCACAAGAATCTCTCCCTTACTCTTTGAGCCCTAATTCCTCAAGAGAGATTCTCATTCTTTGTGAGCTACTCAAGCTAAGAGCTTGAATCAAAGTCACCAACTTCACCCTAGCCATCTATTGATGTCCATCTTGGTGGAGCTAGGGTTTGGTGCTAACTACTTCCTCAAAATCCATTCTTGCCCTAAATTGGTAAGTATTTCTCAAGGCATAGGATTTTGTGGTAAGTGTTGTATATTTCATATTTGATTTGATATTTTAGTTTTGCTCTCGGTTTGTGAGAGTGTACTTAGTCCCAAGTTGTGGGATTAAGGTCTTTGCGTGTTCTCGGGTTGTGGGATACACGGACATCGATTGTAGGTCGATTGCACTTGTGGGGTTTTCGCAAGTGGGCTAAAGGAAAGCTCTAGTGGTTTTACTAGAGTATCCGGATGGGATCCGGGTGTTGCTGGATTAGGGCACCGGTAACAAGTCGGGGAGACTTGGGTGGCACCGAACCAGGGTACATTGCATGTTTTCTTTGCATTGTTCCTTGTGTTGTTGATCATTTTTTCATTCCGCATTTGTTGGTTAATTAGGGTTTTATTTGGCGCAAATTCCTTATAATTCTATAAAACACTATTCACCCCCCTCTAGTGTTTATTCCTCATAGCACAGGGTCACTACAATTGGTATCAGAGCAATGTTATAGCTATGGCAACCAACAAAAACAACACACGAAGCCCTTTTCCATCATATCTCCTTGGGCCCAACTATCAAATTTGGTGTGTGAAGATGAAGACCTATATTCTATCCATCGATAAGGATTATTGGAAGCTTGTGGAGAAGCCCTTTCGCGCATCTACCACTTCCTTACATAAGTGGACAAACGAGCAAAAAGAATTGGTGAAGAAATATGATGAGGTAATGAATGTCTTGCTTGATTTTTGAACTTATGATGTTCTTATGCGTGTGTCCAAGGCAACAACGACATATCTAATATGGCACATGCTAGCGGAGCAAGAAGAGTTCACCTCAGAGTGTTCTTCCTCCAATGATGAAAGAGATTCACTCATGGGTTTGATGGGACGAGAGGATGCCACTACGGGTGACTCTAGTGACGAATCAAGTGATTCGAGTGAAAGTGATAGCGACAATGAAGAGGTAACAATGGGTGATCTTAAAATTGCTTTTGAACAATTATTTGATAAATATCAAAAGCTTACGCACAAATATTGTGATGCTAAGAATAAGATTGCTAGTCTCACTAACACATCTACATGTAGCACCTCTAACAATGACACCATTGTTGAGACACTCGCTATTGAGAAAGCAAGTTTGCTTACTCAAAATGGCATGTTGAGAAATGAGGTGGAGTCCCTCAAATCTCAACTTGATTGTGCTTCCATTGTGGATAGTAACGATCTTGAGATTGAAAATCTTCAATCTCAAAACACTTGTTTGGGCATTGAGAATGAGGATCTCAAATCCCAAGTGCACGAGCTCACCACACATGCATCCACCTTGAATGCCACTATTTCTTTAATTTCGAAGAAATATGAGCTCATGTCCTCCATTGTTGAGAGATTCAATAAGGGAAAGGACAATTTGGATGATTTGCTAAAGAATCAACTACCGGCAAACCATCGTGTTGGCCTTGGTTATTCTAAGGCAAGTGCATCCAATGCACGCACCTCCTATTGTGAAGTAACTATATATTTTGTGAGGCCATCCTCCTGTGCATCCACGAGTGGTGTCTATAACAACTTGTGTAGTTCTACTACTAAGGAAACCACCACTCCTATTCCTCCCTCCTTTGCAAAGAAACCCACCAAGGGTGGACATCAAAGGAAGGGACATGCTTTCATGTACACCAATACACGTAGGAATGCATCCACTCCTCACATTCCTACAAATGATGGTTTTTATGCTCCACACCCACAAGCACGTGCAAACACTCATTTGAGACACTCTCATGCACGTACTCATGCTCATGCACCTTCACATGCTTATGAACACACATCACATCCACATATGCATGCTTATTCTCATGATCATCCTTATGCATACACACCTCATATTCATCCACGTATGTATGCAACACTACACCATGGACCATATGCCCATCATCATGCTTTAGCACAACAAACTGCTCAATACACAATTCCTCATGCCCTTGCTAGATCTCATGTTCCTAGGCCACATGCACCACGTAGAGATCAACCTTTTGTGCATGCAACCACTAGGAAGAGGATACCCAAAACATACACTATTTGGGGTCCGAAGAACACTAGCAATCATGCTAAGGATATGTATGTGCAATCTTATATTCATGATATTATTTTGAATGATGACTATGTTGGGAAATCATGGTCCTCTTGGACTTGGCTTCCAAAGGGCTAGTTTCGTTAACCCAACTTGCTTGGTACCATAAGTTTATATTCATTTTATGGGTACCAAAGCATTTGTGTTAAGAATTGATTTACTCTTTTGTTTGCATTTTGGTCTTAGATGCTCATGTTTGTTAGAAACTTAAATTCATATTGAATTTGATTTCCATTGTCTGATTATTACTAAATCATTGTGTTTAGGTTTTTTTTCAGGTGTAGAATATTTAATATTTTCATGCAACACATGCTTTGGTTCATATTTATGTGTTGTTGCATGTGATGCATGTCATGCTTTTGGATTAATATACATATTTACTTTTGGTACATTTGGTACATGCATGTATATGGTTAAATATTTATCCAGTGACATGATTACATGCAACATAAACATTGTGTATGATTACATTAGGATATGGGTTACAATTATTTGAATTTAGTATTTTAAATTTGTTGCCTAACCCATAGGATCCAAAAAGGTTTTTGGATACCAAAATTATGTTTTCTAGGTTCAATCCACATTGGGATATCAACTCTACCAACTCATTGATTTGCAAAGACTTTCATTCAAATGGAGTTGAGGGTGCTTAAGTGATGCACCAAAGTAGGGGGAGCTTAATGTTGTAAGTATATTCTTACATTTGGTATCCATGTATGTTGGATGCATGTAGATGTCACTTTGTATATGAGACTATCTCATGCATATCCTATGTTTTCATATTGTGTGTCATGTATGTCATTCATGTCTATGTATTTCACGTGTGTCAAATTCTTGATTGATGTGCATTGTGTATTCATAATCCTTACTCATATGTTTATTCGAGGATTATTTATAACATGTGGCTTAAAAATTTTCATGTTAGAACTAATGCTCATCTGCATGTTTCATACACTGGACATTCTTATATTTATGTTCCACTTCACAAGCGTGGATCCCAACTTCCTACTCATGCCACTACACCACCTCTACTTAAGAATCCCAAATCACTGTCTTTTGGATTCCTAAGAATATTTCTAGGCATGGTATGAACACACATATAGAATCGTATATTAGGATTGACATATTCTCATGCGACTATATATAAAAATCAAACTCTGTCTTTATTTGATTTACACCTTGCTTACTCACTCATATTGCACTTCATTGCTTGGGTACCATGCTTATATGATTACTTTTTATACCCATATATATATGTGAGTTTGTCCACTACTCCCAAGTTTGCATAGTTTGTATGATTGTGTGGGAGTATGATAGTTTTGATTGCTATCATGTTATGTTCATCTATATGTCATTGCATTTCATTCGTATTATGTTTGTGCATATAGATTAGTTGATTTCTCTAACCCTTGGTGATTTATTATTAATTTGCACCTTCCTATCTTGTTGATATGCCAAAGGGAAAGAGAAATTTGATTTTGAAAATTAATACTTTATGCTTTTCATGCACAATCTTTGTGGTATTACTTTTCATGCCTTCCTTCAATATGTGTTGTGCCGTGAATGTTTATTTTATGCACATATGCATATTGAACGAGAAATCTTTCTAGCACACACTATTGTATTAGATGTGTGTATTCATAATGATGATTGCTTGTATAATGTATTGTGATTAAATCATATGCATAGGAATTATTAGTCTAGGTGTATCTAACTTCTAATGATTGAGAATTGTTAATTCCTGATATGTATGATTTTCATGTTCATAATAACTTTTATTAATGCATGTCATGCATTTCTATTGATGAGTGTTATTTACAATTGGTAAATGATTGGTTATTGGACTACTTGATTTTGTTCCTTAACCTATTGGATCCAAAAAGGTTTTTGGATACCACCAATTGTTGAATTGTCAGATTGTGTGCAAGATGCCTACTCTACACACTCCTTGGTTTACAAATGATGGATCAATTCAAAGGAAAGGATGGTGCATTGGAGATGCACACATATAGGGAGAGCTAAATGGTTGTAAGTATGTGTTTTGTACAATTGGTATTTTAATATATTGGTTTTGACTACCATGTTTACAATTGGTATTTTAATATATTCGATTTGTGTAATATAGCATACTTCTTCATTAGCTCATTCTTGTCACACCCTCATGAAGATTGTTTGTTTATGTGACTACCTTGTTCATGTATGTCATATATGTCTTATTACGACTCATGTACTATGGTAGCTATAACATTCTTGTAATGAATTGGTTAGTTGCTTATTGATGTTCATATCTTTTTCATGCCATGAATAAGATTAATGATTTAGGATCTTTATGCATATTCGTTCATTGCATCACCACACATCTCAAACTTTTTCTTATAGTTTGTATGATTATCTTTATGAGACGTATTGATATGATTTGGGGTGATCAATGCATATTACTTGTCATTTTAATTACTTCATGACTGATGTTTAGCTATAATTTTATTCAAGAGATCTTTCATGTCTATAGCTAAATCTTTCATGTATGATATTTTCACAAGTGACATAACACTCGTTCATATTAGTTAGTGATCTTCAAGCTATATTTCTCACTATGTCATCTCTCATCTCATGCTCATATTTTATGCTATTTTTATGAGATGTTAGAGATAACTTGTGCTATTCACGATCATATAAGCTTTATATTGTGTTTGATGATATGTATATTCTGTCATAGTTATTCTTCCATGAATATATCTTGATGCACTATGACTTCTTTGATGCTACCTCCGATTATATTGTGCTTACACAAGCTTTTTATTCTATTCGCACAATTGGTATGCATGCATGCGATGTTCATGATAACTTTATTCGTTTATGTCCTACCTTGTGACTTTGAACATAGACTATCTTCATGCCTTTGCTCAAAAGATGTTTTGTCACATTATGCCTCATGTTGAATCCTTTGTGATAATTGAGCTAGGATGAGATCATGTCTCTATTTGTTCACTTGGTTTCCTTCTCAAGTGATGTCATGATCTTGACATTATTTACCGGCTTTGCACACTGTGTTAGACTATTTATATTGGATATCATCTTTACATGCTCTTGCTTGATGCTAGTTTTGAGCTTGTAATATAGTGCTTATCTTCCTTTTGCTCATGGCATTCCATGCTTATCATTGACTCATTATGTGAGTATCTACTCTGGAATGCATGCTAGTACTATGGTTCTTTTGAACATTGTTTCAATTAGTATCCTAGTGTGCTAGAATTGTGTATGCCATATGTTTTATGAAGTTACTATCTCTATTTTGGCATAACACTTTTGCATAATATAGATATTTGTGTATGCCCACATCGCACACTTCACTTTGATTTGGTATGCCTACAATTGGTATCACATGCCATTATACTTATTTATGTTATTATTTCATAACATAACTTTGTACACATGATTAAACATTTCCATAGTCATGTTTGGCATTCCATGCTTATCATTGCATTTTTTATGTTTGACTTAGATCTTAGTTTACTGATATTTACTTCGTCGCTCGACGATTATGTTGATTTGATAGCTTTGTTTGTATGAAAACATAGAATTGTTTTCCATGCACTCAATTCGCTAAAAATGTTGATCTAAGTCATTGTGATAATTTTGATTCCACCATTATGTATTTAATCATATCCATGTAATATGTCATGCTCATTGCTCAAGGACAGTCTATCACATTTTGCTTAATGTTATAAATTTTGTGATAATTGAGTTGGTTTGTGTACTTGACACTATTTGATCACTTGTTATTCTTTCACAAGTGATGTCATGATTTTTGCATTGTTACTTTTCTAACACTGCTCACACTACTCTTTACAATTAGTATCTATTGTAATCTTTTATCACATATGCTTATTGCTTATCTTCTTGTGATAATTGAGGGTAGTTGAGTTGGTGTTGGATATGTGCTCTTGCAATTGATATCTTTATTTTGATATCTTGCTTTAAATTGGTAGCTTATCTAGTTTACATTAGTTATACCTTTTAGTTTTCCACTCTATTCTTGCTTTTGTTGTTTCTTTTCCCCCATGCCTTTTGGATAATGCCAAAGGGGGAGAGAAATAAACAAAAGATGTGTGATTATTAAATGTTGAGTGTTAAATAATAACTTGAATCATATAGACTTTATGTATGATCGTTCTTCTATATGATTCAGGGGAGAGCATTGGTGATTACCTTGGTTTATATTGATTACATTATATATATTGGTAATCATGCTCATGTTTATGATGTGTATCACCTTTATGATTTGTATTGTGTACGCATATTATTTCTGGTCATTCATGCGATATGTACACAACCTCATGCGATACACACACTATTAACTGCTGAATGATGCTATGGATTATTGATATTAACTTGATTGGCATCATTACAGGGGGAGTAAGTATATTTAATACACAATTATTTGTTTTGCTTATATTTGGTTTGTCATCATCAAAAGGGGGGAGAATGTAGAGTATTGGACTCTCCACCTTGATTTTGATGATGATCAACCATAAATCATTGTGACTAACTCATGTGTTTGCAGTTAGCTAAAAAGTCACTAATTAGATTCAAGAAGATCAAAAGTGACTACACGTGTTGATTCAAGTGGAGGACTTGGTAGATCAACAAAGGTGAAGCATTGGCTTGAAGAACTCAAAGGCTACCTCAAACCTCAAGCCAATAGCATCAACAAATGAATGGAGATTCAATCCAAAGAGAAGATAGGAATGGATGATTCAAAAGCGTCAAAGACACCTTGAGGATCAAAGACTATGACGTTGGAGACATTCAACTAAAAGACTCAAGACCATGAAGAATTATGGAGATCGTCGCCAAAGTACTTTGTTCATCTCAAGCGACGTCCCAAGACTTCCTCAGAACGCGAAATCGTTGAGCCTGAAGCTTCGTTGAAGCTCAAGGAGTATTATTGAAGTCGAGGGATTCAGAATCTTCATGTTGAAGCTTTGAAGATGGTTTGTCGTGTTTACTTTTATGTCTTCTAGCTTCAGTTTAGTAGAATGTTAAGCCTTGAGTAGTACTTGCCTAGATTCTTCATATCTATCATATTGTATCTCTAGGATTGCCTTAGAAGCCATTAAAATTTTCCCCGAAGCTTATCGCTTCTTTTCTCGGCTTCGTATGCATCTTAGTTGGTTCAAGCAGAAGAACCAACCGACTAGATGACGATCTAGTCGGTTGGAAATTCTTCTTGAACCGACTAGACATCCTAGTTAAATTCAGCCCATTCACGTTGGTCAATTAGTCGGTCCAAGAAGGTTCACCGACTGACTAGATGACGATCTAGTCGGTTGGAAATCCTTCTCAGACCGACTAGTTATCCTAATCAATTCAAGCCTATTTGTTGACCTCTTAGTCGGTATTAGAAGGCTCACCGACCGACTAGTTGTCAAACTAGTCGGTTGATGTTTCTTCTCAGACCGACTAGTTCTCCTAGTGAAATTCGACTTCTTTACTGTTGACTACTTAGTCGGTCTAAGAAGGCTCATCGACCGACTAGTTGTCAAACTAGTCGGTTGATGTTTCTTCTTAGACCGTCTAGTTCTTCGTCTTCTGGATTTCACTATCTTTGTTGTCTTCTGTCTAGTCGGTCCAAGAAGGTTCACCGACCGACTAGTTGCAAAACTAATCGGTCAGTGATCCTTCTTAGACGGATTAAGTGCTTCAGAAATAGAGCCGTTGGGGCATTTATTGCCATGATTTTTGTGACCATTTTGTCTCTTCCTATATAAGTTTGAGTTGCTTCAAACCTATAATCAAGGCTGATTTTAGAGACATTTTCACATCCAAGAGAAGAGCCATTCAACTCCATTTCTAAGCTCTCTCATCTCACAAGAATCTCTCCCTTACTCTTTGAGCCCTAATTCCTCCTAGCCATCAATTGCTGTCCATCTTGGTGGAGCTAGGGTTTAGTGCTAACTACTTCCTCAAAATCCATTCTTGCCCTAAATTGGTAAGTATTTCTCAAGGCATAGGATTTTGTGGTAAGTGTTGTATATTTCATATTTGATTTGATATTTTCAGTTTTGCTCTCGGTTTGTGAGAGTGTGCTTAGTCCCAAGTTGTGGGATTAAGGTCTTTGTGTGTTCCCGGGTTGTGGGATACACGGACATTGATTGTAGGTCGATTGCACTTATGGGGTTTCCGCAAGTGGGCTAAAGGAAAGCTCTAGTGGTCTTACTAGAGTATCCGGAGGGGATCCGGGTGTTGCTGGATTAGGGCATCGGTAACAAGTCGGGGAGACTTGGGTGGCACCGAACCAGGGTACATTGCATGTTTGCTTTGCATTGTTCCTTGTGTTTTGATCATTTCTTTCATTCTGCATTTGTTGGTTAATTAGGGTTTTATTTGGCGTAAATTCCTTATAATTCTATAAAACACTATTCACCCCCCTCTAGTGTTTATTCCTCATAGCACAGGGTCACTACAATATCAAGGCATATGTAAGTGTTGTTTTGTTTTGTTTTTTGTTCGAAACCCTAATTCTCTTTGTGGAAATTAGATACTCTCTTTGTGGAAGTTACTCTCTTTGTGATAGCTTGGTTCTTTCTGTGTGAAAGAACAAATCCTCTGTATGAGGTCTCTCTGTGTGAGAGTAAGGATCTCTCTTTGTGGGAATCCTAAATCCTCTGTGTGAGAGTAAGGATCTCTCTTTGTGGGAATCCTAAATCCTCTGTGTGAGGTATCTCTGTGTGAGATTGTATTCACTTCTCTTTGTGGGAATCATAGTGAATATTGATGTGGCTGGACGTACCCAAGTTTTGGGGAACCAGGGTAAAATCCTTGTGTTTGCGATTGTTATTGTTGAGCATACTCTTTAATTTTCGCTGCTTATTGTGCTTTAATTTTAGTAACTTTTAATTAAGCACTTTGCTTGCCATTACATTGTTCACCCCCCTCTAGTGTGTGTGTGTGTGTGTAGCCCAGCAGGGTCCCTTACATATTCTACTTGTTAAGCGAAACTTTTTGGCATATTATGCATAAAATTCTCATATGTATATTTCTTTAAATAAATTGTTGAACGTTATCGATAAATAATTTTTAATTTTAAAAATTAGTTGTTAATTGATTTTAAATTCAGAAAATTGATTTTAATTGTTTAAAAAATATTTAAAATACCAATTAGCTTCAGAAAATTAGTTTCTACTTAGACAAAATTATATTCTCAACTTTTAAACATTTTTAAATTGTTTGGTCTGTGATTTTATCCAATTGATATGTATCTATATTACAAAAGAGGGAGGTTTTTGAATCTTTGTCCCATGTGGCAATGTCACATCGCCACATGGAACAACCTTCTTAAACCCAAAACCTAAAAAACACAAAACTCCACCCAACCCCCAAAAACACACCCAAAACCAAACACCCAAAATCACACCCCCAAGCAAAAAAACCAAAAACCCCAAGACACTACACACACTCAAACCCACCATTCTCATTTTCACCCGTTTTTGCACTCATCGAAACACCCGTCTAAAAAAATTGAAACCCAAGCACAGATCCGAAGGCGGGCTGAGCTTTTTGGGCGTTCGTTTCAATTTACCCCTCAAGCATAGATCCGAAGGCGCCCGCGCCGAATTTATTGTTCATCGTCGAAGGCGGCCGTGCCTCTAAATTTTTTTACGCTAATTTGTTGTTCTTTTAAATTTTGGCTGTAGAAATATTTTTTGGGGGACAAAGATTTTACGGGAAAAAAATTTTGAATGCACCGTGCCCGCGGGCACGGGTTATGACTAGTAATAAAATAAACGTTTATATTTTATATTCACAGGAATTGATTCTTGCGCACGTGAATGCCCAACTGCTCTAGCTTCAGTACTGCTTTCCTCCAATGATCTCGATTCAAGTAAGTCACTCTAACTCTAGATTCGGAAGTTTAAATAGTGTACTAGTGTGAGCACGTTAGATAGTGTAATGCATGCATAATTAGTGTAGCTTAGTGATTAATATCATCGTTTTGGAACGTTGGTATCAACTTGAACCTAGGCTTTGCCAACTTAAAACACCACATCCCTAACTTAATATGAAACTATGTGAATGCATGTTGATCGGCCCGGAATTAAACTCCCGGGCGATGTCGTTTTACCGCAAGCGCACGGTATAGCGGCAAGCGGGTATTGAACACATGGAGGTGGTTTCTGAGTACCGGTCGATTCCTAGGCTGGTTTGACTGTGTGTTTTATTAGTGAAGATGGATTACGGAGGGTCGTAATGGCAATGTATGTGAAAGTCGTGTCACGTCGTGATCACAAATATCTACTCCACAAAGAAAGAAATAAAACAAAAGATAACAAATGAGAGACAAGTACTAGGGTGTCAGTATCCCCACTACTGTTTCGGGCACGGAATGAAGCTCGTACGTGTTTAGAGATCGAATCGTCTGACGAGTCAATAATATGTTGTGCGGGCTCTTTACTTTGGTGCAACCATCGTGGATCACCTGTAAGCAATATAGGGGAGTAACGAACGATTAAGGTTGGTGACACTATCATAGATCACCGCACCTAGATTAACGATGTTACAACCCTATTCGAACGTGAGGGGACTTCTCAGGACGAGTGCCACTATCGTGGATCACCGCATCTATCAAATTTCCGTCACCCCCGATGATATCAAACCGCAACATAACTCTATGGCTCCCTTGACTCCTAGCTACGTTGTAACGGTGCCAATATCTTGGATTGCTATCGATGCCACCATCATGTATTATCTCGCTATGGAATACCCTTGATTATTGGGTTTATGCTAGGGTGAGTTCATAAACCACGAAGAGTTGTCAATTCAAGGGTTCTAGGGTTGTCAATTCCTAGAACCTATTGTGGTCAAATCCCTTCCTATGCTAAGCTCCCAACATTCAAAGAACCCCCAAAATTCGAGATGGATTTGGTGCCAATATCTTGGATCACTATCCCCATCGATATGATGCCCTAGCAACAGGGTTCAACCTAACCCTAGCAATAGATCTACTGAAGCATAAGAACAAACATAAAAATGATAGAAATCATTACTAGCATCATAGAAAACATCAAAATAGATAAAAAGAACAAAATACATAGTTTGATATAAGAGGAGGAGGCCTAGGGCATGGCCTAGCCTCCAAAGAAAGTCTCTACAATAGCTCCCAAGAACCAAAGAGGGATCTCCCAATGACGGCTACAAGATTGTTTAAATACTCCCCCTTAAACCCTAGCAAAACCTTAGGGAAAACCCCATAATTTCTTGCTCAAACCTAATAAGGGCTCCAACTTAAGTGGTGGGCCCCAGACAGCTCGGCCGAGTAGCCTAGCACTCGGCATGAGTGGCAGAATTTTGCACTGCAACACCTTCTTGTAAAAATTCCATATATTTCCTCTGACCTCTGTTTTGCATGTTCTTGGCAATTTTGGAACCATCATGAAGTCTACTATCCTTGAAAAGCATCAAAAAAAATACTTTGCTGACAAGAATGATAGAAGATCTTCAAAGTGTGAGATGCTGTCCTGAAATCTGGGCGTTTTTCCTACTCGACTGAGTGCCGTTGCACTCAATCCAAGCGGCCTTTGCATTCGGTCGAGTGGCCTTCGAAATTTCCTTGTCCTTGATCTGAAGCAGTAGTCGTTCGGACCGAGTGGCGGGTCCACTCAGTTGAGTTCAGAGGCTTGAAAATCAGCTTGAAAACGTCCTTCTGCCTTAATTCTTGCTCGATCGAGTACCAAAGTTACTCTGGTCGAGTGGATTTTCTTGCTCGAATGTGGCTAAGTGTCAGATCCAGTTTCCTTTGCACCTTACCCACTCGGATTCCTTTGCACCTTACCCACTCGGACCGAGTGGGCACTACTACAAAAAAAACGCTTGCATAGCGCTTTTTTTTACACTTGGATAGCGCTTTTAAGCGCTATCCAAGCTACCGCTATGTTAGCTTGGATAGCGCTTTATAAGCGCTATCGTAGTGGTTTACTAAGATAGCGCTTATAAAAGTGCTATCCAAGCTACCGCTATGGTAGCTTGGATAGCGCTTTTTAAGCGCTATCTAAGTGGTTTACTAAGAAACTATCTAATGTTTGGACTGGCCGTGGCTAATTAGCAGTAGCCACGGCCAGTCCGTGGCTAATTAGCATTAGCTACGGACTAGCCGTGGCTCATTAGCAGTAGCCACAGCCAGTCTGTGGCTAATTAGCATTAGCCACGGACCGGCTGTGGCTAATGCAAATTAGCCACGGACTGGCCGTGGCTAATGTTTATTTTTTTAAAAAATAAAAAATTGTAGAATTTAAATTCCCAGAATAATATTTCTAGTTAATAAGGGCATTTTATGCCTAACTCATGAGCATGAACATAAGAACTGGAAACATTACGAAAAATCTCTGTAATAATCAAAACCAAGGCCATCAACATCTATGAATCCAAGTGCATAAGCCACACTTCACAATTACAAATACAGGGTACCATCTCCAATGGAGAAATCGTAGTATCACGTCAATAAATATCGCCGTTTAAAAAAGAAGTAACCAAAACAACAATTTCGATACAGGAGTTTTTACATCTTGGAAATTTTCATACAACGATGATTAGGAGCAGATGGAATTTGTCTTGGGCAGGGGAAGAACTTTCAGCATCATGGTAACAATGAATATGGTCGCGTTTCCTATTGCCAGTTTACAAAATTGAAGTGCATTCGTCGCCGGATTGATTTGAGGCCAACCTCGATCGCTTGAGTCACTCGCTCATGCCTGGTGGCATTCCAAGGCTCTGGGCAAGATTGCTCATTCTCTCTTTCATGGCCTACAGGACGTATTAGAATGGATAAAATATCAGGATTCGAATACGGGTGGATGTCTGAAATTATCTGACTCTTACCTGTACGCTCTTCTGATGTGCATCCATGTAGGCTTCGGTCACTAATAAAGAGAGCTTCTGTGGAGAGAAACAACGATTCAGATATATAAGAGCGTTGTGGAACCATAATTATACAAGCAGGTATACAAGACGACATGGAATCATAATGTTTGGGTATGACTAGATGTCTATAATCACTGTAAAAGACTGTATAGCAAGTCATCCCAATGAGATGCGTGTATTGAAAAAATTATTAACTAATAACCTCTGTAATAATCAAAAATCCATACAGAAAATAGCATATCACAAAGCATATCAGAAAATAGCATATTAGAAAATAGCATATCATAATTCAAATCACAAAACATTCAGAGCATATTTAGAATTCAAGCTTGAATCCCTTCGGATTATCAATTCTGGACCACTTGATATCCTTCAGGAACTTAAGAGCCTCTTCATCACGCTCTTCAATTTAAATGCCAAAACAAAAAAGAATGAACAAGTTTATTTGACATATATTCCAGAGTTCTAAACAACTTGCTAGAACAATCTTTTTTATCTTCACTAACCTCTTCACACAGAACTCTGTGATTTTCCAAGCACCTACTATCACAAATTATCAAGATTCATGTAGACTGAAGCAACAAATGTTGCACTTCAACCTGATTGGATGGACACCAAATCGATATTTTCCAGCAACTACACTACTATTTGGCTCGTGTAATGCAATTACAAGATGAAAACTTGGGCACTTGGATTCCGCACAGAGAAGAAAAATTGGGTTTATCATACAGACTCTGTGATTTGCCAAGCACCTAAAGATCTTCCAGATCATACGATAAACTTCAGTGGAAGAATGAGTGAAGTGAAACTTGCAACAGCATTCGAGTCCACTAAAATTACATCATTGACTAATATTGATGATGAACTCCTTGCTACTCTGGTGGAAAATCACATGGCAATGCTTACCACCATTGAGAATCAACAAGAATCATGCAGATTGAAGAACCAACTGTTACACTTCAAAATGAAAGTATGTATGCCAAATCATTCTTTTCCAGCAAGTATAATAATAATTGGCTCGCGTAATGCAATAACATCCAGCACATTATAGGCAATGCCAGACCTCTGGTATTAGATCTGTACATGTGTACAATTAAAATTCCGAATTGACTATCCAGTGAACATATAATTTTAAATTTATATGTTCACCTCGTTTGGCAAAATGAGTTGTTATCTAATTTGAAAAAGCATTCCCTTAACATTGTAAGACTCCCTTAGCATTCCATTAATTTTTCCTATAAAAATCTAGCGGCAGGATAATGGTCAGTGGATAAAAGCATGGCATAGGCTTTGCAATAGAGTCCCCTACAGTAAAGAGCACATCATCATTTGAATACCATTCATGGTGAACCACTAAGTTGATGGAAAGGTACCAATCATGCGGGTCTTCTAAAAATCTTCAATGATGGGATTCTTTTATTCTTTTTTTAAAATGGTGTGGTGGTTAGCAAATCATACAAATGAGCAGCATGATACCTTAGTGATAGTGATACATACCAGTTGCTACATACTCTAGTGCCGCGTAAACATGGGTGCCCATGATGCGAGTGGTGACATGTAAATCTCCACCAGTCGGCCCATGCTTTGCCAGACCAAAGTCAGAGAGCTTCGGATTATAATTCTGAGAGGAAAAATTAAAAAGATTAGATGGACATAATAAAATAATAATCATATCCTGATAAGTGTTGCTAAACTCAACCAGTACCGAATCAAGAAGGATGTTGGATGCCTTGAAATCACGATAAATGATTTGCTTCTCTGAAGAGTGAAGAAATGCAAGGCCTCGGGCCGCCCCAATGGCTATCTTCAGCCTTAGGCTCCAGGAAAGAGGTTCAAAAGCTCCCCCTCCTGTAGGAAAGGTAAAAAAGTGATCAGAATATGGCTGCCTATCAAAGAAGATAAGGACATAAAAGTTAATATAAACAGAATAGATAGAGTAGCATCGTATAATACTAGAATTCCTAGATAGATAGACATAAAACGGATAAACTTCCATCAGAAATAAGTAAACCAGACTTAATTCTTAAAATAATAATAATAAATGAAAAAAAGAACAATGAACCGCATATAATTTTAAATTTGCATCATTAACAAAGCCTTTTTCGAAATGTTTGGATCAACTACATGAGTTCTATTTCTACACTCAGCTATGTTAACATTTTTTTTATTTTTGAACTGGCTTTGCCAATGTTGTTTACATCCATAAAGTGAATTCATTCGGTAGGAGACCTGCAAATAGAACACAATTGTATGCTTCTAGAAATAGCTACATTGTGGAATTTATTGAATATTCAAGGGTTTCTAATTTCTTTTTTAAAGAAAGCCAGGGTGAAAGATCTGAAATAGTTCAGAATGAAATAGAAATGTCACATGAATATATATGTTTCACTCTTACAAAGCAAAATCCATGCACATCAGAAAGAAAATAATTTGTAATCCAGGGCAATATAACAAAATTAGTACAATTCTGAGTACTATAAACAGTGTGTTGATCTCAATAACGCACATAATCCATTGGGATAAAAACTTGATTTGTAACAATATCATGATGTTGGAATGTAGCTTCCACTGTGGTTCAGTGCAACATGCTTTGGTGGAAGAGTTCAAGGCATTTCCATATATAGCTCCCATGAAGAAGAAACAGATGCATGCCAAAAAAAACTAGTAAGCACCAAGTATTCTGGGTTTTATCTGAACTATCTATTTAAGTTAGCCTTTGTGAATAACTGGCTAATAGGAATTTGTCAACAAGGCAAGAGTAACGACACACATCAACTGTGGACAACAACCAGCACCAAATCTTAAGTGTTACAAGGATCAATTAGATTATTTCATACACCAGCCAATTTGTTGCCTTTAAATGAATTGGCTAGAGGCCAGTAACACTAGTACCACATCAAATATGTTGCGTTCGATGGTAAATAAAGTGCATATATCTACAACTATTGTAATGCCATAATTATTGAAATCAGTATAGCAAACTCTTGGAGATACAATCAATAGCCATGATGAGCCAGTTGGGGATTGAAACGAAAAATTAAACTGACCAGTTCCCATCATCTGAATGAACAATCCTAAAAACTAATGGTGGTTCCTTTCATAAGGAAAAATAGCATGAGATATTCTCTAAGAGAATTCAGAAGGTTTTGCTTCCAAAATGCATAATAGAATAATGCCCAGTTGAATATAAACTTTCGTTTATATATAAAGAAACTAAGAGAAAAGATTGGTAGAAAACTAACTGTTAATGGAGCACCTCCACACCGCCACTTAGACACATCATTTTAAAGATTGGTCACCATGGCCATATATCCACTAACCCCTGCTGCAATAAGATGATAAGAAACATGCCTAAGAGCCTGTCCAAATATAATCTAATGTGAATGTTCGTTAAATTGCAACAGAAGAAATTATCGATGTAAAATCAGTTTAAAGGATGAAACTCCTCACATAAGCATAGTCACAGTCAAATTTAGAAGGTAGTGACCCTCGCACCTGATATCCGAAGAAATGGCAGATGGCATTGAACTTTTTCCCTTTGTATGTGCCATTTTTCTGTCGATACCAAATTGAAGAAGTTTAGAGTAGATTAAGACATGCTATAAAGCAGTAAAATAATTGGCATAATTGATTGAGAAAATGAAGACTACTCAACGCTTCAAGGTCATGCCTTCAGCTGAAGATGATACTGACAACAAAAACTAGAGAATTTCTTTTAGTTTTAGTGGATGTAATTAGGGCAATATTATCATGTGGTGGACCAACATTTATGAGTCTACATTGATATCAATGAAGCTTGATTAACTGTGTCCATAGGTCTGTGCACATACAAGAAAGCATATCAAGTTCTACCTTTGCATATTATGCAGCAAGCAAATCAATTTGAATTGGCAAAAAGAACAGTAGCAAAAGCAAGAAATCATCCATGAATGATTCTAGGAAGTACATGGATTTGTTGGTTCACAGTTCATATCTTGTGGTGTTGTGCACATAAAAGTTGTGCACTGAGTTTACTGATGCATTTTTCGTGAATTTACATGTCCCACATATCATATGGCATGAGCTGATTGTAATGAATTGACTGATATTCCGGTAAAGTAATGTACTTCAAAAAAAATGATTAAACTGTATTTGCATTGTATCAGCATTGCACATTTATAATTTTAAATCATATGTAACTAATAGAGAATCATATGCATCAGCAAATGAAATCCTTATGTTATAATACGGATTGGAATCAAGCTCAAATGCCATTGCCCAAGCAAGTAGAAGTTGAACTCACAGTTCGTATGTCCATCTCTGTCTCCAGTAGCTGTGCTAGAAGTTTCTCAGTTTCAATCTGTCCCAAAAAAAAACTTAATGTTAGAATATATAAACTCAATGTTCATTTCTAGATTTACTGGATGAATCATATAGGGAATGACACGACTGGCTATACTATTGAGCATGTGGGGATTCAAGAAAATACATGCTTAAATTCACATATTCTGTATTCGTTAGATTCTCTTAACTAGAACTCATAATTTCTGCATATCAGTCCAATTGCGAGTGCCTATCAGTTTAAAAGTTTGCTATTATAGTTTGTAGTCTTCATAAGAATGTTTGTTATGGTTGGAATAGCATTTCCTATAATGAATGTATGTTCTTAAGTTGATTGATTGTTATTTGTTCTTTTTTATGGGCCCTCTCATATTAAAATGAGAGAGTAGTCTGGCTCTTAGCGGATTGTGGAACCATTGTTATGTCATTCTTGTGGTGGTGGTTGTTAAGAGCAAGTAGTGGGTTGGGTAGCATTACTTACAGTCTTTAGAGAATAATGAATGGTGTTTGTGAAACTAAAGAAATTTATACATTTCAAAGTTAACATTGTATCATTTTACCTAGAGCAGACTGTAACCTTTGCAGTATCAAGATAGAACAAGCAAGTATAAGAGAATTGAAACAATTCAGAGAATGACATTCTTGTAACTAACAAAGAGTACACAACAATCCAATTGTGCAATATCAATGTATAATCTGCAGCTAAACTGCCCGGAGCATCAATTATTTAGAATCTACACCTGCATATGAAAAAGAACAATGAAAATTTAATCTAATCTACTCAGAAGACAATCAGATTCAACATTTCTTTCAAGAATTACTATAGTCAGCAAAATTACCAACATTTACACACAGAAAATAATCTATAGATCATCAAAAGAAGTCAGCTTCATAGTTAAAATTCATTACACCACCAAGCTACAAAAAGAAAAAGGTCAAATTTATCGAAGAAACTAAAAAACCCCCGAGGGAAGAAAACAAACCCTAACCAAAACCCTAATTCAAAACAAAATCAGACCGGCGAAATTATACCTGCTCTGCGTGACGTTATAGATCTGGCCCTTGATGGCCATGAGCAAGGACTTCTTAGGATCGGACCCATCGTAGGCGCTGAGCTCCTCCTCGGTGACATCGCCAAGCTGCATCAGCGGCGGGAGGGGCTCCATCTGCTCAAACTCCACCTCCCTCTTCCTCGGCGACGGCGGGGCCACGAACAGCCCGGACACCACGTACTAGAACGCCAGCGCCACCGCAAGGACGGTGGAGAATGTCGCCGTAGAGAGTTCGGTGTAGTTCTCGATGGCGTGCTCGAGGGTGTGCCAGAGCTCAGTAGCGCTCACCATCTTCTTCGATCTCAAAAAGTAGAAATTTTTTCCAAAAAAGATTTTCTTTTTCGATCTTAGGAAGTCAAAATGAAATGAATCTGGGTATGAGATGAGATGAAGAGCGTAGAGACACTGAGAGGTTAGACGGGTTGATGGATATGTGTCGTTTCACAGGAAGCGTGAGATTTTATGCCCCTAATCGGCGAAGATCTCCACGTCCGCCCGTCGATCTCCCTATCAGCTTGCAGCGAAGGAAGAGGGAGAGAGAGAGTGTGTGTGTCTGTGAGAGGAGAAGCTGAATTTTGAGATAGGAGAAGGGCCTGGAATCAAAAGGGGGGAAACGAAAAAGCTTGGCGGCCGCACAGCGAAATTACAAGCGCTATCTAAGGGTAATACATATGTATATTTTTAAAATAAAGTGCTTACGTAACGTTTAGTAACATAGCGCTAACAAAAAGCGCTATGTAAGGTATTACTTGAATAGCGCTTTAACAAAAAGCGCTATCTAAGTGATTTTTACCTTAATTTTGATTTATTTTTATTTTTTATAAGTGCAGAAGCGCTATACAAGAGCTCACTTAGATAGCGCTTTTTAAAAGCGCTATCTAAGTGGCGTTACCCAAGCCCAAATCTGTAGTAGTGGGGATTGCCACTCGGCCGAGTCAGAGGGTCAAATTGTGCTTGTAAATCATCAGTCTGCCGTAATTTCGACTCGACCGAGTGGCAGTGCACTCGGTCGAGTGCCTCCTTGTGCTCGATAAATGGCTAAGTGTGAAGCTTCCTTCCCTTTGGCCATAGCCACTCGGACCGAGTGGGATTGCCACTCGGACCGAGTGGTCTGGAATATGCTGATAGAGTGGGGACCTCATCTCTTAGCTCATCTTCTTCTCTTCCTCTTATTTGGGCTTCTTCTTGAGCACATCAAGCATGTCATCATGAGTCTTCTTGGTACTCCATATTGCCAATCATCACATTGACTCCACATTTCTCCGATTTCGCTCCAAATCCCTGAAATAAGACCAAACGCTCTCAAAGTCAAATAGTCCCAAATAGTTGTATAAAAGCATAAAAATGAGGAATTGGAGGGTAAAATGCGTCATGAAAATATGCGACTAATGTCACGGTCGGTTTTCGATCGTACGCTTTTCGTGCACGTAGCCTTGTTCGTGCACGTATTTATTTTAGACCTTGTTCGTATCCGAACCCTATAGTGTGTTATGCCGTTGTGACTCTCCTGAAGAATATTAAATTGTGGAATCATTTTGGAACGTCATTTCACGGGTCGTTCTCCCACAATTTGGCGTTGTTTGCAGAGGCGTCGCGATTTCCACTTTTGTCGTGAGACGTTTTTATTTTTAGTTTCGTTTCTCGTCGTCAAAATTGTGATCCGTCTTCTTTGTTCTATTTCTCTCATCGGTGCGGTCATCCCAGTATTTATCTTACGATTTTTTAGCCTCGTTTGACCCACTTTCACTTTTCCCCAGTTAATTAATTGTTTAACCCTAAGTTCCTCCTGGTTGTATCCCCTAATATAATTTCTATTATAATATTCATCCAAATTCATGTTGACACAGCCTACTTGTTGCTTTGGCCGCACACACATACCCAGGGAGAGAGAGAGGGGGTGAGAGATTTTGGTTTTAATAATTTTAAATAACAAAATTTCTTTAAACAAATAACCCTATACCCTAACCCTAGAGCCCTAGCCCACGTTTCCAGCCCTAGCCCCACGTTTCATCTTCTCCTGTTTAATAGCCTTTAGGGTTGTTATATTTTAAAACCCTATTCTATTTTTCACAGCAACCAAAACAAAAAGCCGCCGCCCCCTCTTTTGTTTCGCACGCATCAGCTTCACCCGCAGCCCCGACGCCCTCTTCGTGTCTCCAACCCACGTTCCCCATCGCCAGCGGCCTTCTCCCTCCACCGTGATCCGTTGTCGCGCCGCAGCGCTGTTCTCCGCCGCTGCAGCCCGCAGCTGCACGGCAGCGCCGCCCCGCGTCGCCCCAACCCCCGCTGGCGTCCCCGTGAACCGTCCTAGCCACTGTGACCCCCGCCCTGCTGTGCTTCTGGCACCGGAGCTCCGCCAGTCACCGCAGCAAGCTTGCAGCAGTAGCTGAAGGCTGCAAACCGCCACTACAGCCGCCCAGCCCGCGACAGCGCCGCCCGGAGGTGTCTTCGACGCCGCCCAATGTTGTAACCCCGCCGTTGAAGCCGCCGACGTCCTCCTCGCTCCCCCACCTGCAGCGAACGACGAGGAAGAGATCCCGAGAGTTTAGCACTATGTTTTATCATGGCTAGGGTTAGGTTAGTTGTTAGTATTGTTATTCTTAAGCTGTGTTTATTTATACTTTTAAGGTTGACGATGCCTGCCCTAGTAATGTTAGTATTTTTAAGGTTAAGTTTATACTTAAGCTGTGTTTTGTTGTCATTATCTGTGTAACACCTTAGAGTATATTAGGGTTCTATTATAAATTGTGTTTTCTTAAATACCATGTTAATGTCATATGTTAGCCTTATATAGTTAGTTCAGGTCTGATAGCAAGTCAGTAACTTATATTTTAAAGTTTAGTTTAAGTTAGTAATGTTAATTGTTATATCAGTGGGTGTTTAACCTTGTACTACATGTTGTGTATCCTTGTACTAGCATCTTATCGCTATTAGCAAATCAATAACGTTATTAATGGTGTGACACCCCCGTAGGACAGAAAACTTAATTAAAATTGGGCCACTAGACGTTTTTAGGACTTGTCTAATTATTCTAGCCGTCGTCACGATCTTAACTGAACACGTGATTTATCAACAGAGAACCCATCGTTCCGTACCGTTCGCGAAATCGGAATCCAACCCCTGACGTTGCTACCCGACGTCGGAGTAGCTCTCGCGTCGGGTTGAGATAAGTCTCTCACCGTAGAAACCCACACCTGCATGTTAACAAGATAAAAACTGTGTTTTACTGCTTTGTAACTCACTAATCCAACTTAATAATACGGGACTGTAGGCTGATTGTTGGATTGAGCGTGGGAGCTCTGGACGTTGTGAATCTGTGATTGGACTTTGGGAATTGTGATACCAGCATGTATTTTAGGCAAGTGAAACTTGCCAGTTATTTGTTTATGCCGTGCTTTTGGTCATTTCTTGTTTTAGGCGTAAAAGAGACTAGGCGACGAAATGATACTCGCCTAGACGCAATTTTAAGATCTAGCTTGACAACGAAGCTAGGTCTGTCACCCTGCCATGTCATTCATGCATTTCTGCCTGTCACGTTTAAATTTTCATAACTGCATGCTCTTTACTTGTGCTCTGCCTGTCACGTTTAAATTCCTTATCTGTACGCATTTAAATTACAACTTGCCATGCCATGTCATCCATGCTTGAGTGTTGCATTTGTAGCACACGCTACGTACTTCCTTGTTCAGGCTAGGCACCTGTGTTGTAGGCACAACCCTATGCCAAATACACTTCTTGGCTCGTGATCCAGAAGCGGGCTACATGTGTTGGTTAAAAGCCAATGCCCGATACACGTGGAGGGGTAGGGATAAGCGATCACTTCAGCGTAATAGTTGGCCCGTACAGCCACTCCAGCCAAAAGGCGTAATCTCTGTGCACGACGTGTTTACTTGACGTGTTTACTTGACTTGTAAAAATCCATGTGAATGATTTCCCTTGCCATGTATAACTTGTTGCCATGTATAACTTGTTGCCATGTATAACCTGTTGTCATGTCATACTTGACGCACTTTACTACTTGTTGCATTCATATCTTAAACTGCCATGTCATCGTATACTTTTAGAACTGCTAGGTTGTTTCCTCCTTTTAGTTTCCTTGCACAAGTCTCTTGTAGACTTGCTGAGCCAGAGTCCGTTGCTGAGGACGGAGTGTTTGCTGATGCTGAGTTTGAGTCCACTGTTGGCGTGGAGTGTGAGGACACCGGTGACCAGTCGTAGAGACTACTTCTGTGTCGCTTTCTGCTTAGTTGTTGTTAGTTTTCGGTGCATAGCACCTTTTCTCTTTCTGTACGTTCGTTTATTTCTGTTGGCATGCTTGGAGCCTTTTAGACTTTTCTTTTAGCATGGTGGCTTTTCTGTGATGTTGGACTTTGTTGGTGGACGTTCTGAGATTGGAATAAATCTTATCTGTCTCTTTTCTTTATTATTATCTTTATTCTGCTTCGCATTTGTAAGGACCTATACTTGTTTATTCCAGACGCTTTACAGACTGGAGCCTCACAGCTCCAAGTCTGAGCGGACATTTCACGCCTCGCCTCCATTTTAGGGAAGCGGGTCGTGACAGGTTTTATTGGTGGTCCATGCAAGTCCACTGCAACTGCGAATTAGCGGAACAACGATAATAATTATGAAACGTCCATTAAATAAATTAAAACATCCAAATCATAAGCCTTGAGTCTTATTTTTATCGTTTCCTATGTCTTAGGTGGCTGGTAGATATGTTGCTCGAACATCTGTCTCAGCTTAGTAGGGAATCCATTAGATCAGGACTATAGTAAGACTTAGTTAGACGTCTGTGCTTGCTAGTTAGAGGTCCCTGATTGTTAGCTAGACTCCTTGCTAGAAATTGATATAATCGTCTTAGGAGTTACCTTAGTGGTTCTTGCCTAGCTCTGACCATATTAGACTCCTAGAAATTCTTGAGTCGTTCGCTTGGGTTCATCGATTTCGGGCCAAGCCGGACGCAGTTCATTACAGTCTAGACCCTTAGGAAGTCTTAGCGCTAAGTTTCCTAATCTTAGTTGGTCGACCGTAGGAGTTCCTCGTAGAGTTTCATTAGTCATATCCTAGGCGAATTTTGTATAAGACCACGCGATCTTATTCTTGCCCTCGTTTCACGTGCTCGCTTCATGGCGATTATCATTAACCTTTCGAATTCTCTCCGTTGCAAATCTTGAATCCTTCAAAGTCAATTTCGATTTTTCCTTATTGAAAGTTTCGCTCAGTTTGATTATTGTTTCTAAAACCCTCTTCTTATATATTTAATTTATCACTTTTCGGTTGAGTTAAATCCTTCGTAGATTTTGGAGTCTATTGGTTGAAATTTTTAATTACTATCTCGTAGCTATTTGCTAACCTATATTTCCTGCATTTTGTTTTTAAAAAAAACTTTATTACTATTTTGATAGTTCGATATATCATCTTTTTTCTAAACTACGAAATTCATTTTAGCCATTTACAATCTATACTTTAGAATATCTTCCAAGATAAATAGAACTTCAATTATTTTTATATATATCAGTTCTAGGTTCGTGGTACTCGTACTTTAAGATCTTTGTATAAATCAGTTGTTTGGCAAATCCGGGTCTCTCTAAAAAGTATTTTCAATATTATTTATTTGAAATTTCTCTCCAGTTTTAAGACTTGGAAAAACATTTAGCATGTGCTTAAATTCTCTACACTATAGTCGATCTGATTTCATTCTTTGAATTTCGAAACTTTTGTTGAAATTATTAAATTACTGCCGTATAATATTTTCTAACCTATGTCCTTAATGTTCGTGTGAATGTTTTACTTCTTCCTTATAATAATTTTTTAATAAGCTAATAAACCATCCTTCTTATTATGTATATATGACTCAAACTTATTTAGAACAACTCATTTTATCAACCGGTTTTGTACTCTTCGTATTTTAACTTATATTATTTACACACTATTTTCATGTATCCTATAAGAGTATCATTGCATCTTTTTTTTTCCACCTAAACATTCACAATTATACCCCTGATTCACCTGACCAAGTTGTCTCCTTATCTTCGTCCTATCTGAACTTGTACCTTCCGATCTTTCCCTCGTCACGCTTTGGCTTCGGTTTTTTTCCTATTGTTTAGCCATTAGTGCTTGTCGTTGCATGTGTCAACCATAGTATAGCTTGGTGGGCCCATTAGTATAAGTTGTTATGTCATGGAGGTGCATGCATATAGGTGGAGTGCGTGGACCCGTATGAGCGTGCTACCCTTAGGGTATTAATAATTGACTCGTGTATTATGTATGTATAATCAGTGTTATTCATGATGTATATGAAGTTGTATATATGGTGGTGTTATTATATATGTGCTGATAGCTATACCACTTTAGGGATGTCTGTATATATATTGGAGTGTAAGTAGCTTGAAGATACTTGGAGATGCTTGGTATATAATATATTAGTAAGTCGTGTATATTAGGTGTAATGATAATAGGTGTACTTATAGTTAAGTGAGTAAGCCTATTATATGACCTATATGTTAGTACGTGTGAGTGTGTGCTCGTACGTAGATATGTATTGTGATTAGACGTAAGTAGTTATGTATTTTCTGCATGAGTATAAATGTGATATACGTATGGTAGTAGGATTATAATTTTGGTTGGTATTGCTTACTTTTACGGGATGTTGCGTGTGTGTATACCATGAGGTATACACGATTATTGCATATCTTAGTTATGTACGGATAAGTAGATGTATATGTATACTAATTATAGGTAGATGGATATGGTGTGAATATATATGTTACATGTGTGTGACTATACGATGAATGCATATATATTAGGAGGGTATTATAATTGTATGTGTGCTGATGTCTGTAATATTATTATGGTATATAAAGTGGTTGAACTATGTGGGTGTTACCTGACTAAATATTAAGTGTGATTGACATTATGGTATGTATATGGTTACATTGGTAGATGAGTATACATTGGAGTGGTATTGGTATATGTATAAATACCGTGTTACGTATATAGAGTATTCTTATATGTGTCTTGAGTCTCACTCAAGCTTGAGTGAGTATACTCTAAGTATATTGTTACATATGTCTGTGGTTTGCGTGTAGTACCATGAATATAGCGATGGATGATGTATGTATAGTGATAGGATTGTTGGTGCCTGGTTGTGTTACGCACGTGATTGTGGGTGACTATACCAGTATGTGGTTATAGGTGTTGGTCTTGGTGTATAGTTATTTACTAAGGACTTGCCTGTGTGAATGTATATGTGTTAGTTAAACTAAGTGTGTAGATGTGCTGAGTATATAGTGGTATGAAGGAATGTTATATTAGCGTGTGTGGGTGTGCACCATGCACGTGTAAGTATGTGCTTAGTTATAGGTATTTGTAATTATGGTACGTGTGATGAGTCTTGAATATAGTTATAGGACTGTATGTGATGTGAATATATGGTGAAGTATCTGCGTGCATTTGAATGACTATATATTTGTGAAATTCTAGTAGTAGTGAAGGTATATTAGATATAGTAAACTTGATTTAATAATGGTATGATGTGATTACTTGTGTTGATATGTTGGCAATAGATGTACAGTAGGAGATATAGGGAGTAGTGCACCCTTATTGTTTTATTCATAGGTAGTTATCTAAACGTGGAGTATTACGATTGTATTTGTTGGTGTGAACTATTTAATTGTTTGTGAGTATGTGTACCATGGTATGTAATAAGTGTTTAATAGTTATATAGGGATGTGCGTGATTATATAAATGATTGAAGTACGTGTATGAATTTGACTGACTTTGATAGGTGTAAGTTTAGAATGGGCGTAAATATATACATGTTGGTAGTGTTACTGCTTGACTACCTAGTGCATGTATAAGCACTTGTAGTGACTATATCTGGTTTGAATTATAATGTGATATGATTGGGGCAGCTATTAGAGTGACTAGATATATTTATAGTTAGAAAGTCTGAGGACGGACTTTATTCTAAGGTGGATAGGATGTCACGGTCGGTTTTCGATCGTACGCTTTTCGTGCACGTAGCCTTGTTCGTGCACGTATTTATTTTAGACCTTGTTTGTATCCGAACCCTATAGTGTGTTATGTCGTTGTGACCCTCTCGAAGAATATTAAATTGTGGAATCATTTTGGAACGTCATTTCACGGGTCGTTCTCCCACAATTTGGCTTTGTTTACAGAGGCGTCGCGATTTCCACTTTTGTCGTGAGACGTTTTTATTTTTAGTTTCGTTTCTCGTCGTCAAAATTGTGATCCGTCTTCTTTGTTTTGTTTCTCTCGTCGGTGCGGTCACCCCAGTATTTATCTTACGATTTTTGAGCCTCGTTTGACCCACTTTCACGTTTCCCCAGTTAATTAATTTTTTAACCTTAAGTTCCTCCTGGTTTTATCCCCTAATATAATTTCTATTATAATATTCATCCAAATTCATGTTGACAGCGCCAACTTGTTGCTTTGGCCGTACACACATACCCAGGGAGAGAGGGGGGTGAGAGATTTTGGTTTTAATAATTTTAAATAACAAAATTTCTTTAAACAAATAACCCTATACCCTAACCCTAGAGCCCTAGCCCACGTTTCCAGCCCTAGCCCCACGTTTCAGCTTCTCCTGTTTAATAGCCTTTAGGGTTATTATATTTTAAAACCCTATTCTAATTTTCACAGCAACAAAAACAAAACGCCGCCGCCCCCTCTTTTGTTTCACACGCATCAGCTTCACCCGCGGCCCCGACTCCCTCTTCGTGTCTCCAACCCACGCTCCCCATCACCGGTGGCCTTCTCCCTCCACCGTGATCCGCTGTCGTGTCGCAGCGCTGTTCTCCACCGTTGCAGCCTGCAGCTGCACGGCAGCGCCACCCCGCGTCGTCCAACCCCCGCCGGCGTCCCCGTGAACCGTCCTAGCTGTTGTGACCCCCGCCCTGCTGTGCTTCCGATGCCGGAGCTCCGCCAGTCGTCGCAGCAAGCTCGCAGGAGCAGCTGAAGGCCGTAAACCGCCACTACAGCCGCCCAACCCGCGACAGCGCCGCCCGGAGGTGTCTTCAACGCCGCCCAGCGTTGTAACCCCGCTGTTGAAGCCGCCGACGTCCTCCTTGCTCCCCCACCTGCAGCGAACGACGAGGAAGAGATCCCGAGAGTTTAGCACTATGTTTTATAATGGCTAGGGTTAGGTTAGTTGTTAGTATTGTTATTCTTAAGCTGTGTTTGTTTATACTTTTAAGGTTGACGATGCCTGCCCTAGTAATGTTAGTATTTTTAAGGTTAAGTTTATACTTAAGCTGTGTTTTGTTGTCATTATCTGTGTAACACCTTAGAGTATATTAGGGTTCTATTATAAATTGTGTTTTCTTAAATACCATGTTAATGTCATATGTTAGCCTTATATAGTTAGTTCAGGTCTGATAGCAAGTCAGTAACTTATATTTTTAAGTTTAGTATATAAGTTAGTAATGTTAATTGTTATATCAGTGGGTGTTTAACCTTGTACTACATGTTGTGTATCCTTGTACTAGCATCTTATCGCTATTAGCAAATCAATAACGTTATTAATGGTGTGACACCCCCGTAGGACAGAAAACTTAATTAAAATTGGGTCACTAGACGTTTTTAGGACTTGTCTAATTATTCTAGCCGTCGTCACGATCTTAACTGAACACGTGATTTATCAACAGAGAACCCATCGTTTCGTACCGTTCGCGAAATCGGAATCCAACCCCTGACGTCGCTACCCGATGTCAGAGTAGCTCTCTGATCACTCCTTATTTTACACCTTTTTCTGCATGTTTGCATGCCATTTAGATCGCCCAAATCATGTTTTTCACGATATATCGACGATATTGCGATGCTTTTCACGCTTTGTTGTTTTTGTCGCATTTCAGGCGATTTGGCGCGATTTGGAGTGATCATGAGATGCGCTCACGATAGACGGCCACCGACGACCTCCCCGAGGGGTATTTTGCTATTGGAGAGGAGCGGAAGAAGAATGGACGTCGCCGGAGCGACGAGGAGGCCAAAACGACCAGTTTGGGCATTTTTTGTGTCCCACTCGGCCGAGTGGAGGAGCCACTCGGCCGACCAGCGAGACACTGCTCGGCCGACCCGTTCAGACACGATTTCCATGTGTACTCGGCCGAGCGACGGAGACCACATCGGCCGAGTGACGATACCACGTCCGCCCGAGTGGCGCCCAGACGAAGGCCCTCAAAAAGATCGAAGTTACTGTTTTTCGGCCATCTGAGCTTCAGAAGACCCACTCGGCCGAGTGGCAAATCCCGTCCGCCCGAGTGAAGTGAAGCCATCGGCCGAGTGACGACAACTCACTCGGCCGAGCCGCCCCCGAACTGAAGACCCCTGAAGCCCCCGACTTACTGGAAAATTGACAGGGTTTTCACTCGGCCGAGCGACTTTTGTCACTCGGCCGAGTGCGATGCGCAGCCTGTAGCGAAATTTGCGGAAAACAGGCTGTGCAGGGGCATTTTGGTCAGGATTTTTAGACGATTTTTGGGGCTATTTAAGCTCTGTTTTTACCCTAGTTTTGGGGGCCACCTCTCAGATTTTTTGCAGCTTTTTGAGTTTACTTTTTAGCTTTATTAATTGTGATTGGAGAAGAGAAAAACTTGGATTTTTGTTGGGTTGATTGAAGATCTACATTGGTTTGCACTTCTCTTCCCCAAAAACTCTATTTTTATTGTTTATATCATTGTTGTGATGAATTCCATTGTCTATTTCATTGCTAATTATTGTGCTATTGCTATGATTAGTGAGTAGTCTCCACGTCTTGGGGCGTGGGGATGAACCCTACAAGCCCAATTTCGTATTTGTGTTGAATCGGTAGAAATTGAGCTAGGATTGTTATTAGGGATTAGATTGGGATCGAATTACTACGGATAGCTAGGTATTCACATCAATTGGGATTTGCAAGAGATTGGATCCCAATTCGATAGGAAGCCCTAGAAATCCGAATTGGGTTGGAGTCGGATTTTCGAAGTATCGGTTTGCAAGAAATTGGACCGATGCTAGGATCTCCGGTTGCAATTCCGTGCCGATACCCGTTTGCAAGAGATTGGACGGGTAGGAACTATCCTAATCTAGATTGTGGACCGAGTTTGCAAGAGATTGGGCTCGGTGCGCAATTGGACGATGATGTTGATCCTAATGCTAGCTTCCCTAGGCTAGGGTTTGCAAGAGATTGGACCCAAACCTAGGATAGCTATAGACCGGCAACAGCGCGAGAGCGTGAGCTTGGTTCCACATTTAGTTGCAACTAGTTCATCCAAATTCTCATCCTAGCGATTTCGATACCGACGAACCACAATTGTGAAATACGGTGAGTAGTGGGGATTCCCCATTCCCTAGGCGTTCTCTATTTGATTTGATATTTCGCACTTTTGTCTGACGATTGTGACAGGATCGCCCAAGGCAATTATCCCTCTAAATAGCCAGGTTGATTAGGAGCAAGCACGGTCATTCGTCCTCCCTGTGTTCGATACCCGCTCGCCGATATACCGTGCGCTTGCGGTAAAACTACAACCGTCGCCTCGGGACGTGTACGCCGGGGCGCGACCAAGTTTTTGGCGCCGTTGCCGGGGAGGGCATTTTGACGGTGCTCGGCACCGACCACCCGGTTATTTCTTCTTACTTTCTTCCTTTACTTCCCTCTCTATCTTATCCTAACTTCATTCGTAGCCCTATTTGCATATTCTCCCCGCATTTCGCATAAGATCTTAACAGGGAGAATGGGGGATGCAACGCCAACAATAGAACTCAGTCGAGAAGACTATGACACCTTCACAGACCTCCTTAAGGAGCTTGTCGACGAGGTCCACGCTACCAGAGCATTTGCTATCAATATCACGGACCCCGACGAACAACTATTTGCTAGCTTTGTGATGGACCAAATCTCCCCGGAAGGAACTATCGGAGGCAATGTCAGAGTTGACGTGGTCGACGACAAATTGTATTTCGAAGACAATAGAGCAAATGTCGAAGAGCACTATGCTCCCGAAGAACCCTTCGAGCAAACCGACATTCCGGGTGTTACACTTTATGACGCTCACTCTTGTTTTTATGAATCGTCTGATGTGTTTCTTGATTCCAGGTACGAACTGGAGCAGAGTGAAGGTTTTGGCGATGCTAGCACTGAATCAGAGGGCGCCTACTTCGATGCCTCATCCTCACTAAGTAGCGAGTCCGACTCGTCACAAGAAAGCATTCCACCTGAAGATGAGCTAAACCAGGATGACAAGGAAGAAGCCGAATTCATGCGAGCTGAAAAGGTGGAAGAAGCAGCGCCACCTCAGGTAGAGCTTAAACAATTACCGCCGAATCTAAGGTATGCCTTTTTGGGTAATAAATTGACTTTTCCGGTGATAGTCAATTCCCACCTCACACAAGATCAACTTGAAAAACTCCTAGACGTCCTTAGGAGCCACAAAGATGTCTTGGGATACACTATCTCCGATCTTAAAGGGATAAGCCCTAGGCTTTGCACGCATCGGATCCATTTGGAGGATACCGAAGCCACCTCCATAGAGCCTCAAAGGCGGTTGAACCCGAACATGAAGGAGGTGGTTAAAAAGGAAATCCTAAAATTGCTTGAAGCTGGTATAATTTATCCTATCTCTGACAGTAGATGGGTTAGCCCCGTCCACGTCGTCCCCAAGAAAGGAGGGATGACTGTCATAAAAAATGACAAAGGTGAGCCAATATCCACGCGCACTGTCACGGGATGGCGAATGTGCATTGACTATAGGAGACTCAATAAAGCCACCCGAAAGGACCATTACCCATTGCCATTCATCGATCAAATGCTTGAACGCCTCGCGAACCATAAATACTTTTGCTATCTAGACGGGTATTCGGGTTTTTTCCAAATCCCTTTGCACGAAGATGACCAAGAAAAGACAACTTTCACTTGTCCCTATGGCACCTACGCATACCGTAGGATGCCGTTCGGTCTTTGTAATGCTCCCGCCACTTTTCAAAGATGTATGACATCCATATTTTCCGATTATATTGAAAATATTATGGAAGTTTTTATGGATGATTTCTCGGTTTACGGAAGTGAGTTTGACTCTTGCTTGGAAAATCTCACTAAAGTCCTAAAAAGGTGCCAACAAAACAATCTCACTCTCAATTGGGAGAAGTGTCACTTCATGGTCACGGAAGGTATAGTCCTCGGGCATCTTGTTTCCTCAAGAGGAATCGAGGTAGATAAAGCTAAAATTGAGGTAATCGAAAAACTTCCTCCTCCTATTAATGTTAAGGGCATTAGAGGCTTCCTTGGTCACGCGGGGTTTTACCGCCGCTTCATTAAGGATTTCGCCTCGATTGCCAGACCACTTACTTCCTTACTCGCTAAAGATGTTCCTTTTGACTTTTCAGGAGAATGCTTGCAAGCTTTCAACACCTTGAAGGAAGCGCTAGTCTCAGCGCCCATCATTCAACCGCCGGATTGGAGCCTCCCTTTTGAGCTAATGTGCGATGCTAGCGACCAAGCCATTGGAGCGGTATTGGGACAAAGGAAAGATAGGAAGCTTCATGCGATATACTACGCAAGCAAGACATTGGATGACGCGCAGAAAAACTACACAACTACCGAAAAGGAGCTTCTAGCGGTCGTCTATTCCATAGAGAAGTTTCGCTCCTACCTCCTCGGTTCCAAGGTGATTGTCCACACCGACCATGCGGCATTGAAGTATCTTTTAAACAAGAAGGAGGCCAAACCCCGGTTGATTAGGTGGATACTCTTGTTGCAAGAATTCGACCTAGAGATCAGAGATAAGAAGGGTACAGACAATGTCGTGGCGGATCATTTATCTAGGCTCATTCGCGACAAGGAGGATGAGAGCTTACCTATTGACGACACATTTGTTGATGAGAGGCTATATGCGGTAAGGACCGAGGAAGTACCTTGGTACGCGGACTTCGTCAACTACTTAGCGTGCGGAATCAAACCGCATGGGATGTCCACGCAACAAAAGAGGAGATTTATGCATGAGGTCCGTAGCTATTTTTGGGAAGATCCTTACCTTTTCAAGATATGCAAAGATAGTGTCATTCGTAAGTGTGTTTCTAAAGAGGAGGCAACGTCTATCATTTTGCATTGCCACGGTCTACCATGCGGGGGACATCATGCCGCCTCTAAAACAACCGCTAAGATCTTGCAGAGCGGATTCTTCTGGCCCACAATGTTTAAAGACACTCACGCTTTTGTGAAGGGTTGCGATAGATGTCAACGGACCGGGAATATCTCCAAGCGCAATGAGATGCCGATGAGACCCATCCAGGAGATTGAGCTTTTTGATTGTTGGGGAGTAGACTTCATGGGGCCTTTTCCGTCGAGCAATGGCAACAAGTACATCCTATTGGCCGTTGACTATGTCTCCAAATGGGTGGAAGCTATAGCCACCCCTACTAATGATGCGAGGGTCGTCTCCAAATTCTTCAAGCAAAATATCTTTCCGCGCTTTGGAGTGCCGCGTACCTTGATAAGTGACGGGGGAAGCCACTTCATAGAGAACAAGTTTGAAGCCATGCTAAAGAAGTACGGGGTAAATCATTGAGTTGGAATGGCTTATCACCCCCAGACAAGCGGCCAAGTAGAAGTCTCAAATAGAGAAATCAATCAAATTCTTGAGAAAACAGTAGATCGGTCTAAAAAGGATTGGTCAATGAAGCTAAACGATGCTCTATGGGCCTATCACACGGCCTTTCGCACCCCCATCGGTACCACACCGTTCCGCCTAGTTTATGGGAAGGCTTGCCACTTGCCGGTAGAGTTGGAACACCGCGCATATTGGGCCATCAAGACCTTTAACTACGATTATAAGAGTGCGGCGGTGAGGCGACTCTTGGACATCAACGAACTTGATGAAATAAGGAGAGACGCTTATGAGAGCTCGAGAATTTACAAGGAAAGGACCAAGATTTTCCACGATGCCCGCATAACTGTCACGGACTTCAAGGTGGGAGACAAGGTCTTGCTCTACAATTCCCGACTCCGACTATTTCCCGGTAAGTTGAGGTCACGTTGGTCGGGACCTTTCACCATCAAGCACATACAACCGGGAGGAGCTTTCGAGTTGGAAAGCAAGGAAGGTACCACATTCAAAGTAAATGGGCAAAGGCTAAAGCACTATTCCGAGGGGATCCCGACGGGCGAAATCAATAGAGTATATTTGCTTAAAGAGCGGCCGGATGATCTCTCGGACCTCCTTGATGAGGTGATAGAGGAGGCGATTCCTCACTCAATTGGTGCCCTTTTTGATGAAGAATTTGATGAAGGCCCGGATTTAGGCCATGAAGACAATAATGATGATTCCCCCGACTTCTCCGCTGATGAAGATGAAGGCGACGCTGATGTCGCAAGGATTCGAGAGCTCTGCAAGCTCTCGAAATCAAAGTCTCCAAAGAAAGCTCCGCCGGTACGGAAATCGGCATCGCCGGTTAAGCCGTTGACCGGGGCAAATGCTAGCTTGGGGGAGCCTCCCCCCAACACTATTCGAGATAGGAGACCACCGCGGGAGAACGCTACGCCGCCACGTTCGAATCCAAGCGCGCTCCCCGGAAAGTTTGACGGGTGCATCTCATATGCACCAAACATCCCGCATTGATTGAAAATTATAGGGGGTCGAGCTCACGACCTAAAACGAGCGCTTGTCGGGAGGCAACCCGACGGTTTTTGCTTTATTTTTGCTTTTTCTTTATTTTCGTTTTAGAGATTTTTAGTGTTTTGAGTCATCCGACCAAAAATTTTGTGATAACGGGTCCTATTTTTCTTGACAGGAGAGGAGATAGGTAGATCATCATGAGGAGGTTGAACAAGACGATGAGGAGCGCCCCAAGAAGGCGTTCGACGCTTAGGAGGAGCATGAAATCGACTGGAGGAAGAAAGACGGAGTTTAGAGCCTAAACGAAGACAAACAGCAGAATGCAAGGCTCACTCGGCCGAGTATACTAGTCACTCGGCCGAGTACAGAAGTTCGTCCGGCCGAGCCGCTCACGAACGAGGGAAGTCTGCTGTACCCAACTCTCTGTCTATTTTCCTCATTTCATTATAACTGCTACTCGGCCGAGTATATATATTCACTCGGCCGAGTGAAACGGATACCCGACTTGGGCGAGTCATGCCGAGTAGCTTGAGTCACTCGGCCGAATGGACTTACTCCACTCGGCCGAGGCTGGCAAAGCCACTCGGCCGATGCGATATCGGGGAGAAAATTTCTATTGCCTCGCTCGGCCAAGTGACCACGTCACTCGGCCGAGTCGTAACTTCTATTATATAAGGACCGAGGGGGGGGCGCGTTTTTCGAAACCGCAAAATTCCCAAATCGCCCGACCCCTCGGATTCCCCTCGCCCGATACCGCTCGTTCTCACCCCCACTCGCCCGACCAAGCCCGCGCGCGCCGCCGCTCGGCCTGCCACCGCCGGCCGACCGTCGCCGCACCCCGCCCGAGTCGCCGCCGGCAGCCCCGTCTCCGATCACCTCCGGTTCGCTTATTTTCACCATTTTCTTCTCTTTTTGCGTAGTTTTTGAGGATCCGTGTGTTAATCGAACCCCTAACCCGAATCAATTCACATATCTATCTGTTATACCCCTATTGCTCCATACATTTTGATTATTACTAGCTGATATCGCTTTTCCATGCGCAGGTTGCTTTTTGGAGCTTAGGGGAGCTCAGGGGAGCTTCTACGGGCTGCTCAGGACTTCGTGGAGGCGCGGACTTCGCACGCTTCCACTGCTTAGCACTCGCGGCGTGTTTGGGTAAACTCTTTCCACTCTTTGTGCACACGCCGCACTTTTCACTTTTCGGCGCGCGCTCGGGGCAGATATGCCGCCCCGGACACGGCCGCGGTCGAAGAGAGCTTCCGCCAAGCGGAAGCGGTCGGATGATGCCGGCCCCTCCCACGAGTTGGAGGACTCTCCTCCACCGTCCCCCACACACACCGCACACCCAGCACAGCCTGCAGGCCCCGCACACCCCGCACAGCCTGCAGCGCACCCACAGCCCGCACAGCCTCTCCCTGCCGATCCACAGCCACCACCACCGGCTCCACTGGTCGGGCCGCTCGGGATTACGTTCCGAGACGACGCACACCGCGCCGTCTTCGAGCGTATCTCCCAGCGCTCGATCGTACCCTCCAGGTTTGCACACCTCGCTGACCTTGGACGCCTGGGGGTACTCGAGGGACTGCTCACGTTGTACGACAACGTGGGTTGGCGAGATTTTCTGCAGGTGTCGGCGGATACTTTTACCCGTCCGACACTTGAGGTTTTGAGTTCGATCGCCCGGACCGATGAGGGATGCTCATTCCGGTTCATGGATCGAGAGTGCCAGGTCACTCTCGATATGATGAGAGCGTTTTTCTCTTGGCCCGCAGTCCCCGGAGCTGATCGCGGTTACGGCCCTACCCACATCCCCCCACCTTCTTTCGACGCCGGCGCCTTCTGGGCCCGGATCACAGGCCACCACGTTGCCTTTGACCCTAGTAGGGCCAAGGCCTCGGCCATAGTCCACCCCTGCCTACGCATTGCCCAGCGCCTCATGGCGACTACCTTTTTGGCCAGATATGAGCCGGGCACGATGTCTACGCCAGAGCTTTACATGCTCTACGCGATGACCCGTCCCAGAGCTCTATCTAGGGATGGAGATGAGCTTGTCCCCGCCGTCGTGATCGACATTGCGGCTTGGTTTCTAGACCGTATCATTGTGTCGGTGGGCGCTCGCTCACCGATATGCTGCGGCGGTCTGATCACCTTGCTTACCATGATGACCGGCGAGGACCTACCCGACGACCTGCGACGCGTTCCGGGCCCCACTTCCTTGTCGATAGATGTTATGGCCCGGATGAAGATGCTGCGTCCGCACGGTGAGCGTCACTGGGTCTGGTTGCACGGCCCCTATGGGGCCGATTACATGATTCTCCCGAGCCCTACTCGGACCCAGATTGCACCGGCCCACGTTGACTGGCTCCCAGATATGGATGTCCTCATCCCCGCCGCCTACGTGCTCGAGGCCGAGGAGGCCGAGCAGGGCCACGCCGCCCACGCTGCCCAGGCTGCCCCCGCAGACCCTGCTGCACGCCCTACCGAGCCTGCTGCCGACCCTGTCGCCCCTGTGGCCCCTCAGCCCACACCTGTCGTTTCTGCTGCTCCTGACACTTCTGTCCTCACCTCTACCAGTGTCGAGAGTACTCTTGCTGAGCCCACTTCCACCACTGTCACCACTTCCGAGGCTGTCACCACCACTCCCACTTCCGCCACTGGCCCCTTGTCTGTCGAGCCTCTTTCTTCTGCCTTCCCCGAGCGCCCGCCGACCGTAGTCGAGTACGGAGAGCCCTCGTTCGTTTCGGTCGTGGAGACCATGGTTAGCATGATCTCCGCTGGGGCTACACCTTTTGGACCACACACTTCTACCCCAGCGGGAGATTCCTCTGTCTCCACTGCCGCCGTCTTCTCCGAGAGTGTCGTGGCGTCTGTCCACACTTCTGTGCCACAGACCTCTTTGGCCACCTCGTTGCCTCTTTTGCACGCCTCCTTTGCTGCCGCTGCCTCCACTTCTCGCCAGCCGGTGTCCCGGCCTCGCACCGAGGCCAGGCCCACTTTTCCAGGCACGGCACCTTTTGTCCCCTTCCCCGCTGAGCCCGTCACATACTCCACTCGCGTACGCCAGCCTCGCCCTGCGCAGCCTAGACCGGTGCGTCCCTCTGCACCACCCCCGCCCGACACTACACTGCAGAGCATACGTGCTCTTGAGTTGGCGGTGAGTGGTCTTAGAGGAGACCTTAGGACCCTGTCCTCCACCGTCTCTGCGATGGCTGGACGCTTCGACCTGATACCCCAGATCCACTACTGCCTTACACAGGTGCTGGAGCGTCTCCCTCGCGTACCCCAGCCCACCCAGCAGGTTCCCACACACACTTCCACACACACTAGACCTGCTTCCGCTTCCACCCCAGCTCAGCAGCCCACACCACCACCACCACCACCTCCGCCTCAGGACGGAGACGGCGCGGCACCGCCTTCTTAGGCACTCTTGATGCCTTTATCCATTCCTGCCGTTGTGCTGCCCGTCTCTGCTGGGTCCTGATGCACTTTTGTCCACCCCCCCTCCCCTCACTTTTTTGTGATTCTCATTTGCCGTCTCTTTATATATCTTTTTTGGGAGAGAGGGAGAGCTTTTGGTGACCCATTTATACTCGTATCACTCATATCTGTGCATGCATCATATCCGCATCATATTTTCGTTCCTTTATTTTTCGTTTTATTATCTTTTTTCTTTCCATCATGCATGCATCCTCACTTGCCCCTCTCATTACATGTCTCTCTGTGTGCCACACTTTGCACATTGAGGACACTGTGCACTTTAGCTTGGGGGAGTGAGTTCTCACGTTCTTTTTCGATTTGCCACCTTTATTTTTAGTTTTTTTTCACACCGTTTTTCACTTTTGCACTTATTTTTCATTATTTTTCATTTATCTTGACATGCATCACGTTTTTCCTATTTTCCTGTGTGCCGCATTGCATAGTTCTATTTTTCCTTTTATCTTTACTTCGTTTCTTTTTCATCTCATGCTAGAGATGAATTTTCTGTGATGATGTCTACGTGGAGTTAGCTTATTCTATATGCATGCTATATTTGTCGTGTCTTAGATTTCATTTCTGATATCATATGCTATGACTTGCTTTACATTTAGAAATAGTAACCCACACTTTTTCCTCATGAAAATGGATGAAATTTTATTATTAGCTGAGCCTGAATATTCATATGTATGCTATCACAGAAAACACACCAAGATTCACGCATTGAATGCCTATATCTGGAGTACTGACTTCTTTTCCTTTATCACTTCTATATGCATGAATTGTACACTTCACTTCCGGATGATTGAATGATGATTAGCTAAGATATATCTGGATTAGTTAGCTTTTTTGTGATCGAAACTGAGTAGATTAGATTACCCTGCTGAAGTTGTCGTGCATGTCTTATAGAGTGAGCCGAGAGTTATATTTATTTCTTTCTCCACAAATCTTGAACATCACTTCTCTACTTTTAAAATCATTGGTGAATCTCCCCTTAGTGATTCTATTCTATGGCATTTCCCCCGCTATTAATTCCTAGCTCCAAATCTCTTATTTCAAAAATAAAAAAAAGAGAGAAGAGAAGAATAAAAGAGAGAAAAACATTCTTGTATATCATTACCTCTCTCTGAGTTGGGATCATTGTATATATATTGCTTATTGCAGAAGAAGAAAAAAAAAACAGAGAAAAGAGGAAAAATCCTCAATAAAAGATCCCATCTCGCTTACTTTCTTTCTTCTTTCCCTTCTTTGCCTTTGGAGCTATATAAAAATGGGGATGTAAATATTTTTGTGCCACCACGCTTATAGATAAGCTTGGGGGAGGAGATCCATTGATGTGTGAGAGAGCGACTACTTGACATTGCACGACAACCTAGGCTAAGTAATATTCTATACTCGGTGAGATTGTTTCTAGCTTTACGAAACCCAGAAATCTAAGCCTAGCATTCATTTCATGAAATCCATACTTTTCTATTCTCTCTATTCTATGATGTGATACTCTTATACTCCAGATAGAAAGCGTTCAATTGAAAAGTGTGTGATCTGAGATTTGTATACCGCTTTAGATGATTCAGGCGATGTTAATTTTAAAATCATTCCGTTTTTCATGATTATACCGTTGTTCGTGGGTTTTCTATTTTCTACTTGCACTATTCTACTATGATATCAAAATTGAGATTCTTTGACATGTATTTCTCACTCGGTGCATGCTATAAGAGTAGGTGAAACCCACGTCCTGAGAAAATGATCTAGCATCCTACCTATTCTTTCTTTCTTTCTTTATTTTCGTTTGGTTTTCATTCTTCTTCGTTTTTCATTTTTTTCGTTTTTCGCCGTTTTCGTTTTCCGAATCCACCGGGTTCGCTTTTTACTTATCTTCCTCGAGGACGAGTAAGAGGCAAGCTTGGGGGATTTTGATCACTCCTTATTTTACACCTTTTTCTGCATGTTTGCATGCCATTTAGATCGCCCAAATCATGTTTTTCACGATATATCGACGATATTGCGATGCTTTTCACGCTTTGTTGTTTTTGTCGCATTTCAGGCGATTTGGCGCGATTTGGAGTGATCATGAGATGCGCTCACGATAGACGGCCACCGACGACCTCCCCGAGGGGTATTTTGCTATTGGAGAGGAGCGGAAGAAGAATGGACGTCGTCGGAGCGACGAGGAGGCCAAAACGACCAGTTTGGGCATTTTTTGTGTCCCACTCGGCCGAGTGGAGGAGCCACTCGGCCGACCAGCGAGACACTGCTCGGCCGACCCGTTCAGACACGATTTCCATGTGTACTCGGCCGAGCGACGGAGACCACATCGGCCGAGTGACGATACCACGTCCGCCCGAGTGGCGCCCAGACGAAGGCCCTCAAAAAGATCGAAGTTACTGTTTTTCGGCCATCTGAGCTTCAGAAGACCCACTCGGCCGAGTGGCAAATCCCGTCCGCCCGAGTGAAGTGAAGCCATCGGCCGAGTGACGACAACTCACTCGGCCGAGCCGCCCCCGAACTGAAGACCCCTGAAGCCCCCGACTTACTGGAAAATTGACAGGGTTTTCACTCGGCCGAGCGACTTTTGTCACTCGGCCGAGTGCGATGCGCAGCCTGTAGCGAAATTTGCGGAAAACAGGCTGTGCAGGGGCATTTTGGTCAGGATTTTTAGACGATTTTTGGGGCTATTTAAGCTCTGTTTTTACCTTAGTTTTGGGGGCCACCTCTCAGATTTTTTGCAGCTTTTTGAGTTTACTTTTTAGCTTTATTAATTGTGATTGGAGAAGAGAAAAACTTGGATTTTTGTTGGGTTGATTGAAGATCTACATTGGTTTGCACTTCTCTTCCCCAAAAACTCTATTTTTATTGTTTATATCATTGTTGTGATGAATTCCATTGTCTATTTCATTGCTAATTATTGTGCTATTGCTATGATTAGTGAGTAGTCTCCACGTCTTGGGGCGTGGGGATGAACCCTACAAGCCCAATTTCGTATTTGTGTTGAATCGGTAGAAATTGAGCTAGGATTGTTATTAGGGATTAGATTGGGATCGAATTACTACGGATAGCTAGGTATTCACATCAATTGGGATTTACAAGAGATTGGATCCCAATTCGATAGGAAGCCCTAGAAATCCGAATTGGGTTGGAGTCGGATTTTCGAAGTATCGGTTTGCAAGAAATTGGACCGATGCTAGGATCTCCGGTTGCAATTCCGTGCCGATACCCGTTTGTAAGAGATTGGACGGGTAGGAACTATCCTAATCTAGATTGTGGACCGAGTTTACAAGAGATTGGGCTCGGTGCGCAATTGGACGATGATGTTGATCCTAATGCTAGCTTCCCTAGGCTAGGGTTTGCAAGAGATTGGACCCAAACCTAGGATAGCTATAGACCGGCAACAGCGCGAGAGCGTGAGCTTGGTTCCACATTTAGTTGCAACTAGTTCATCCAAATTCTCATCCTAGCGATTTCGATACCGGCGAACCACAATTGTGAAATACTGTGAGTAGTGGGGATTCCCCATTCCCTAGGCGTTCTCTATTTGATTTGATATTTCGCACTTTTGTCTGACGATTGTGACAGGATCGCCCAAGGCAATTATCCCTCTAAATAGCCAGGTTGATTAGGAGCAAGCACGGTCATTCGTCCTCCCTGTGTTCGATACCCGCTCACCGCTATACCGTGCGCTTGCGGTAAAACTACAACCGTCGCCTCGGGACGTGTACGCCGGGGCGCGACCAAGTTTTTGGCGCCGTTGCCGGGGAGGGCATTTTGACGGTGCTCGGCACCGACCACCCGGTTATTTCTTCTTACTTTCTTCCTTTACTTCCCTCTCTATCTTATCCTAACTTCATTCGTAGCCCTATTTGCATATTCTCCCCGCATTTCGCATAAGATCTTAACAGGGAGAATGGGGGATGCAACGCCAACAATAGAACTCAGTCGAGAAGACTATGACACCTTCACAGACCTCCTTAAGGAGCTTGTCGACGAGGTCCACGCTACCGGAGCATTTGCTATCAATATCACGGACCCCGACGAACAACTATTTGCTAGCTTTGTGATGGACCAAATCTCCCCGGAAGGAACTATTGGAGGCAATGTCAGAGTTGACGTGGTCGACGACAAATTGTATTTCGAAGACAATAGAGCAAATGTCGAAGAGCACTATGCTCCCGAAGAACCCTTCGAGCAAACCGACATTCCGGGTGTTACACTTTATGACGCTCACTCTTGTTTTTATGAATCGTCTGATGTGTTTCTTGATTCCAGGTACGAACTGGAGCAGAGTGAAGGTTTTGGCGATGCTAGCACTGAATCAGAGGGCGCCTACTTCGATGCCTCATCCTCACTAAGTAGCGAGTCCGACTCGTCACAAGAAAGCATTCCACCTGAAGATGAGCTAAACCAGGATGACAAGGAAGAAGCCGAATTCATGCGAGCTGAAAAGGTGGAAGAAGCAGCGCCACCTCAGGTAGAGCTTAAACAATTACCGCCGAATCTAAGGTATGCCTTTTTGGGTAATAAATTGACTTTTCCGGTGATAGTCAATTCCCACCTCACACAAGATCAACTTGAAAAACTCCTAGACGTCCTTAGGAGCCACAAAGATGTCTTGGGATACACTATCTCCGATCTTAAAGGGATAAGCCCTAGGCTTTGCACGCATCGGATCCATTTGGAGGATACCGAAGCCACCTCCATAGAGCCTCAAAGGCGGTTGAACCCGAACATGAAGGAGGTGGTTAAAAAGGAAATCCTAAAATTGCTTGAAGCCGGTATAATTTATCCTATCTCTGACAGTAGATGGGTTAGCCCCGTCCACGTCGTCCCCAAGAAAGGAGGGATGACTGTCATAAAAAATGACAAAGGTGAGCCAATATCCACGCGCACTGTCACGGGATGGCGAATGTGCATTGACTATAGGAGACTCAATAAAGCCACCCGAAAGGACCATTACCCATTGCCATTCATCGATCAAATGCTTGAACGCCTCGCGAACCATAAATACTTTTGCTATCTAGACGGGTATTCGGGTTTTTTCCAAATCCCTTTGCACGAAGATGACCAAGAAAAGACAACTTTCACTTGTCCCTATGGCACCTACGCATACCGTAGGATGCCGTTCGGTCTTTGTAATGCTCCCGCCACTTTTCAAAGATGTATGACATCCATATTTTCCGATTATATTGAAAATATTATGGAAGTTTTTATGGATGATTTCTCGGTTTACGGAAGTGAGTTTGACTCTTGCTTGGAAAATCTCACTAAAGTCCTAAAAAGGTGCCAACAAAACAATCTCACTCTCAATTGGGAGAAGTGTCACTTCATGGTCACGGAAGGTATAGTCCTCGGGCATCTTGTTTCCTCAAGAGGAATCGAGGTAGATAAAGCTAAAATTGAGGTAATCGAAAAACTTCCTCCTCCTATTAATGTTAAGGGCATTAGAGGCTTCCTTGGTCACGCGGGGTTTTACCGCCGCTTCATTAAGGATTTCGCCTCGATTGCCAGACCACTTACTTCCTTACTCGCTAAAGATGTTCCTTTTGACTTTTCAGGAGAATGCTTGCAAGCTTTCAACACCTTGAAGGAAGCGCTAGTCTCAGCGCCCATCATTCAACCGCCGGATTGGAGCCTCCCTTTTGAGCTAATGTGCGATGCTAGCGACCAAGCCATTGGAGCGGTATTGGGACAAAGGAAAGATAGGAAGCTTCATGTGATATACTACGCAAGCAAGACATTGGATGACGCGCAGAAAAACTACACAACTACCGAAAAGGAGCTTCTAGCGGTCGTCTATTCCATAGAGAAGTTTCGCTCCTACCTCCTCGGTTCCAAGGTGATTGTCCACACCGACCATGCGGCATTGAAGTATCTTTTAAACAAGAAGGAGGCCAAACCCCGGTTGATTAGGTGGATACTCTTGTTGCAAGAATTCGACCTAGAGATCAGAGATAAGAAGGGTACAGACAATGTCGTGGCGGATCATTTATCTAGGCTCATTCGCGACAAGGAGGATGAGAGCTTACCTATTGACGACACATTTGTTGATGAGAGGCTATATGCGGTAAGGACCGAGGAAGTACCTTGGTACGCGGACTTCGTCAACTACTTAGCGTGCGGAATCAAACCGCATGGGATGTCCACGCAACAAAAGAGGAGATTTATGCATGAGGTCCGTAGCTATTTTTGGGAAGATCCTTACCTTTTCAAGATATGCAAAGATAGTGTCATTCGTAGGTGTGTTTCTAAAGAGGAGGCAACGTCTATCATTTTGCATTGCCACGGTCTACCATGCGGGGGACATCATGCCGCCTCTAAAACAACCGCTAAGATCTTGCAGAGCGGATTCTTCTGGCCCACAATGTTTAAAGACACTCACGCTTTTGTGAAGGGTTGCGATAGATGTCAACGGACCGGGAATATCTCCAAGCGCAATGAGATGCCGATGAGACCCATCCAGGAGATTGAGCTTTTTGATTGTTGGGGAGTAGACTTCATGGGGCCTTTTCCGTCGAGCAATGGCAACAAGTACATCCTATTGGCCGTTGACTATGTCTCCAAATGGGTGGAAGCTATAGCCACCCCTACTAATGATGCGAGGGTCGTCTCCAAATTCTTCAAGCAAAATATCTTTCCGCGCTTTGGAGTGCCGCGTACCTTGATAAGTGACGGGGGAAGCCACTTCATAGAGAACAAGTTTGAAGCCATGCTAAAGAAGTACGGGGTAAATCATTGAGTTGGAATGGCTTATCACCCCCAGACAAGCGGCCAAGTAGAAGTCTCAAATAGAGAAATCAATCAAATTCTTGAGAAAACAGTAGATCGGTCTAGAAAGGATTGGTCAATGAAGCTAAACGATGCTCTATGGGCCTATCGCACGGCCTTTCGCACCCCCATCGGTACCACACCGTTCCGCCTAGTTTATGGGAAGGCTTGCCACTTGCCGGTAGAGTTGGAACACCGCGCATATTGGGCCATCAAGACCTTTAACTACGATTATAAGAGTGCGGCGGTGAGGCGACTCTTGGACATCAACGAACTTGATGAAATAAGGAGAGACGCTTATGAGAGCTCGAGAATTTACAAGGAAAGGACCAAGATTTTCCACGATGCCCGCATAACTGTCACGGACTTCAAGGTGGGAGACAAGGTCTTGCTCTACAATTCCCGACTCCGACTATTTCCCGGTAAGTTGAGGTCACGTTGGTCGGGACCTTTCATTATCAAGCACATACAACCGGGAGGAGCTTTCGAGTTGGAAAGCAAGGAAGGTACCACATTCAAAGTAAATGGGCAAAGGCTAAAGCACTATTCCGAGGGGATCCCGACGGGCGAAATCAATAGAGTATATTTGCTTAAAGAGCGGCCGGATGATCTCTCGGACCTCCTTGATGAGGTGATAGAGGAGGCGATTCCTCACTCAATTGGTGCCCTTTTTGATGAAGAATTTGATGAAGGCCCGGATTTAGGCCATGAAGACAATAATGATGATTCCCCCGACTTCTCCGCTGATGAAGATGAAGGCGACGCTGATGTCGCAAGGATTCGAGAGCTCTGCAAGCTCTCGAAATCAAAGTCTCCAAAGAAAGCTCCGCCGGTACGGAAATCGGCATCGCCGGTTAAGCCGTTGACCGGGGTAAATGCTAGCTTGGGGGAGCCTCCCCCCAACACTATTCGAGATAGGAGACCACCGCGGGAGAACGCTACGCCGCCACGTTCGAATCCAAGCGCGCTCCCCGGAAAGTTTGACGGGTGCATCTCATATGCACCAAACATCCCGCATTGATTGAAAATTATAGGGGGTCGAGCTCACGACCTAAAACGAGCGCTTGTCGGGAGGCAACCCGACGGTTTTATTCATAAAAGTATCCACCAACAACGTCCAACAAATATTACAACATCACGGAATATTCATAAAAGTACAAGTCTGAGCAATAGGCCTAAAGCATGGCCGAAACAAAAACATAGAGATATATAGGTGTTACACACCGAAACCTAACAGCAACTACTAAAGCTGCAACAACTAAAAGAAGTCTCTAGGTGAGACTAGGACTGGTCACCAGTGTCCTCGAACTCGGTCTCAGCAGGGACCTCGAACTCAGCGTCAACGAACTGCTCGTCCTCAACAACCTGCTCTGTCTCAAATCCTGACATGTGTCACCCAAATAGAAAAGGGCACATGTCAGCAAAAGTCTCCCAAGGGAAGCGGAGAACTTTTGTGCAAGGATACAAATAAAATAATGCAACTAGCAGTTCTACAATGATGATATGGCATGACATTAAAAGAGTGCAACAATTAAATTAACAAGATAAAAATAATTAAGCACGTCGTAGCAGAAAGCTACAAATCAATATTTCACTATTTCACGATTTCATGATTAACTTGTATTCACGATGTGCACAGGGTTTACGCCTTTTGGCTGAAGCGGCTATACGGGCACACTTCTACGCTCAAGTGATCGCTTAACCCTACCCCTCCACGTGTATCGAGCGTTGGTTTCCCAACAACACTGTGCTCGCTTCTGGATCACGAGCCAGGAAGTGTTTATTAATATGGCATAGGGTTGTGCCCGCGAAAGCAGGTGCCTAGCCTCAATAGTTACAATTATTGTAGCGTGTGCTACGCAATCACGATAGAACAATTTGATGCATGACATGTAATGAGCAGTTAACGTGCGTACATTTAATTGAAAGTAAACGTGACATGGCAGTATGAATGAAAACAGGTAAAAAGTGTCGGATCTAGTTTCGTTGTCAAACTAGATCAATATGGTCGTCTAGGCGACTATCATTTCACCGCCTAGTCTCTTTTACGCAACTACACAAATTGGCCTAAAACATGGCCTAAATAATTACTGGCAAGTATCACTTGCCTGTTTCCGGTGGTTTCGGTTGTTGTGGGTTCGTCTGAACGGGTACTACGTGTTGGTACTTCTGGTTCTCTGTTTTGGTTAAACAACTCACTGAATTAGATTTCTTTGTGATTAAACATAATATTGAAATAATCCCTAAAACTGGTTCTCTGGCTAGGGTGATGTTCATACGGTGTTAAAATAACATGATACGCCTCATTCCAATTTTATTATCCGAACATTACTTAATAGTTAATAACATGCTGGAATTAAATTAACAATAACGAGCTAATGACAAATTATTAATAACTTAACTTACGCTAATTACAGTACTAATCTGATTTCTTGGCTTAACACGGTGTTAATAGGTCTACCTACCAGCTTTTGACTACGAGGTAATAAGTTAACATGTTATAACTTATATTATTTCTTAACACTTATTTACTAGATATTTATCATGCTGAAATTAAAAGATAGTAACATAGAAATTTATCGCTAACAACCTATTACCACTTAACCTAATATTAGTTAATGATGGGTTTAATCGCCATGTTAACATTACATGATTAACTTTATATTAATAAGCATATCTACTGTACACCTACTTCTCATATTAGAACCCTTTCTCTCTTTACATCATTTTTTTAACTCCTCATTTACTCCTAAGCCCTAAAGCTGTGCATTCTTTAATTTCTTATTGATTTAATACCCCCTGCCATAAAAATATCATTCCTCTTAATAATTTCCTCTTCTTATATTAATAAACAATAAACCAAACCAACACCCCTTAATCATTATTTGATAAAGGCCAAAGCCAAAGCCAAAGCCCCCTTTATTACTCTGTCACCTTCTCTGTTGTCTTCATTTCTTAGCATTTCTCTTTTTTTTCGGTTTACAACGTTGCTGGCAAGGAGAAGCATCAACGGCTCTTGCAAAAATAAAAGAAGAGGGCTCACCACGCGCGACGACGGAGGAAGGGGTTGAGGGGCTCACGGCTGGGCGGCGCGCGCTGGCGCTTCTCCGGCGCAGGCGGCGCTCCGGTGATCCGTGGCCGGCGGCTGTCTGCTGGCGACGCGCGCTTCTGGGCGTTTTTCGGCCGTCCAAGGGGCACAGGGGAGGCGGCGCAGCGGTTTACATGCGGCGGCGGCGGCCTAGGGCTGGGGGGTGGTCGGCCTAGGAAAGGGGAGGAAGAAGATGAAGTTTGGAGTTTGGGTTTCTTGATTTTTGGGTTTGAATCACAGTTTCTTTGAATCTGAAATTGCGTTCAGATTTGAGTTTGTGTTTGCTTCTCCTCTTAATTTCAGATTTTTGGGTTTGTTGTTTGTTGAATTTGGTTTTGGAAGAATTGTTTGGTGTATTGGTTTGATTTTGGTTTGGGGAAAATTGATGGAAGACTTGTGTTGAGGGGCTGATTTTTGGATCTGTTGATTTGGTTGACTGGTTTGGCTTGGAGAATTTGCAGATCGTTGTTTGCAGGGATTTAGGTTTTGGCTTGGGGAATTTTGTTTGCATGGGAAATTGATTTGAGGGTGGATTTGGTTTGTGGATGAAATTGGTTGTTGGTTGATTTGTTTGCAGGATTCGTTTGCAGAAGGAATGAAGAGATGACTGTTGGCGCTTCCTCTGCTATTGTTGGGTTACTGTTATAATAACAGTAGGGAGGCAGCATGATGGAAGTAGCTGGGGGTGGGGAGAAATTGATGAGCCCTGTTGGATCTCACCAACAGGAGGAGGTGGGATTCAATAGGGTTTAATTAGTGATTTAATTAGGGCTAAGTTAATCAATGTTTGATTTAGGGATGATTTAATTAGGGTAAAATTAGTTTATCAAATTTGTGATTTGATTTTTAGTCAATAATAACAAATTAAGAAATTAAATAAGATGTGATTATTAAAAATAGATGTAGTAATTAGTGAAGTTAACGGTGATTAGAAATTTGTAAGGGGTGGGATAATTAAATTAAGGTAATTTGTAAAAATTGATAGTCAATAATGTTGGTACGGTAAAACAAAAAGCGGATACGCGCTCGCGTCGACGCACAAAAGAATTTGCGCACAAAAATATCCGGATGGAAATACGGACATACAATAATAATACGCCTAGAAAAATACCGGCCGTTACATTCTACCCACCTTAAGAAAATTCCGTCCTCGGAATTCTCATCAACTAAAGAGTAGGGAACAAATATGGATAACGCTCCCGTATCTCATCTTTCCGCTCCCAGGTTGACTCTCCTGGCGAGTCGCGACGCCACATCACCCTGACTAGATCAACAGTCTTGGTCCTGAAAACTTTCTGACGTCGATCTAAGATCTCCACCGGTTGCTGTTCGTATGACAGATCTGATCGAACTGTGATCTCTGAGTAATCCACAGCATGAGAAGGGTCGCTGATATAACGACGGAGCTGGGACACATGAAAGACGTCATGAACTCCCACTAAGGACGGTGGCAAAGCTAAGCGATATGCTACCTCTCCAACTCGCTCCAACACATCGAAGGGTCCAATAAATCTCGGACTAAGCTTGCCTATCTTTCCAAATCGAATCACTCCTCGATTTGGTGAGATCTTCAGGAACACATGATCTCCCAGCTGAAACTCCAAAGGACGCCGTTTAGCATCAGCCCAATGCTTATAACGGTCCTGAGCGATCCGAAGCTTGTCCCTGATATCTCACACAACATCAACTGCTTCTACTATCATCTCTGGCCCCAAGAACTCTCTATCACCGATGTCATCCCAACTTAGTGGCGATCGACATTTCCTCCCGTAGAGAGCAGCAAATGGCGCCATGCCAATGCTCGCCTGGTAGCTATTGTTGTAGGAAAACTCCACCAGGTGCAGATGATCCTCCCACGAACCCTTGAGATCCAACATATAGGCTCTCAACATATCCTCCAAGATCTGTATGGTACGCTCTGACTGACCATCTGTCTGCGGGTGATACGCAGTACTGAAATTCAGACTGGTACCCAGATTAGTCTGTAGACTCTTCCAGAACTGAGATGTGAATCTCGTATCACGATCTGATACAATGCTCACAGGGACTCCATGCAAGCGCACGATCTCCTACATGACATAATTCATATCACGACTAGTACTAGAAGGAAACTATTAAGGTATGAGTTAGGTTATTACCTCCATATACTTTCTTGCTAATATCTCCGTGGATTGCCCGACTCGGAAAGGTATAAAGTGCACGGACTTGGTCAATCGATCCACGATGACCTAGATCGCGTCGTTCTGCTTGGTGCTCCGAGGTAAGCCAGTCACGAAGTCCATCGTGATGTGCTGCCACTTCCACTCGGGAATCGGCAGGGGTTGTAGTAATCCAGCAATGCGATGGTGTTCAGCCTTCACTTGCTGACACACGAGGCACTTGGCAACACTCCGTGCCACACTTCTTTTCATCCCATGCCACCAGAAATTCTGTCGAAGATCCTTGTACATCTTAGTACCTCCAGGATGAATAGAATAAGGCGAACTGTGAGCCTCATTCATCAACTCCTCTCTGATATCTCCTGCAGGTACGCAGATCCTGCTACCATATCTCAAAGATCCATCCGCGTGAATCAGAAAATCTGTTCGAAGTCCTGCTTCGACTTGCTCTCTGATCTTCTTTAACTTAGCATCTCCAGCTTGAGCAATCTTGATTCGATCCATGATCGTCGATTGAATTTGCATGTTCATCAACGACGATGTGACTCCCGGTAGTAGAGCTTCAACATTCATCCTTCGCAGATCCTGCTGCAATCTCCACTAAGATGTGAGAATCATCACTTCGGGCAGTCGACTCAAGGCATCTGGTACGACATTCACCTTCCCTGGATGATACTGAAGATCGATGTCGTAGTCTGCCATCAATTCCAACCATCTGCGCTATCTCATATTTAGTTCCTTCTGGGTGAATATATATTTCAAACTTTTGTGATCAGTGAAGATTTTCACTTTCTCACTCAGTAAGAAATGTCGCCAAATTTTCAAAGCAAAGATGACAGCGGCTAGCTCCAAATCGTGGGTCAGATAATTCTTCTCATGGACCTTCAATTGTCGCGAAGCATATGCGACCACATGATTGTGCTAGTGCAGAACGCATCCAAGTCCCTTGCCTGATGCGTCGCAGAAAATTTCGAAGCCTCCGCTTCTGTCTGGAATATATAAGACTGGTGCAGTAGTCAGTCTCTCCTTCAAAGTAGAAAAGGCTTGCTCACACGAGTCTGACCAACTGAACTTAACATCCTTCCTTGTCAATCTCGTCATCGGCTCAGCTATCTTCGAGAAATCCTTGATAAATCTGTGGTAGTATCCAGCCAATCCAAGGAAACTCCTGATGTCCGATGCCGATCGAGGTGTATGCCATTCACTGACAGCTTTGACCTTCTCCGGATCCACTGAAATACCAGCTCCCGATACTACATGCCCAAGAAATGTGATTCTATCTAGCCAGAATTCGCATTTGCTGTACTTGGCATACAGTCTATGGTGACGGAGCGTCTCTAACACCATCTTCAGATGCTCTGCATGCTCTTCCTCGCTCTTCGAGTACACCAGGATATCGTCGATGAAAATCACCACGAACTTGTCAAGGAAGTCATAAAAGATAAGGTTCATGAGATTCATGAACACAGCAGGAGCGTTGGTCACACCGAACGGCATGACAACGAACTCGTAATGCCCGTATTTAGTCCGAAAAGCAGTCTTGAGTACATCTTCCTTCTTGACTCTGACTTGATGGTATCCGCTCCGGAGATCCAACTTCGAAAATACCCTCGATCCACCAAGCTGATCGAAGATATCATCAATGCGAGGCAGCGGGTACTTGTTCTTTACTGTGATCTGATTCAACTCCCGATAATCAATACACATTCTTCTTGAGCCATCTTTCTTCTTCACTAGCAAGACGGGCGCACCCCAGAAAGATACGCTGGGATGAATGAAACCCTTCTGTAGTAGCTCATCCAACTGCTTCCTTAACTCTTATAATTCTGCAGGAGCCATACGGTACGGTGCCTTCGAAATTGGTTGAGCTCCTGGCATAAGGTCGATGCCGAACTCCAATGCTCGATCGGGCGGCAGTCCAGAAATGTCTTCAGGGAAGACGTCTTCGAAATCTCGCACTACTGCAGGCTTCTCCGGTTCAACAATCATAGATGCAACGGTCAATCGGTAAGGCTGGGCTCGGAACTTGACAGGTCCAAGCGAACGTCCTCCCCCGACAAATTCGAACACTGGGTGGTCGGGAATTTCGAACACCACTTTCTTCCGGTGACAGTCGATCGTGGCATAAAAAGCTCCTAACCAGTCAATGCCAAGAATAGCATCAAAGTTGGGTAGGTCGTGGACGATGAAATTAGCATATAGTTCGTGTCCACTAATCACCAACGGGCACGGTTTACATCACAGTGCAACCTTCACTACACCATTCCCAGTTGTAATGTTCCAACACTTGGGAAGTGTATAGGTGGGTATCGAGTGTTCGACTACGAACTTCTGAGATATGATGCACATGGAAGCTCCAGAATCGAACAGGGTCATGGCCGGGTGAGATGAAACTAAGATGACACCTAAGGGTAATATGCAACTAAATTAACATGGATATAACTAATCAAATACAATGCATAAATAAGGAAGACTAGTATAGAAGTTACCTGCAATAACTCCGTCCTCAGTCTCGGCCTCCACTGTAGTCATCGTGAAGGCTTGCCTCTTAGGCTAAACAGTCTGCTGGAAAGCCTGCTTCTAGGGAATGAGAGGCGCTCCACGTCCAGCAGCCACTGGAGCTCTTTGCTGCTGAACTCCATCTGGTGCCTTTCACAGTTGCTTAGTTCTCAGACAGTCCTTCAATGCATGCGTAGCGTCACCACAAACTAAGCAATGGCCCAAGAATCTCCTACACTGCTCCTTCACATGACCAGACTTGCCACAAAAATGGCACAACTTCGGAGTAGGCCCACCAGGCCTCTTAAACTGCACGGACTGATTAGGCTTGAACCCAGGCCTAACCATAGCTCTGGCCTGCTCCATAGGCCTCTTCCCAGTACCTGAATACTGCCCTCTCTTCTGATTGGCAATCAGCTCCTGCCTCTTGACAGCTATCAACAACTTCCGGTAAGAATCCAAGTCCGAAGAGGAAATCAGACACTGCAGCTCCAAAGATAAACCTTGTAAGAATTTCTGAGCTCGATCCTCAGCAGTCTCCACCATCTTCGGCGCAAAGCGACTCAGTCTTATGAACTCTTGGTGGTACTGGTCCACCGTCAGATTCCCTTGCTTCAGATTGATAAACTGCTGCATCAGCTCTCTCTTGGCAGCTCGAGGGAAATACTCATCATTAAATCTCGCCTTGAAAGTGGCCTAGGGGATAGTCTTCGCCAACATCTGCTCTTCTGACCCCCACCAACTGCGGGCATTGTCCTTCAGTTGCTTCTTCACTAAGTCAACCCATCCAGCCGGGTTAACCTTCGAGAGAAGCAGATTATCCTCTGTGTTCTTCATCCATTCATCCGCAGCTAATGCTCCTTCTGACCCAGTGAAATATGACGGGCCCAGCTCCCGAAACTGCTTCGCTCCCGGCTCGAAGCGAGGGGAATTCTGAAGCATGCCCTGCTGAACCTGCATCATCTGATGCATCATCCTCATCATCTCAGCCGTGGTGGGTTCTCTATCAGCATCCGCAACACGTCCTGCTCCATCACCAGCTGTAGGTCCACTACCAGCTCCTCGAGTGATGCGTCTACCGGCCATCTAAGACAAGAAAATGCTCAGATTAGACTTAATCATGACTCGAATGTTATGAATATTTAAATGGATGTTATTATCATCATTGTTGTTCCGATATTTCACAGATGCAAAGAGGAGACCTGCATGGGCCACCACTAAAACCTGTCACGCCCCGCTTCCCTTAATATAGAAGGCGAGACGTGAGGAGGTCCGCTCAGACGTGGAGCTGTGAAGCTGCAGTCTGATAAGCGTCTGTAAAAATTTCAAAAAAATAGCAGGTCCTTGCATTGCGACGAAACAACAACAATAATAAAGCAGATAAAAAGTATCCACCAACAACGTCCAACAAATATTACAACATCACGGAATAGTCACAAAAGTACAAGTCTGAGCAATATGCCTAAAGCATGGCCGAAACAAAAACATAGAGATATATAGGTGTTACACACCGAAACCTAACAGCAACTACTAAAGCTGCAACAACTAAAAGAAATCTCTAGGTGAGACTAGGACTGGTCACCAGTGTCCTCGAACTCGGTCTCAGCAGGGACCTCGAACTCAGCGTCAACGAACTGCTCGTCCTCAACAACCTGCTCTGTCTCAAATCCTGACATGTGTCACCCAAAGAGAAAAGGGCACATGTCAGCAAAAGTCTCCCAAGGGAAGCGGAAAACTTTTGTGCAAGGATACAAATAAAATAATGCAACTAGCAGTTCTACAATGATGATATGGCATGACATTAAAAGAGTGCAACAATTAAATTAACAAGATAAAAATAATTAAGCACGTCGTAGCAGAAAGCTACAAATCAATATTTCACTATTTCACGATTTCATGATTAACTTGTATTCACGATGTGCACAGGGTTTACGTCTTTTGGCTGAAGCGGCTGTACGGGCACACTTCTACGCTCAAGTGATCGCTTAACCCTACCCCTCCACGTGTATCGAGCGTTGGTTTCCCAACAACACTGTGCTCGCTTCTGGATCACGAGCCAGGAAGTGTTTATTAATATGGCATAGGGTTGTGCCCGCGAAAGCAGGTGCCTAGCCTCAATAGTTACAATTATTGTAGCGTGTGCTACGCAATCACGATAGAACAATTTGATGCATGACATGTAATGAGCAGTTAACGTGCGTACATTTAATTGAAAGTAAACGTGACATGGCAGCATGAATGAAAACAGGTAAAAAGTGTCGGATCTAGTTTCGTTGTCAAACTAGATCAATATGGTCGTCTAGGCGACTATCATTTCACCGCCTAGTCTCTTTTACGCAACTACACAAATTGGCCTAAAACATGGCCTAAATAATTACTGGCAAGTATCACTTGCCTGTTTCCGGTGGTATCGGTTGTTGTGGGTTCGTCTGAACGGGTACTACGTGTTGGTACTTCTGGTTCTCTGTTTTGGTAAAACAACTCACTGAATTAGATTTCTTTGTGATTAAACATAATATTGAAATAATCCCTAAAACTGGTTCTCTGGCTAGGGTGATGTTCATACGGTGTTAAAATAACATGATACGCCTCATTCCAATTTTATTATCCGAACATTACTTAATAGTTAATAACATGCTGGAATTAAATTAACAATAACGAGCTAATGACAAATTATTAATAACTTAACTTACGCTAATTACAGTACTAATCTGATTTCTTGGCTTAACACGGTGTTAATAGGTCTACCTACCAGCTTTTGACTACGAGGTAATAAGTTAACATGTTATAACTTATATTATTTCTTAACACTTATTTACTAGATATTTATCATGCTGAAATTAAAAGACAGTAACATAGAAATCTATCGCTAACAACCTATTACCACTTAACCTAATATTAGTTAATGATGGGTTTAATCGCCATGTTAACATTACATGATTAACTTTATATTAATAAGCATATCTACTGTACACCTACTTCTCATATTAGAACCCTTTCTCTCTTTACATCATTTTTTTTAACTCCTCATTTACTCCTAAGCCCTAAAGCTGTGCATTCTTTAATTTCTTATTGATTTAATACCCCTCTGCCATAAAAATATCATTCCTCTTAATAATTTCCTCTTCTTATATTAATAAACAATAAACCAAACCAACACCCCTTACTCATTATTTGATAAAGGCCAAAGCCAAAGCCAAAGCCAAAGCCCCCTTTATTACTCTGTCACCTTCTCTGTTGTCTTCATTTCTTAGCCTTTCTCTTTTTTTTTCGGTTTACAACGTTGCTGACAAGGAGAAGCATCAACGGCTCTTGCAAAAATAAAAGAAGAGGGCTCACCACGCGCGACGACGGAGGAAGGGGCTGAGGGGCTCACGGCTGGGCGGCGCGCGCTGGCGCTTCTCCGGCGCAGGCGGCGCTCCGGTGATCCGTGGCCGGCGGCTGTCTGCTGGCGGCGCGTGCTTCTGGGCGTTTTCCGGCCGTCCAAGGGGCACAGGGGAGGCGGCGCAGCGTTTTACAGGCGGCGACGGCGGCCTAGGGCTGGGGGGTGGTCGGCCTAGGAAAGGGGAGGAAGAAGATGAAGTTTGGAGTTTGGGTTTCTTGATTTTTGGGTTTGAATCACAGTTTCTTTGAATCTGAAATTGCTTTCAGATTTGAGTTTGTGTTTGCTTCTCCTCTTAATTTCAGATTTTTGGGTTTGTTGTTTGTTGAATTTGGTTTTGGAAGAATTGTTTGGTGTATTGGTTTGATTTTGGTTTGGGGAAAATTGATGGAAGACTTGTGTTGAGGGGCTGATTTTTGGATCTGTTGATTTGGTTGACTGGTTTGGCTTGGAGAATTTGCAGATCGTTGTTTGTAGGGATTTAGGTTTTGGCTTGGGGAATTTTGTTTGCAGGGGAAATTGATTTGAGGGTTGATTTGGTTTGTGGATTAAATTGGTTGTTGGTTGATTTGTTTGCAGGATTCGTTTGCAGAAGGAATGAAGAGATGACTGTTGGCGCTTCCTCTGCTATTGTTGGGTTACTGTTATAATAACAGTAGGGAGGCAGCATGATGGAAGTAGCTGGGGGTGGGGAGAAATTGATGAGCCCTGTTGGATCTCACCAACAGGAGGAGGTGGGATTCAATAGGGTTTAATTAGTGATTTAATTAGGGCTAAGTTAATCAATGTTTGATTTAGGGATGATTTAATTAGGGTAAAATTAGTTTATCAAATTTGTGATTTGATTTTTAGTCAATAATAACAAATTAAGAAATTAAATAAGATGTGATTATTAAAAATAGATGTAGTAATTAGTGAAGTTAACGGTGATTAGAAATTTGTAAGGGGTGGGATAATTAAATTAAGGTAATTTGTAAAAATTGATAGTCAATAATGTTGGTACGGTAAAACAAAAATCGGATACGCGCTCGCGTCGACGCACAAAAGAATTTGCGCACAAAAATATCCGGATGGAAATACGGACATACAATAATAATACGCCTAGAAAAATACCGGCCGTTACAACATTACTACCATGTCATGTATGCATTGCAATGGTTGTTACTCTCGTAGATTGTTATCACACTTGCATCCTTAGTTACTTGTCACACTTGCATGACCTTCCTTAGTTACTTTTCCATTGCCTGCTATATTTTATACGTGTGCACTGCTTTTAATTCCATTTCTAGAATTGTTGTGACTTACCTATGGTTCCCCGCTTTGTGGCACTGTCAGATGCTACACAGGTTTATGAGGAGGCTCATGAGTTTAAGGAGTCTGAGTTCGATCCAGATGCTACGGAGTTTTAGAGCTTGAGTCGTTTGCATAGTCCCATGTGTATCTTTACATGTATGTCTATTCTGTATTTCCTTTGAGAGCTGGTTGGTGTGTGCTGTATCTCGGATATGGCTTGTAAAAATTAGACACTTATTGAACATTTTGTACATCTCTGCATCACATTCTATATTGTTTTCACTGGTTATTGCTTGCCTCAAAATTTTGCACTTTCAAGCACATGAGGTCAAGAACGTAGTAAAATTTAGTGAGTCCGAAGTAGTATTCCATGAGGAGACTGTGGCACAAATCATAACCCTAATTAGTATAGAGAAATTGATAAATGAGGAAAATACCGCTTTCGAAGGGGGTTTGAATTGTTTGGAAGAGTGATAAAGCTATTGAAATTAAACTAAAATTAATCGTGTGCGAATATAACCGTGAAAAATCGAAAGTAAAGGTGTGTGTGATGTGGGTTCATTAGGGTGTTTGCCTAGCAAGGCTTGATTTCCAAAGCTATGACTTAATAGTGAACCTTGTGGGTTAACACCATATGATAACTCCCTTGTGGGGATTCTCTTGTGAGGATTAAGCAAATTCCTAATGAGATTATAGTTAGATGATGAATTTTATAACGATAAAAATTATCAATCTTTGTGGGATGATCATACTCCCTAATCTCAATCTTGTGGATTAAAATATGAGAGAAGTTAAGTAAAAACTCATCACCCAATACACAAACACATCAAATGCAATAAAAAATCATGAATCCAAGCTAGGCATTGCCCTAATTTCACCACACCACACCACAAAATGATCTAACCAAGCATAGTTGAGGAGACAATAAATTTCATCAAAGAAAACATCTTCTCAATCCTCCAAATCAGCAAGAACATCAATAATGAGAGAGTTTAGGATTGTGTCACCAAATTCTAAGGATACAAGCCTAAGATCTAATTTCCCCCTCTTTCTATTCCTTACGCAAGAGAGAGAACCCCAAAACAAACTTAACAATAATGAATTAGATCACCTAGCTCTAATGAGGATGGGCTTTTATAATCCCAAGCCTCATTTGATTCTCTACCCTTAGATCTAAAATCTAGGGTCCAAAAGTTACAAGATTTGATCGGGGTTTTGGGTTTTAGCCATTGCAAATCGGGCAAAATTAATTACATAGGATAATCTCATCAAACGCCTGGTGTTGGCCGACGAGGTGTCTGGCTGCTAGAACTTTTTGCTTGCAAAATGATCTCGACCAGACGTCTGACGTTATCTGGTCAGGTATCTGGGGATTGGCAACTTGGTTATGTAGCATTTTACGGCCAGACGTCTCATGTAGATGTTCCAGGCATCTGGGGCTTGGCCGGGCATCTAGGTCTTGAGATACAGACGTCTGGTGGCCACTCCATCAACTTTTGAGCTTTCTGTTTTATTTTTGCATCGACTGTTCTCTTTTCAAGCGCCTGAACAATAGATCAGATGACTGACATACCTGAAAAATTAAAACACCGAGGTATCAGCGTTGGCCCGATGTCTGGTGGCTTATTGCCAGACATCTCGTCTTTTTTATCATCATGGGTTATTGATCTAACTTGGGAATTTGAGCATGATGCAAAACTTTATTAATTCCCTATAATTTCACTATAATATGATTAACTCTAGAATGTAATTGATGTTCAGAATATGCATCATTTAGAGCTCAATAAGCACTGAAATGTATGGGAAATTAAATCAAGGGGTAAAATATACAATATTACGTGTTAATCATACCCTCCAACTAGCAATTTGCTAGTCTCTAGCAAAGTGAGCGAACACACTCATAAATGCAAAACACATCATACCCATCCAAATATCGTAGCATTGGTCAAGTATGTCCTCTCCTAGGAAATTTTAACAATTTCCATGGATTCTATGAATTAGCTCAACTCCCATGATATCCTCTCTCAATTCACACATGTACATCAATATACAACCATATGCCATGCACTTGTGCAAGCTTCGAGTAATTAACTATCTTAGGTTACTAAATCCTATAAGAGTTGTCTAACATGTCCACAATTTCACCAAAAGTTCATAGTTTTCAACTCACTCAACCCATGCTACATATTATTCCCTTTCTTCACGTATTTCTTTTCTTTTTTGGGTTTTGAAACTTAAATCGATTCATATAGAAAGCTTTAAGTCAATAGCTCCTAGACCGGATGGTCTTAGGGTATTAGGCCAAGAGGAACCCATTAGACGTAACAGCTCGAATCATTTAAGTCCATCTATTATTTTCATTGTGCACTCCTATATACCCTTTTTCGATGCGAAATCCTAATGTTTCTTGAGGCATTGGATTCCGGCTACTAAATGAGAGTTGGAAGAACGGTACACTTTATTCTATATATTTGTTTTCTTTTTTTTATAAACGGGATCATGTGTAAGCAAGACTCCCAACTAATCACCATGATGAACTTGCATATATGTTGAGCCAACCTCCCTTTGGTTTAGTACCTAATCAAGTTAATTAATTAAAAGTTGCCTCATGCAGGCCAATTAGTTGCATATGACTAACCATGGGCTATATGAGGCAAAAGCTATCATATGTATATGAGCAAAAATCATAAGAACTATGTCAAGTGCATTTCGCTATGTAAGAAAGATATCCTTAATCAAGCTATGAAATTATTCAAAGAACATGAGTGTTTCATTCAAGCTTTTCGAGAAGTTTTTTACGAGGCTAAACAAATAAAATTGGTGACAAATCTAGCTCTCCATATTTATTCTATATATAAGCATGCATAGTTATGAAAAAAAATTCTGGAAATTTTTTCTATAGTTATATGCAATCAGGTGCAATCAACATGCAAAATTTCTACACCCTCCTCCAACCTAAAATCTACATTGTCCTCAATGTAAGGAAGAGTAATAAAATTATTAGAGGTAAAGAGAACAAGCAAGAAATTTTGGGCATATACACTACTACTACTAATACTACTAAAAGCTAAAAATAGTAAAGAAGACACATGTCTATGTGCCACTCGAGGGTGGGTCGATAAGCTTTATGGTGCTTGCATCCTTGGTCCATGGCTCGTGGTAATGCTTTAGTCTTTAGCCGTTTAATTTGAACTCTGTTTCATCTGCTGGATTGGTCAATAGTACGGCTCCATGTAGAAATACCTCCTTAACGATGAATGGGCCGAACCAGCTGGAGCATATCTTCCCTGGGAATAAAGAAAGCTTCAAGTTGTTTAAGAGGACTTTTGGCCTTGCGTGAATTCTCTCCTCATGATCATTCAATCGTGCGTGGTTTTCATTCTTTCCTTGGCTAGTTTAGCATTATCATACACCTCTCATCGCAATTCCTCAAGCTCCACCAACTGCAACCTACGAGTATCAAGAGCATAATCAAATTAGCATTGAATTCCTTTACCGCCCAATATGATTTATGTTCAAGCTCTCCAGGAAGATGTTAAAATTTTTCCAAGACTAAATGGTAAGGTGACATCCCTAGAAAGTTTTTGTAGGTTGTCCTATAGGCCCACAAAGCTTCAGGCAAATGCGTGCTCCAATCCCTCTTTAGTGGGTTTACCGTTTTCTGGAGGATGCCCATGATCTCTCTATTTGCAAGCTCCGCTTGGCCATTTGTTTGGGAATGATATGGTGTAGATACCTTAAGAGTGACCCCAAATTTCTTCATTAATTTTGCAATCAAACAGTTATAGAAATATGATCATCCATCGCTTACAATAACCTTTGGCACCCTAAATCTTGCAAAGATGGTCTCCTTCAACAAATTTAGCACAATAGGAACATTATTGGTCCTACAAGGAATAGCTTCCACCCATTTAGATTCATAGTAAATTGCAACCAAAATATAAACATAACCAAATGATGGTGGAAAAGGACCCAAGAAATCAATACCCCAACAATTAAATAGTTCTATCTCTGGTATTAGGTTTAACGGCATCATATTTCTTCTAATCATGGTTCCTACTTTTTGGCATTCGCTACAATCTTTACAATATGCATGAGTGTATTTAAACATAGACGACCAATAGAAACCAAATTGTAAAATCTTCGTTACCGTTTTGTTACCTGAAAAGTGCCCCCCTGTCCCATCATGGAAAATTTTTATAACACTTTCTATTTCATGATCGGGAATGCAACTCCTAATGATTTGATTGCTACAATATTTATAGATGTATTGGTCATCAAAGAAGAAATATTTTACCTCATGTTTAAAGTGTTTCAAGTCTTGTAGAGACAAAGTGTTAGGCATCTTACCGGTTACCAAATAGTTCACCATGTCCGCATACCACGATAAGGAGGCAACACTAAAAAGATGCTCGTCCAGGAAGGCGTCATCCAATGGTGTGCTAGTGGGCTCAGCTTCAAGTGTCAAACGTGAGAGCCACTAGATTCTCTACACCCTTCTTGTCTTTTATTTGGACCTTGAACTTCTGTAACAATAAAATCCAATAGATTAATCTTGGTTTAGCATATTTCTTAGATAACAAATATTTTAGTGCAGAATGATCTATGTAAACTATGATAAGGGAACCCAAAATGTAACACCTAAATTTATCTACGTCGAACACCATGGTTTGCAATTCCTTCTCTATGGTAATGTAGTTCCTTTGGTCCTCATTTAAGGTCCTGCTAGCGTAGTAAGTATATAACCACTAGGAGTTTACCCCTCCTTTGTCCAAGCACCGCGCCAACGGCATAATTACTGGCATCACACATGATCTCGAAAGGCAGGCTCCAATCAAGAACCTGTAAAATGGGAGCTGAGATTACTAACTTCTTTAAACAATCAAAAGAATCTTGACACTCATGTGTCTAAATAAATTCCGCAATTTGAGTTAGCAAATGGCAAAGCGGCCAAGATATAGCACTAAAATCCTTGATGAACCGCCTATAAAAACCGGCGTGGCCAAGGAAGGAACGGATGTCCTTCACGCATCTAGGGCTAGGTAGCTGCTCGATGACATCCATATTGGCTTTATCAACATGAATCCCCTCCTTGGAAACTAAGCACCGAAGAACTAGGCCCTCGGTAGTCATAAAGTGTCATTTCTTCCCATTCAAAAGGAGATTCTTTTCAATGCACCGATCAAGCACCAAAGCCAAATTTGACAAGAAATCATCAAAAGAACTACCAAAAATGGAAAATCATCCATAAATACCTCCACAATATTTTCAATCATATCATCGAAAATTCTAAGCATACATCTTTGAAAAGTTACGGAGACATTGCAAAGGCCAAATGGCATCCGCCGGAATGCCAATGTGCCGAAAGGATAAGAAAATATGGTCTTTTCTTGGTCCTCAGGGGTTATTTCGATTTAGTAATATCCATAGTAGCCATCTAAGAAGCAGTAATACTCATGACCGGCTACCCTCTCTAAGATTTGGTCAAGGAATGTGAGAGGGAAGTGGTCCATCCTAGTTTGGGCATTAAGCTTCCGAAAATCTATACACATGCCATCTCGTGGTGGTCCTAACTGGGATTAATTCATCGCTCTCATTCATCACCACGATAAAGCCAGATTTGTTTTGGCACCACTTGGGTGGGGCTCACCCACCTACTATCGAATATGTGGTATATGATACCCGCATCTAAAATCTTTAGGACCTATCCCTTAACCACCTCTTTTAATGTAGGGTTTAACCTACGTTGCATTTCTCTTGTGGTTTGACACTGTCCTCTAGATATATGTGGTGTTTGCAAATTAGGGGGCTTATTCCTTTTATATTGGTAATTGACCATCATATAGCTCCTAAATAAGTCCGAGAATATCAAGCAAGGCATCCGCCTGTTCTAAAGAAAGTTTAGATGAGATTACCACAGGGAATGCATTATTGTCTCCCAAGAATGCATACTTAAGAAAATTCTAAAGTGGCTTCAAATTAGGCTTTGGGAATAAATGGCAGCAATGTTTCAAAGTGTGGTTCCCACATGGCATTAATCTCCTCCACGTTCTCCTACAAAAATGAGACATCGTCAATATCATCAACAAATGCATCAATAAAATTCATAGCATTATTAAATTCGGTATCAAAGTGTTCTTCCATAAGAAAATTGCCATGTTCACCTCTTTTATCTCACTATTCACCCTTGGCTTTTTGCATGCATTGAAAATATTTTGATCTAGAGACATGTTGCCAAAGGTGATTTTGAGTTGACCATCCCTACAATTTATTAATACATTGCAAGTAGCGAGGAATGGCCTACCCAAAATAATAGAGGTGGATTGACTAGCTTGGGCTCATTGGAGGTCTAGGACTATAAAGTCCACAGGATAGTAAAAGTTGTCCACTTGGATAAGCACATCTTCAATGCATCTCTTGGGGACTTTAATAGATCTATCCGCCAATTGTAGAGTGACGGATGTGGGTCTAGGTTCTCCTAACTTAAACTGAGTAAAAACATGGTAGGGTAAAATATTTACACTTAACCCTAAGTCTAACAATGCATGTCCTACTTTCTTTGTACCAATCTTGCAAGGAACTGTGGCTGTGCCAGGATTGTTAAATTTTGGAGGTGTGTGAATGATGGCATTTACTTGTTAAGTTAAGAATGCTTTCTTCCTAACATACAATTGTCTCTTAACTATGCATAATTCTTTTAAAAACTTTTCATATTTAGGAATTTGATTTATTCCATCAAGTAAAGGAATATTTATTTGACACCTCTGAAATATCTCACGAATTTCAGATTTGTACTTATATTTTTTCATGGGCACCCATCTTTGAGGGTAGGGTGTGGGAGGTGTGTATAGCTCTGGTTCCTCTTCTTTGATGACTTGGTTTCTTGGGCCCTTGATTGTGCTCATGCTTTCCTCTTGCACCCTCTCGTAGTTCTCTTGGTTCAATGATTCATCCTCTTCTTCAAGCCCTTGATGTGGCGGTTATGACTTTTCTATCTCTTTCCCACTCCTAAGAGGGATCACCGCCTGGCATGGCTTTATGTTACCTCCTCCTGAAGAAGATGATTGCACGTTGGGGTTCAGGAGGGGTTGAGATGAAAACTTTTCCTTTTCCAAGCTTGCTACAAGCTTCACCAAGCTCTCGATCATTGTTGAAATTGTTGAAATTGTTATCCTTGAGCTAGTTGTGTCTGCTGGAGTTGTTGAATTTATTGAAATTGGGTCTGTTATTGCTGCATCTGAGTTTGTTGCAATTGGATATGCTACTGAAGTGCATCCCCAATAGCTTTTTTTGTGGTTCATGTGCTGGCTTAGGGTTCTTTCTTTGAATCCATACTTGGTAGTTGGGGGAAACGGTGGTGCACTATAAGGAGGAAGTACTTGTTATTGCTGCTACTGGAATTATCAACTAAGATTCAGGTGTTTGCGCCACCCCTTATTGTCTGTGTTGAAGTTGTTCCTTGGATGTTTGAAGACACTTGATTAACTTTAGTGAGAATGTGCAAGATGCTCTTCATGGCAGGTAGCTTGGGGCAAGTAGAGACTTCATGATCGGTATAATCACGCAATGAACAAACTTGCTCCATTTCAACCTCATTCACTCCCTTCTGCTTCAAATCTTGAAACTTCTTATTGATGAATGCTTCCCACTTGACCTACATGGTCCTCAGGCTTGATTGTGTAGGGTCCACCACTCCTAGATGGTTGGGTGGATGGAATGTCTGCTCTTTCATAATCTCAGGTAGTGCCAATTAGTCCACTTTTGTTTTGATGATGATCACCAAATTATGTTGTTGCTACTACTCTCATTGTTTTAGTCTCAGATTTATATAATGTTTATCTTGATGACGAGACAAAACAATAGGTATTGGATGATGGATTAAGGCTATGGTGCAAGTGGATTAATGAAGATACTGGACTTCATTGTATTTTCGTTTTATTCTTCATGCAATCTTGTTTTTCTTTCGTAGATTATATGTAGCCTTGAATAGATGCACAACACACACGCATTATGCATCTTTACCATCATAGGGTTCCTTAGAATCATATCGAACCCATCCCATTTGGTCTATTGCTCAAAACACAATTGGGTGTGCTTTTAGGAGCTGGACGGACACTTGGTAAAGGCTCACCAGACGCCTTGCATGTCAGATTTCTTGATCTGTTGACACAGCCAATAGCAATCTCTTGATGGTATATGACTAGGCGTCTGAGTAGTGGTCCAGACGTTTGGTACATGTAATTTAGGCACCTGATCATTTGAGCCAAACTTTCTATGCTCTATGTCTTTTTGGACCCTAAATTACAGCTGTCTGAAGATGGCTTACTAGACAACTACACAGTGGATCAAACGTCTGGTAAGTGTTCTTTAGATGCCAGATGCTTAGAGATTGGACTTATTCTCTTTTGTCCATTTCATTTTTCCAGACGACTGGGGTTGATTTTCCATGCGCCCGAGCAATTGACTAAGCGCATGTGTCATGAACTCCAGACACCGGGTCACTCCAAAATCTGCACATTTATAGCTGTTGGGTGAGATTTTTGAGGAGCCGTTTTCTTGTCTTTAGTGCAAGATTGCGAGCTTATTTAAGCTCGGTTTGGAGGCAATTTTGGCACCAATGCTCATTGATATTGAACTCATTTAGAGCCAAAAACTAAGAGCCTTTTCTTCTCTCTCATTTTCTTTTTCACTTTGGTTAAAAATGTTTATGCAAAGAGATTGCATCAAAAGAGAGTTTTCCAAGTGCATCATCTTCTACATCAAGCACTTGGTGTTTTCAATCTTCTTGCCTTCACACACACATGGTAAGATCTATTAAGGCATAGGTAAGATTGTTCTTTTTGGTTTTTTGTTACGAAACCTAGTACTCAGGTTGTGAGTACATAGTGGGGGTTTATTCCACTTGGAGAGTTTCTCTCCATATCCTTGTTTAAGGATTATCCTGGTTTAGGGATTGTACTCGTGAAGAGTGATCTTGTGTGTCCCGGTTTAGGGAGCACTAGTGGATAAGCCATCGCTCCGGTTTAGGAGGATGGGTATGGATTAGGATCACCGGCATAGGGATCCTAACCAGGATAAATATTCTGGGTTTGCGTTTGCATTGTCTCTTTGTTTTGTGATTGGGTGGAATTATATTTTGCATTGCTTAATTAGTTTTAATTAGCATTGCTTAATTAGTTTTAATTAGCATTTTAATTGCCTATACACTATTCATCCTCCCTTTAATGCGTTGCTTAGTGGACATGGATCCTATAATTGGTATCAGAGAGGGTTTATTTTGCTTAAGCAATGACGATGGTGTTTAGAGCTTCATCTCAATCTCACAAGGAGGGAATGTCTACCGTTCGACTATCGCTCTTCAATGGGACCAATTACCCATTTTGGAAGGTCAAGATGATGATATGGCTTGAAGGTCACGAGCTTTGGGACATCACCGAGGTTCCATTTGAAAGGCCCACAAAGACCACGATGGAAAGGACTAAGGAAGAGAATGACTCGATTAAGTACAACGATGGAGCCATGAATGTGTTTCATTGTGCTCTCGTCCAAACGAGTTCAACGACATCTCTAAGTGCAAGTCGGCATATGAGAGTTGGCATATTTTAATGGTCACACATGAGGGGACATCAAAGGAAAAGAAATCTTAACGTAGTGTTTTTATTTCTAAATACAAGATGTTTAAAAGATGTAGGAGGGAGAAAGCATCTCTGAGATGTTCACTAGGTTCACCGAGATTGTGAACGCTTTGGAAGGACTTGGAAAGGAGATTTCTCAAGAGGATCGGGTGACGAAGATCCTAGGTTCACTCACACCCTAATGGGAATCCAAGTCAAATGGCATCGAAGAATCCAATGACATGAGTACGTATACCATGGATGAATGCATTGGAAACTTGATGGCCTACAAGGTGACGATGCTATATAAGAAGGAGAGTCAACCTTTTAAGCCGGATAAGCAAAAGGGAATTGCATTCTGGGCTGAGGATGAGAAGATTGGATGGATGAGGAAATTCAATCCAAATGATGAGAAGCGTAAGAAGAAGAATCTTAAGCACATCTCTAGAGATGATGAAGAAAGTGAAGGTGACGATGGAGGACCAATGAAACTTGCCAACAAGCACATGAGCATCATGAATCGATTGCAATGTAAGAAAGCTTTAAAGTTATTTTTGAATACTAACAAAGCTAGAGTTGTGTGTTATAAATGTGGCAAAACATGACAGTTTGCTAATGCTTGCCCAATGAAGAAGGAAGATAAGTACAAGGGAAAAGGGAAGAAGCATTGGAAGTGGAAGAAGAGGAAGAATCCTACTTTATCAGTATTCATTGTAGGCCATTTGAAGATGGTGATAAGGAACGGGCGTTCACATCCATCGTTCATAACGACATTTGCTGGACTTACTTACATTGTGTGGAGCAAAAGATCAAAAGCCCATGGAGTATGTATGTCTCATGTCCATTGGTGATGATTCTCCAACCTCTAGCTCAAGTTAAAGTGAGGAGGAAGGCTGAGAAGAAGTGGAGAAGGAGGAGACCATGGAGGACATTCGGGAGAACGACAAGGTAATGTTTACCTCTCTCCAAAAACTAGCTAAAGCTTTAACTTCGCTTAAACCTAAGTATGATGCATTGCTAGCTAGTCAATGGAACACTCCATCTATTGATTGTTTTGTTCCACCTATGTATGCTACACACACATTAGGTATTAATGAGAAATAAACACTTCTTTCTTAAATCAATGAATTTGGCATTGAAAATGACATATTGAAAGTCAAGAACCTTGATTTAGAATCACGCATTTCTACCCTTACTTTGAAATGTGATGAGAAATCCGATAAAGTTCAAAATTTTGTGACATCTAGGGATAACCTTAATGATTTTTTCAAACAACAACAACCGGTAAATCATTATAGGGGTTTGGGCTTTTACTTTAATGTTGGTTACCAACCCACCACTTCTGCTCAAAGTGTTAAACAAAAATCCTATCAAGCACCTTAGAAGAATCACCATACCTTCTTGTATAACCACACTAACCCCAACAAGAAGCATGTAAAACACGGCTTTGTGAATGCGAATCAAAATGATTCTTTCTATGCCAAGGGCACTTCATTCACAATAAACATGCAAATGAAATTTTTTCTACACCAAAGAATGTTTATTCCTTTAATGCCAAGTTTCATCCGAAAATCAGTTGTCTTAAATGCGGAACTTTAGGACATAATGTGAATCGTTGTCCTAAGAGTAAGCTTGACAATATAGGGTCAGTAGAAAGGAATGCATATGTTCAATGTAGGGTCTATGAATGCCATGAAACTTTAGATTCCTAACAATGTAGGGTCAGTAGAAAGGAATGCATATGTTCAATCACTAGTTAATAACGTTATTTGTTGTAGTAATTAGGTTAGAAAATCAAACTCATCTTGGGTTTGGTTGCCTAGTGTGTACATCCACACACACTTTTGTTTGGTTGGATGTGTTAGTATTGCATATTTTTTTGCATCTAACATGTGTGTTTGTGTGTTTCCCATTATTTTTGATCGCTCCAAAATGCAACCCAAGAGCACGACCAAATACTTGGTCGGCCCCGGATACACAACCGGAGAACGATTGTAGTTTTACCGCAAGCGCACGGCGTAGTGGCGAGCGGGTATCGAACACGAGGAGGTGGTGTTGGTTCCAATCTATCCTAGGTTGGTTTGACTACGGATGTTTTATTGGTGGAGATGGCTATGGTATGATATAATGGAAATGGTGGTGGATGTCGGTGTCGATGATAAAGAAATCGGTCAAATGTCGATTCAAATACAATATAATAAAAGAGGGAATTTGCCTTGCGACGATCCTGTCACAATCGTCGGGCAAATTATGGGGATATAAAATCAAATAAAGACGTCTAGGGCTAGGGAATCCCCACTACGGACAGTCATGCATCATTGTGAATAGTGAATCTCAATATTACTAGACTTGCGTTGAGGTGAACTAGTCGCAACTTAATGGAGAACCAAGCTCACGCTCTCGCGCTATTGCCGGTCTATAGCAAACCTAGGTTAGGGCCCAATCTCTTGCAAACCCTAATCTAAGCCGCTAGCATGAGGATCGACATCATCGCCCAATCGCTCCTCGAGCCCACTCTCGTGCAAACTCGAGTTACGATCTAGGTTGTGATAGTTCGTATTCGTCCAATCTCTTGCAAACGAATATGTGTATAGATTTACAATTAAAAATCCTAGCTTTGGTCCAATCTCTTGCAAACCAAATCTAGAGAAACCCAATTGTAAACCTAAATCGAATATCTAGGCCTTCCCATCGATTAGAATCCAATCTCTTGCAAATCCCAAATCGATGGAAATCCCTAGCTATCCGTAGTAAATCAATCACAACCTAACCTCCTAGCAATTCTAGCAATTTGGAAATTCATTCATCACAAATATGAAATTAGATCCATAGGGTTCATCCCCAAACCCTAGAACAACAAATCTACTCTAGCATAGCAATAAGGATATAAGAATCAATAAAAACCATTGCTTGCATATAAAAAGATAGAAAATCAAAGATTCAAATAATAAGAATAGAAATACTTAGCTTAGATGAAGAATTCCAATCCAAATACAAGCTTTTTGATCCAAGAGGGGGTCTAGGGCATGGCCTAACCTCTAAAATAACCCTCCTAAAACATCTTGGGAATCCCCTCTAATGGTGGCTACAAACCCCTTAAATACTCCCCCAAAACCCTAGCAAAAAACCCTAGAAAACCCCTCAAATTCGTGCCCAAAAACAGCCCAAACCGCAACTTAAAATCTGGGCCCAGGCCGCACTCGGCCGAGTGGAATATGTGACCCGGCCGAGTGACACTGACATGCAAATTACAGCACTGCAGCATCAACTTGCAGAAATTCCCCAGATTTCATCCGACCTTCGATTTGCGCGTTCTTGGCGGCGTTGGAACCGTCATGAAGTCTACTATCCATAAAAAATATGAGAAAAATACTTTGCTTGCTGGAATGATAGCAGATTTCAGAAGAGTGGGAGGCTGTCTGAAAATCTGGGCGTTGCATGTCCTCGGCATCACTCGGCCGAGTTGACTTCTATACTCGGTCGAGTGGGCTTCTCTACTCGGCCGAGTGATAGACCCTGTAAAATTCCAGTAAGTCTGGGGTCTTGGAGGGTCTGTCTTCGGAGGTGACTCGGCCGAGTGGCTTTACTCATTCGGCCGCGGGGCAATCGGTACTCGGCCGAGTCGGAACCCTCAATCGCCTGACGGATTCCAGTAAGTCTGAGATTTTTGCTTGCCGTCGTCGTGATGACACTCGGGCGAGTGGTGTCTCCATGCTCGGCCGAGTGGGATGGCGATGCTCGGCCGAGTGCACGCTGATAGTCAATCTGCTGCGTGTCCGATCTGGCCGGCCGAGCGGGCTTCTTTGCTCGGCCGAGTGACTCCTTCACTCAGCCGAGTGGCATGCTGAAAATGCCCAATCTTCTCCGTTTCTCCTCCTCGTCGCTCCTACGGAGTTCCTTCTTCTTCCACGCATCTCCCATCGCCGAATAGCCCTCAAAAGAGCCTTGGGTGACGCTCCGGAGTGAGTCCAAGTCTCTTAAGCTCATTTTTGCTCCCGATCGCTCCATATTTCCTGAAATCCGACAAAAACAAGAAATAGTGAAAAGTAACACAATATCATCGAATAATCGTGAAAATCGCAATATGAGCAACCGAAATGGCATGCAAATATGTAGAAAAAAGGTGTAAAATATGGACCGATCAAAATCCCCCAAGCTTACCTCTTACTCGTCCTCGAGGAAGATAAGTAGAGAGATGAACTCGGGAGATGAAAATAAAGAAAATGAAACGAAAGAAAAAGAAAGAACACGAGGTGGAAGTGGTTGCTAGATTATTCTCTCAGATCTCAAGCCATAAGCTACACATCACGATAACTTGGAAAATACGAATCACATGCTATAAGGGTTTCAAATCTTACTTAGACATGGCACTTGCAAACTTTTAAGAGCAATAAGAGGGACTCTCTAAATTTATACAATCAATTCATATCCACATCACACATTTCATAGAATTTAATATACAAATGTTGGCGATGCACTTTTCAATCAAAAGTTATAAATGAAGCATATGAGATGCACACCAAGCATGCAATAGAGAATAGAATAAGAGTCATGGCATTCACATATTTATTTCAAATCATGAAAAATCTCCATAGCTAAAGTAATTTGCTAAGTTTCGGCATTATCAAACTTCCCCATTCATGCACCTCCCCACTCTAATGTCGTACTCACTCATATGGTCAAATGAGTTCACCCCCCCAAGCTTAGCTTGAGGCATCGCATCTAAAGGAATATGATAGTGGAAAATGGGATTTTTGCCTTGGTTTTCCCAAGTATTTTGTGGCTCCAATAATGAGATAGAGAAATGTATTTTTCTTTTTTTTTCTTTTTGAACTTTTTGTTTCTCATTTTTCTTTTTGGATTTTTGTAGGAGCTATATGATTTGTATTTTTGGCTTTTGGCTCCTTTTTGGCATTTTGGACTTTTGGAGCTAACTTTTTCTTTTGTAGGGATTTTTGGGAAATAGATGCGATATAAGTAACTTTAGGAGGTGAACTCAAGTGACATGTAGAGAATAAAAGGATATATGTGGAGAAGGAAGTAATATAACACTCGGTTCACTCTAAGATGTGCACGGACGGTTCAATAAGATAATACATCAACTAAAACTCATATGTAAGCATGGATATTCTCAATCAATTCAATAAACAGTGAAGTCAAGCAGTAAAGTTTACAACAATATCAGGCATGCAACAGAAGGTGAATAAGACAATAAAACTGATGCTTCAGATATACTAATGATGCGTGAATCTTGGTGCATTTCCAACAAAAGCATACTAAACACTAATCCATACATTCAGCTTCAATTAATATCATGCATTCATGTAGATGAATCATCAAAAGAAATAGATTTGCAAGCACATGTGAATAGCAAGACTATGGAATATTCTAAGTAGCATGGCAAGGAATAATAAGCATCGTGATGGCTACTTAAGCAATAAGAGATATCATCATAAGGAACGCATCTAGCAAAAGAAGAGAAAGGAAAATAAAGAAATAGAAAATAAAAGAGAGGAAAGAAAAGAAAACCAAGCATTTAATATGATGCATGAACACACATAAAAGAAAAATAAAATGGTAAATTCAAAAAGATGATGCAAAAAATTTTGAAAATTCTAAAAACCCTAAAATAAAGTAAAAATGCAACTAATGCATCTAAATGGCATGGAAATGCACTCCCCCAAGCTTAAACTTCACATTGTCCTCAATGTGATCATAATGAAAGAATATGAGGAATAACGATAAATATGAAGGAGGTGAATGAAGAATGATGAAATGAATGACATGAAATCCTAATGCAACTACATGCACATGCAATGATGCATGAGAGCGCTTTCCCCCAAGCTTATGCTAAACAATCATATTCAAATGACTTAATCAAAAATGTCATGGCTTTGCAAAGCATGATCAAGTCAAATGAATAAGAAAGTAAGTTTTTACTTGAAAGAAATGCTCGAATGTGGTGAGCAAAAGGATGTGACACATCAAAATATGGAGAGGGGAATTAAAATATATATAATGGGTTTGGGGTGTAAATGATTATTGTTACCGTCATATGAGGTGATATTTATTCAAGCAAATCTATACGGTCCTCTCGCTGTCGAGAGAATTCGTGTTTATTGAAAGCATAAAATTTCTACACTACTGGATTGATATCACCTATAGCAAAAGGCGGATCCAGTATCTTTGCCTGTGCAGGCAACTGCTCCAACTGCTCTTTCCGTGGCTCCGCCAGGTGCATGCGTCCACGAACACCAACGAACTCCAGCAATGCATCCTCCAGCATTCTCACAAGGACTCCACTTGTACCCTGCAGAGAATAGGATGCATCAGTTCGCCGCAAAAAATTCACCCTCATAATAAAAGTATCCCAAATAGAATCGTCTATAGAAATGTATGGAATAAATAATGGTGGACGATACTTCCCTGGAAATAATCCAATATCCTCACGTGCCGTGATAGCTGTCTCCACGGTGTCTTCTCTATGCAGCTCAGGTAAATCTAGATCATAGATGTGGACCCCATCAAGATGCTCCTCATCATCGTCATACTCATCCCAGTGCACCCCTTGATCATATTCATATGTGTCCATGGGTGCTAACTCCTCGCTCTCCTCCTCATATACGTCCCATCGTACCTCTTGATCGTATGTACATGAATCCTGCAAAAGGCACGATGAATCATAAAAAACATCATACACTGGAGGGAAATCAAAGATAAAGGGCGAGGGAGTAAAGAGATCTCCCTGAAGGGGGGCCAAAAGCTCTGTGGGGTAGTCCTCTGCGTCAGTGGGAGGATGAGGTGGCTGCGGAAGCTCTAATGGAGGAGGATAGTGCTCGGGATCCTCATGAATGGCTGTGTCCTCGTCCCGATGCATGACCTCCTCGGTGATAGGCTCTGGCTCTGTGTGTAAGGCCCCCTCAAAAGCATGCTCTGGCTCGATAGTGTGCTCATTTGCCTTCTCATCAACTATTAACGTAGGCTCTCCCTGGGATGGTGATGCTGGCTGCTCATGTGTGTCAGCTTGTGGGGATGTATCATGTGGAGGGGAATGCCCGCAAGAAATCCGAAAATATAGTCTATCCCCCTCAAGTCTGACATGGATGTCCTCCTCAATTGTTCCTGCAGCTGAAACACGGTTCATAACAAAATCTGCAAATCGTAGCTCAAATGCATCACCTGCCGTAATGCTCTCTGAACCGGTGAACCTCACTGACTCCAAGAGACCCTCCAATAATCTCTGAAATGCGTCCTCCTTTGGCTGCGCATATGACTCAGTTTCTGCTTCCTTTACTGCCTCTTCGTCCATCCACTCTTCATATGCAATAGATGTATCGTAGGAAGTGGGATCGACGACGGCACATTCTGGCTCTGGTAGTAAGTCTGGCGATGCTTCTTGCCCATAAAATGAAGAAGCAGAACTGATATCTTTGGAAATCCCTTCAACCTTAAGCATGAGCATATTCATTTCAAGTTGCCTCTTCACCCGTTCCAATAGAAGGTTACCCTTTTCAAGCCCGGCTTGCACTTCAACCTGGTGTGCATGCATCTCATCAAAAAAGATCCTTTGTCTCTCATCAAGCTCGGGCCAGTGCATCTCCTCAAAAAGGTATTCGCCCATCTGAGCACTCTGATCAAAATAGTATTCTCCCATCTGAGCACTCTGATCATAATAGTATTCTCCCGTCTGAGCACTCTGATCAAAATCTGTGGTCCACGTAGTATAATCCATAACACCTGATCAACAAAGATAAATACCTGGAGAAAAGATATCAGTGGCACAAAAGAATATAGAAATGATAATAATGGTGGCAGGGGTGAAAATTTCCTTTTTATTTATTTATTTTTTTTCGTAGTCTAATCAACCTAATTGTGACAAATTGGCACCAACGGAAACACTTCCCCGGCAACGGCGCCAAAAACTTGATCGCTCCAAAATGCAACCCAAGAGCACGACCAAATACTTGGTCGGCCCCGGATACACAACCGGAGAACGATTGTAGTTTTACCACAAGCGCACGGCGTAGTGGCGAGCGGGTATCGAACACGAGGAGGTGGTGTTGGTTCCAATCTATCCTAGGTTGGTTTGACTACGGATGTTTTATTGGTGGAGATGGCTATGGTATGATATAATGGAAATGGTGGTGGATGTCGGTGTCGATGATAAAGAAATCGGTCAAATGTCGATTCAAATACAATATAATAAAAGAGGGAATTTGCCTTGCGACGATCCTGTCACAATCGTCGGGCAAAGTATGGGGATATAAAATCAAATAAAGACGTCTAGGGCTAGGGAATCCCCACTACGGACAGTCATGCATCATTGTGAATAGTGAATCTCAATATTACTAGACTTGCGTTGAGGTGAACTAGTCGCAACTTAATGGAGAACCAAGCTCACGCTCTCGCGCTATTGCCGGTCTATAGCAAACCTAGGTTAGGGCCCAATCTCTTGCAAACCCTAATCTAAGCCGCTAGCATGAGGATCGACATCATCGCCCAATCGCTCCTCGAGCCCACTCTCGTGCAAACTCGAGTTACGATCTAGGTTGTGATAGTTCGTATTCGTCCAATCTCTTGCAAACGAATATGTGTATAGATTTACAATTAAAAATCCTAGCTTTGGTCCAATCTCTTGCAAACCAAATCTAGAGAAACCCAATTGTAAACCTAAATCGAATATCTAGGCCTTCCCATCGATTAGAATCCAATCTCTTGCAAATCCCAAATCGATGGAAATCCCTAGCTATCCGTAGTAAATCAATCACAACCTAACCTCCTAGCAATTCTAGCAATTTGGAAATTCATTCATCACAAATATGAAATTAGATCCATAGGGTTCATCCCCAAACCCTAGAACAACAAATCTACTCTAGCATAGCAATAAGGATATAAGAATCAATAAAAACCATTGCTTGCATATAAAAAGATAGAAAATCAAAGATTCAAATAATAAGAATAGAAATACTTAGCTTAGATGAAGAATTCCAATCCAAATACAAGCTTTTTGATCCAAGAGGGGGTCTAGGGCATGGCCTAACCTCTAAAATAACCCTCCTAAAACATCTTGGGAATCCCCTCTAATGGTGGCTACAAACCCCTTAAATACTCCCCCAAAACCCTAGCAAAAAACCCTAGAAAACCCCTCAAATTCGTGCCCAAAAACAGCCCAAACCGCAACTTAAAATCTGGGCCCAGGCCGCACTCGGCCGAGTGGAATATGTGACCCGGCCGAGTGACACTGACATGCAAATTACAGCACTGCAGCATCAACTTGCAGAAATTCCCCAGATTTCATCCGACCTCCGATTTGCGCGTTCTTGGCGGCGTTGGAACCGTCATGAAGTCTACTATCCATAAAAAATATGAGAAAAATACTTTGCTTGCTGGAATGATAGCAGATTTCAGAAGAGTGGGAGGCTGTCTGAAAATCTGGGCGTTGCATGTCCTCGGCATCACTCGGCCGAGTTGACTTCTATACTCGGTCGAGTGGGCTTCTCTACTCGGCCGAGTGATAGACCCTGTAAAATTCCAGTAAGTCTGGGGTCTTGGGGGGTCTGTCTTCGGAGGTGACTCGGCCGAGTGGCTTTACTCATTCGGCCGCGGGGCAATCGGTACTCGGCCGAGTCGGAACCCTCAATCGCCTGACGGATTCCAGTAAGTCTGAGATTTTTGCTTGCCGTCGTCGTGATGACACTCGGGCGAGTGGTGTCTCCATGCTCGACCGAGTGGGATGGCGATGCTCGGCCGAGTGCACGCTGATAGTCAATCTGCTGCGTGTCCGATCTGGCCGGCCGAGCGGGCTTCTTTGCTCGGCCGAGTGACTCCTTCACTCAGCCAAGTGGCATGCTGAAAATGCCCAATCTTCTCCGTTTCTCCTCCTCGTCGCTCCTACGGAGTTCCTTCTTCTTCCACGCATCTCCCATCGCCGAATAGCCCTCAAAAGAGCCTTGGGTGACGCTCCGGAGTGAGTGCAAGTCCCTTAAGCTCATTTTTGCTCCCGATCGCTCCATATTTCCTGAAATCTGACAAAAACAAGAAATAGTGAAAAGTAACACAATATCATCGAATAATCGTGAAAATCGCAATATGAGCAACCGAAATGGCATGCAAATATGTAGAAAAAAGGTGTAAAATATGGACCGATCAATTTTCAAAATTATTTTCAAAATTTATTTTGGGAATGGATCTATGGGGTTAACTATGTCATATATGCAAAGTTTACTCATATATATGACAAGTGGGAGTTTGTATGCTATGTATTTTCAAAAAACCTAATTTTGAAGCATAAGTTTACTCCTTTGATGAGTTTAAGATTTTTCCAACCAATATTGTTGGATATTGCTCAAATTTTATCATTTGACATTGATTCTTTATGAGTGGTTATATTTTATAATCTATGTCATTTTGTCAATGCCTAAGCTTAATCTATATGATTTTGCATTTATATGTTTCATGCCTCCATAATTTGTATTTTGTGCACTGAGTTAAATTTTTACCTATTCAATGATCGAGAGTGAGCAAAGTAGAGTGATTGCTACCGTACTATATATTTTACATTTCATATCAAACACTTTATTTTCTATATGTAATTTGTCATTTCTTTGGAGAATATAATTTTCTATGGGGAGAGTTATTTGTCCATTAATGAGCGGATATTTTGTATGTTTTTAGTGGGGATAACTCATGCCTTATATCATATAAATTCCCACACTTTATGCCACTTTATCATATTTTCGTTCACTTTGACTCGTTGGGTGTTTGTGTGCGTTTCAGGTAGAATTCCAGATAAAAAGAGCCAAATTCAGTCAAAGAAATGAAAAGAAGAAACGAGGCAAAGAATCGGATTCAAAAGAAGAAGGAGCCACATGAAACAAACTCCACGCGACCGCGTGGGACACCCCACGTGACCGCGTGGAAGGGAGCAAAGAAGGGGCCAAAGCATACAAGAAAGAGCTATCGACACGACTGCGTAAGACGAACTATGCGACCGCGTTGAGGGGTAAACTCTCTGGAATTTTGCAGACAATATTGATATGACTGCATGGAACACGATGCGACCGTGTAGAAGGGCTCAGCCTAAGCCAAAAATAAGAGGATCCATGCGGTCGTTTGTGAACTCCATGCGACCGCGTGGAGAAGATGCCACTTGAAGTGCACAAGCCTTACGAAGACTGACGATCTACTCATGACTTTGTGGTCATCTTCTCTTCCTTCTATTTTTCCAGTAAATAGCATCTCGTTATGATTTCAAGCATATTTATTTGCATTTTTCAGAGATCGGAGAGATTTTATATATTTTCTAGAAGACAAGGCTGCAATGCAGAATTGGTGATGTAAACAAACGACGCGACCACGTGGAAATCGACGCGACCGTATTGATACAAAGGCTGAAAGTGCGTAAAAGATGTTTTGGAGCTCTGCGATGACACGGTCGTGTGGGACTTGATGTGGCCACGTGAAATTGGTGTTTTTGACGGGGTTTAAGCTGTTTTTGTGGGCAGAAACGATGCAACCACGTGGATCTTCCACGAGACGTTTTAGGACAGGTTTGCTGCGAAGCCACTAAGGTTTTGGAGATGTATTTACAGATTAGGGCGCCGTCTTTGAGGGGGGGGATCGACCATTAGCTTCATTTTCTTCCTCTTTTTGATATCTTTTCTTAGTTTTAGGAGTAGGAATATGTTAGATTAGGTTTTGCTTGGTTTTCCTTCGTGGAAGCGCTTGTAACGAGGATATTGAAATTGCTATGTTTGGGAAGCTAAGTATTTCTTTGCTTTCTTATTTATTATATGTCTTTGATGTTCTCTTTATTATCTCCTTGTTTATATATGTGTTCTTTAACAGTTTGTGAGTAGTATTTTAATCTAGGCTTGGTTAATCTATTTTGTGGATTGATTATGAGTTGAATACATTATTTGGCTATTGAACTGTCATATTCGGGTAATGCTTAGGAAGATTAATATTCATGTATATTGATTTCTTAGATTGTTGGCATACAGGAGCTGGGATTATTCTAGGGTTTCAATCCCTATATGCGATCCATACTATTTACACTGCCAATGGGAGTTGGGGCATAATGAAATCCATCCCAGTATTGACTGAGTTTTTTGTCCCTGAAAAATGACTGAATAGTGGTTGGGGAATATTGTCCACTTAATGCATCTGTCGTGTGGCTACGTGCTACGGGAGTAGGTTTAGTCACACGAGGGATAGTCGTGTCATGGCATCACGGAAGTGGGGGGCATGAGATCACATGAGGGAAGACCCTATCATGGCATCACGGAAGTGGGGGGTAGGTGATTTCCTCTAGGCCAGACAACCTCTCCCTTTGATGATTCGATAGCCATACAACGAGTACATTCATGTGTTCAATCCACATTGGAGTGATAACTAGCCCTAGAGCCCTTTAATTCTACTAGTTTCTCCCTATTATATACATATTCCACATATCCTTTGTTGATGGATGTATGCCCTCAGTCCATTTGTATTTGATGCAAATGGATTTCAATATTAGATGTGGGAATTTTGCATATGATGCAGAGGAAATTAAATGTGTCGTAAAATGTTTACGTGCATATTTAATATAATAAAAGCATGAAAATAGTTACCTGGATGACGAGATTGTCCCGGTCTAAACACAGGTTCAAACCATGACAAAAACGGACTCCAAACGCATAAGTTAGAGCCACAAAAGCAAAAAAGGCCCTTATAAGGCATTGCGGGTCGGGCGCGTGACCTTTGCGGGTCGGGTGTGCCGACCCGATAAAAGGAGCCCGCACCCGTGTTTGACACGGGCACGGCCCGCATCTGGGGCACAGCGTGCACGTGCGTTGCGCGCGTGGCGCATGGGTGGGGCCCGCGGGTGGGCCCCACCTGGTGCTAGGGTTCCGTGCTTTGTACGACGGCTGCAGTTTTTGCGAAAAACAACGTTTGGGCTGATTTTGGAGCTACGTTTGAGGGGTCAAACAAACTCGGAATGACGTGCCATTTTTTCCTACGCGTGCATTGTTCAGTACTCTTTGTTTTGATAAGTTGTATCACTTGCGAAGCTCAACTGTGAGGGAGGAAAAATTAGTTGAAGTTTAGCCTTAGTGTAAGGCAAACTAATTTAATTTTCCCTCTCCAATAATTTAGTCCACATCGAAAATGGAGTGAAGGGGAGGGGTAAGCCGCTTATATAAATAGGGGTCTGTCCCCTTCCTTGAAACTCGTCCCATGCTTCAGATCTGAGTAGCTCCATTAAACGTGAGCAAGCCCATATCTGAGCTTAAAGTAAATATTCCATTTTTCTCCCTAAATTCTTCCCTCTTTCTCTCTAAAATTCTTCTTGCTCTTGATCGGGCTTTAGCAAAGCTACGAATGAGTTCGGATCGGATCTGAAGTCTTGACGAAGGATACACTCAAGGTGAAACTTTCTTCGGCGTGTGGTTGGCTCGGAGACAAGGGTGTTGCTCGCCTCGGGACGCGAAGCAGTTCTGGAAGGAATTCGGATCGGGACGGGGTGCTGCTCGGGACGCTGTTCAGCTTGGGAGAAGCGACGCGGGGGCCAAAGAAATGTTGCTGAAAACAACGCTTCGTATTCTACGGAAACAAAGTGAAAGGTATGTAATTTAAATATTGATGCGTTTATAATTGCAACTGTTAGTTAGATCTATCCTTAGGGGTTGGTCAGACCCAACCCCGGGATAGTAGAAATCTTGGCAAGCATTGTTTCTTTAGGGCTAGACTTAAAATAGTTTTAAGTTGATTTTTCCGCTGCATAATTCGATCTCTTCGTCCATCTGGCTTGGGCCGGACGTCGATTTTATTGCCCTAAGGACCCAGAAAATCCTACATCCTTCATGTAGCTAACCACGACCTAGGATTGAGCTAGTACTCAATTACCCAACCTCCTTGTGAACGAACCGTTAGCCCTATGACGATAGCCGTGTGCTTGTGGTTTATAAATATTAAAGCTCTATCAAGCTTTTGGTGACGTTGCCAGGGAGGTTGCGCTTGATTGATATTAGTTTAATTCTAGGCTAGTTAGTCTATGTGCATATAAAAAATAAACAAAATAAACCAAAATTTTCCCCCCACCACATTCTTATTTGCTATACTATTAAGCCACTGATGCGCACTTCCTTTGTTTTTCATGTCAGTTTTGCAAGTGTACTTGAAGCACTATGTGGATGCCTAATTAATTTTACGCTGGAAATTTTGACTCCTCAATGTAAGAGGGTGCTCAAATGGGAAGCCCCAATAATTTTTTGCAGGTTGTGGTAGTTTGCGAGATGTGTGGGATGCAAGGATATAAGACTGCCACCCAATGCCCATATAGTAGCCATCCCATATAGTAGCCATCCTTACAACTCACACCCATATCCCTACAACATACCCCATGAACCTTCCCATCCATACCCCCCAATCCCATATGCCTCCACCACCACAAAAATCTAGCCTTGAAATTCTCTAGAAAATATCCTTTCAAACTAAGGCCAATTGACTTCTCCCCCTCCCTCCACTACGATCGAATCCCACTTGAATGAAATTGCCCAAAACCTAAGCATATCTCTCATGGGCAATCAAAACCACATGCTAGGGATACGATCACTGAGCCTACATTGCAGCTTGGGGGAGGACATCTGGAGAACTCAACCACCACTTTACCCATCCTTATTGGTACTCAAGGTTATGGTGGAGGAGGCACCACACCTACAATCGGGGATCAGGCGAAGCGACACCAAACACTAAGGGAACAGATTGCGAGCTTTACCCAACTTGATGGAGAGACTCTTTAGCAAGCTTGGGAGGAGATTCAACAGATTGGTGGATGGACTACCACATCATATCGTTAACACATTTTGGCTACTTTGTTTCTTCAGTGGAGGTTGCATGTTGACTTGCAGGAGGTGGTAATGATGAATGGATGCCAATTCTTTGACATGCCACCTGAAGCAGCTTAGCAGTATATGGAAGCTGCTTTTGTGTCTCACACATCATCGATAGCGTGAACTATGAAAGGTTACTCATACGATTTACAATTTAAAATTTTTTATATGAGTTTATTTTCCCATGCAGGCACCACCTTTGAGACACCAACCACCGATGACCACATCCATCACCATACCCCAGATGACATACCCCAGATGGATGATGAGCCATGCATATGATGATGGGTGGAAACAATCCTTCTCCAATAGGTTTTTTGCGAGGAGGAACCATGCGAGGGCACCAAGAAGATTTCCAACCACAAAAAACCCGAGCCATTGTCCCACTTGATCACATCCCCCATTTCGTGACACGCGAGAATGCCGAGGAAGCCATGGAGCATGAACATATTGATGAGGATGATGAGCATGAGGCCATGGATACTATGAATCATTTTAGCGAGCCTGACGCATCCTTGCCTCCTCTACCACCTCCACAGTCCTTCCTCACCCCACCAAAGGCACCACATCCACATGAGCACAACACTCCCACTCAGTGAGATATTCTAAATCCTACATCTGAATCTTATAATTTATTATATAATCTTTTAGATTCAGATGTTTTTTACATGACGTACTTCCCATAGGACACGGGTTCACACTACATGGAGGTATGATGGGTCATGTCAACACCTGCAGAGCCTACTAAAGGCATTGACAAGGAGTTGATTGCGTCGTCGTTAAGGAGTAGCACGTTATTCTCAGGGAGTTTTCATTACCCTGTTTCATATTTTCCATCTTATTTTGACGATTCTATTTGGGATACCTTCATAGCGGGAAATTTTTTCTCATCGGACTAATGTTCCATGTCTCTTGCAGGATTCTGGTGGTCTTCCTCGAGAGATACTGGCAGGAGCATTGCTGGAGTTCGATGGAATTCGTGACACCAAGCAGCTTGACAAGTACAAAGAGAGCAGGAAGAACAGCTGCCTTCTCCACTGGAGATCCACGATCCACCTTTTTACCTGGTGAACCTAGTCCAACAGTATAGATATTTTTCTATGCTTTCTAAGATAGAATGAATAAACTCATCTCCTCTTAATAGCGAGGGGAGCGTATTAAGATTTCTTGTTTTTCTTTTGAATAAATCTCACCTCCACGTGGCGCACTCATATAGTCATAACCCAAACCTAATATGTGCTTCAATACCCATTCTATGCCTTTGTTTCATATTTTATGACTCCAACACCCAACCCCCCCCCCCCCCCCCCCCCCCCCCCCAACACACACACAAACAATTGCACCCATGCTTCCATTTTACTTCTCATTTGCGGGATATGCTTTCATTCTATCTTGGGGGAGGCATTGCATGCATCACTTGCACCCCCATTTTCTTACCTTTAGCATTAAGGACAATGCTTGATTCTAGCTTGGGGGAGGTGCAATTCATGCATCATTCGTGCTTCTTGAGAATTAACCAGGCTTAGTCCTTATATGCATGTATGGTTTTTGTGAAAAAATTTCTGATTTACACCGTTCTTTGTTCAATTTCTTATCATTTACCATGATATCTGCTTAGGGGATGTCTTTAATGTTAAATCTCATTGTAATATGCTTATTATGCTTATGCTCATGATCATTAGAATAAAATTACTTGAAACATGTGTATGTTACATTTTTTATTGAGAATCCATCTTATGCATGCATCTTGGAGTTTTTAGTTGGGTATGTTGGTTAGTGACCTGATAAGACTTGAACTATCGCATGCCTATCTAGTACTGAGGAGTGATGTTGCTTAGCTTGCTCATGTTCGAAAAGGAAACAAAGAGAAAAGAAAAGAAAAAAAGGAGAAAAGAATACATATGCATCGTTCTTCCAGCTAAATTGAGTAGCCGGATACTCGTGCCTCAGGAAGCATTGGGGATTCGCACCGAAAGGTTTAGCTTGGGGGAGTGCATAAGAATAAATATTTTGGTTGGTTTGATCTTGTAATGACCCTAGTGCATATATACCTATGGAATGTAATGCCCTGATAGCTACTGCACAAGTACTAGAGGGGGGTGAATAATACTTTAAAATAATCAAGAGTATAATTCCTAATTATCTTGCAAACTCAACCAACAATGCGGAAATGAAAATAGACAACAATAAAAGACAAGCGCAAACAAGCGATGTAACGGGTTCGGATCCACCCAAGTCTCCCCGACTTGTTCCCGGTGATCCTACGTCCCAAACACCCGGATCCCCTCCGGTTACTTGAGTTAGAATCCTCTAACCCAAGTTTGCACTATGAAATTATTGTAGAAAACATCTACAAGATCAAATCATACACAAATTGAAATGTGACTCCCACAAACCGGGATCACAAACTTATCTCACAAACCGAGAGAAAAACTTGCAATATCAAAGTAAATGAAACAATGAAATACTTACCAACAAAATCCTATGTCTTGAGTAAACTTACGATTTTAGGGCAAGGAAGATTTTGAGGAAGAAGCAAGCACCAAACCCTAGCTCCACCAAGATGACCAGCAATAGGTGGCTAGGGAGAGATTGGTGACTTGGAATCAAGCTCCTAGCTTGAGTAGCTCACAATCAATGAGAATCTCTCTAGAGGAATAAGAGTGAGGGAGAGATTCTTGTGAAGAGAGGGAACTTGGAAATAGGAATTAAATGCTCTCTCTTTGATTCTCAAAGTCTCAATAATATTAGCCTTGAATGCTATGAAGAAGCATCACAAGATTATATAGGGTAGAAAGAAGAGAGAGGGAAAATTCGTGCATTTAATGCTCCAACGGATCTATTTCTAAAGTAGTCTAATCGGTCTAAGAAGGATCACTGACCGATTAATTTCTCAACTAGTCGGTCGGTGATTCTTCTTGGACCGACTAAAAGGTTCACAGCCAAGATAGGAAAGTTCAGGAGATATAGAACTAGTCAGTCTAAGAAGACTTGCCAACCGACTAGTTTGCCAACTAGTCGGTCGGTGAGTGTTCTTTGACCGACTAAGAGTTGAAAAGCAATAGGCTGAATTCAAGGAGAACTAGTCGGTCTAAGAACAAATTCCAACCGACTAGTTTCACAACTAGTCGGTCGATGATTGTTCTTAGACCGACTAAGAGTAAACAGTAGCTAGGCTGTGAAAAAGAAGTTATAACTAGTCGGTCTAAGAAGGATTCCAAACCGACTAGTTTGACAACTAGTCAGTCGGTGAACCTTCTTGGACCGACTAATTGGTCAACAGTGAAGATGCTGAATTGAGCAAGGAGATCTAGTCGGTTCAAGAAGGATTCTTAACCGACTAGAAGACAATCTAGTTGGTTGGTTCTTCTTCTTGAACCAACTAACATGCACTAGAAGCCGCGAAATGAAGCGTGAAGCTTCGGGAAAGTTTCTATGAGCTTCTAAGATAATCCTAGATCTAAGAAGTGAGCATTAAGAAGATTATAATGTAAGTCCTACTCAAGGCTTAACATTCTACGAAAGAAGCTAGAAGACTATAAAATAAACTTGACGAACCGTCTTCAAAGCTTCAATCCGAATCTCTTGACTTCAATAATGCTCCTAGAGCTTCAACAAAGCTTCAGGCACACGATCACGCGCTTTGAGAAGTCTTGATACATCGCTTTTGATATACGTAGAATTTTGGCGACGATCTCCATAACTGCGCTCACAAAGAGTTAGTTCACGATATTTATGTTTGTTCATCATCAAAACCAAATCTAGGGAATCAATACTCAACATTTTCCCCCTTTTTGGTGATGACAAACCAACATAGATAATAATCAATAATAATGAGTCGAAAGAAATTTACTTACTCCCCCTGCATTGATGACACGTTAATTCCATATTAAATAATAATCATACGCATCAAGCAGACGAGGAAAGTATAAAATTTGAATCCAATTATTGAAATTTAGGATTTGAAATCCATTTTATATCTTAAATCCTCCTGAATCTAACATATCACATTAGATTCACGGTAAATTGGTTTAAATTATCATTTAGCACATCGTCATTATCAATTCTCTCCCCCTTTGGCATTAGCAAAAAGAGCGGGAGGAGATCAATGACAACAACAATGGCTAAAAATAAAAGCACGAGAGTTGTAGAATACGACCACGGTTCAAATGACACCAAAGTAAAATCACGAAGAAAATCAAAGTGTGCCAACGAGACCATAGTCGAAAATCGAAAAATGAAATCATCAAAACTCAAATCAATTTCACATATTGAGTTATGGAACATACTCTCCAATATCAACATTCTTAGTGAATTTAGTGCATGGAAAACAATTCTATGTTTTCATAGAAAGAATTCTATTAAATCAAGATAATCGTCGAGCGACGAAATCAACATCAGAGACAAAAAGAATATAAAGTGCACACTGAAGTAAATGGCAACACGATGTATATATATATAACATGGTACAACAAAAGTATACATCCGCCAACACAGATATAAACGATTATACAGATCGGTGCACAATATACAACATATGTCTCAACAGACATCAAAACGAATATACATCAAAGTGTATCATCTAAACATCCAAAAATACATCAAAAATACATAACCACCCAACTATCCTACCCCACTCTCTCACGACAAAATAAATCATCCAAGTGCACATGGGAGAGTCCTCCAACGCAAGCTCATGAGATGGAGGGAGGATCAGCAGCAGCAGCAGCAGGCTCTGCAGAAGGGGTGGTGGTCTCTGTGTCGACAGGAGTGGTGGTCTCAGGAGCGACAGAAGTGTCCACAGAAGGTATGGTGGCAGCAGGAGTGGTCTTGGGAGCACCAGCAGAAGTAGCAGCAGTAGACGTATCCACCGAAGGAATGGTGGCAGCAAGAGTGCTCACAGGAGCACCAGCAGAAGTAGCAGCAGCAGACGTATCCACCGAAGGAATGGTGGCAGCAGGAGTGCTCACAGGAGCAGCAGAAGAAGAAGTGCCAACAGAAGTACCCACGGGGGCACGAGCTGGAGAAGAAACTCGCTCCTCATCCTCATCAACATCCATAATCTCCTCATCAGAAATCGTAGGAGGGACCTCAATTCTCAGATGTTCGCAGATGCGAGTAAGCATCTCCTCACATCGAGAAATAGGAGACTCCTGACGTCTCAGGGAAACTGAAAACTCAAAGAGTGACAGAGGAGGAGGAGGAACAGCAGCTGAAGAGGTACCCTCGGTGGCAGAAGGGGTAGTCCTCTAAATATGACGCAAGGCCGCAAGAGACTTCTTGACGGTAGTCGTGTTCAGGGGAGGACCCAAAGGACACTGGTCATCAGGAGGGAGAGGAACGCCGAAATGTCGAAAGACAAGAGTCAATAGGCATGGATATGGGATGTGGGCAGACTTTGTGGACTTCCGGATACACTCAAATGAATCCATCTTATCAAGGATAATGCGGGCCCAATTAATCTCGCTCCCCATGAAAAGAGTGTAGATAAGCTTGAGAAAAGGCTGGAAGGGCAAGCTGGAGGAGCCGTACTTCGGTAGAAGACACGACTTCAGGATGAGATTAAGGACCCAAGCATTCGGCTTGAAAGATTTCGATGGAACGCCAATCATGGTAGGAGGGATGACATGGAACATCTCGCAAGCATGGTCTGGTCAAGATCGTGGATATCATCCATGGAGATATCAGATGAGAGCAGGCCAGAGGATGAGACACCGATAAACTGCCCTAAAATCTCTGCCGTGAGGACAATAGGTGTCACCAAGACAGTGGTCTCAATGGAGTGGGTGTCATCATACTCACCTCGAACTCGATTGGCATAGAACAATTTGACGAGTCTGGGGTACGGATGAGGGTTCGCCTTGGGGTCATGGCGAAGATAGTCTAGTAGGCCGCTATAGGAGAGGAAATCTGCGAGATGAGGAAAGTCAGAAAACTGGACGAAGTGCTCCAGTATCAACGGACAGTTCTCAATACGATTGTATGCCGCAAGACACATCGGGTCATTGCGACACAACGAGATATCTACACCACCCAAAGGCATGGGGGCATTTCCCTTAGATGGACGAGACAAAGTACGAGGAGGAGGAGTAAGGGCTTTCTCAGTAGACTTAGTCTCCGGGACATAGTCATCGTCGGAGTCACCAGGAGGGGTGGGAGCACGGAAGGGGCCTGGAGTCAAAATTTTCTCTTTGGTCTTGGTCCGGGGCTTAGGTTGAGATTGAGATTGGGGTTTGGGCTTGGAAGTCCTCTTCTTCTTGAGGGGAGGCGCGGAAGAGGAGGGATGAGTGGTTTTAGCACGACGTTTAGGTTGAGGAGGGTCGGTAGGAGGAGACTCGACGGTCATGGGAGACGGAGTGGTAGGACGGATAGGGATTCGTGTTCTCACCATGATATAGAGATGAGACAACACAAACGAACAAAATCGACACGAAATCGAACGAAGAAAAGCTCGGTCAAAACCCTAAAAAAGAACGAAATAGAAATGAACTGAAATCAAGCTGAAAAAGAACCCTAAAAGCTGAGAGATGATATACCCTAGGTCGACTGGAGGAGGAGAGTGATCGGCGATGGTCGGCGATGGCAGATGGTGGCCGGAAATGGCGACACATGGCAGAGGGAGGAGAGGAGACACTGGGGTTAGGGCTCAGGAGAGATAACGCACTGATTAGAATGAGTTCTAATCGGTGCGGGCAAGTTATAAATCGATACGGAATGCCAAAAGACACAACTGCCCCTGCGCAACTAGTTGGTCTAAGTTCAAGTGCTGACCGACTAGAATGCAATCTAGTCGGTCGGATAATGAGCTTGGACCGACTAACTGCAAACAGCAGCCGAAGTCAAATATTAGGGCAAGATCTAGTCGGTCTGAGTTCAATCACCAACCGACTAGAATGCAATCTAGTCGGTCAGCCAGTGAGCTTGGACCGACTAAATGCAAACAGTAAGAGAGGCCAAATAAAGAGCATGAACTAGTCGGTCTAAGTTCATTCACTGACCGACTAGAACTGAAACTAGTCGGTCGGCTAATGAACTGGGACCGACTAAAAGAGTCCAAAAATTTGTGAATTCAAAATTTTGAGTTCTCTCCTAAGCACACTTGGACGATACATCGAAATACTCTCATACACTCTCAAACATCATTATTCTACCCCATAAAACATAGAAAATCTTAAATACGACGTGCAAATCGAAAAACCAATCTCAAATCCCGAATATCACAACAAATCTTAGCATGAACATATAAGAATAACATTATCATGCGGGATTAACGAAAATATGAATCCTAAATCTCGGATTCACCCATAATCCCCAATTCTCGACGTAACCGCACAAAGGAGTCTCCTTGAGTGGTTTCATGAAAATATCGGCGATTTGCTTCTGGGTTTCAACGTACACTAAAATGATATCCTTTTTAGCAACATGATCATCTAGGAAATGGTGACGGACATCTATGTGTTTTGAACGGGAATGGTGTACCGGATTCTTAGAGAGACATATTGCACTTTGGTTGTCCACCATGATAGGGCAAGTATCACAGTTTATACCAAAGTCTTTAAGTGTGTGTCTCATCCAAAGAACCTGAGCACATGCAGCACCGGCGGCAATATATTCCGCCTCGGTGGTTGAAAGTGATACGGAATTCTGCTTCTTGGAAAACCAAGAGACAAGAGAATTTCCTATAAAATGGCAAGTGCCACTAGTACTTTTCCTGTCGGATTTGCATCCAGTATAGTCTGCGTCACTATATGAGATTAACTCATATGTGCTAGACTTTGGATAAAATAATCCGTAGTCGAGGGTGTAACTTAAATAACGGAAAATACGTTTAACCGCTATTAAGTGAGATTCCTTAGTTTGAGATTGATAACGAGCACATACACATACAACAAACATAATATCAGGCCGACTGGCAGTAAGATATAATAAACTACCTTTCATACCTCGATATAGACGAATGTCTACATCTTTGTCGCCCGAATCTTTATCAAGATGTGTAGAAGTGCTCATTGGAGTCTTCTTGCCAGAAGCATTCTCTATTCCAAATCGCTTTAGCAACTCCACCGTGTACTTAGTTTGGTGGATGAAGATTGCATCGTGCATTTGGCGAATTTGGAGACCTAAGAAATATTTGAGCTCACACATGTGGCTCATCTCAAATTGGTCCTTCATGACATTAGAAAACTCTTCGCAAAGAGTGAAGTTAGTAGCACCGAAAATGATATCATCAACATAAATTTGAACTAAAATAATATCATGATTCGAATACTTAACAAATAGTGTAGAATCAACTTCACCCATTTTAAAACCCAAATCCAAAAGAAAGTTCTTTAGGCGGTCATACCAAGCTCTAGGAGCTTGTCTCAGACCATAAAGTGCTTTCTAAAGTTTGAAAACGTGATTTGGAAATTTTTCATTTATAAAACCCAGAGGTTGAGAAACATAAACTTCCTTAACGACATCTCCGTTTAAAAACGCACTTTTTACATCCATTTGAAAGAGTTTAAAATCTTTATGGCATGCAAAAGATAACAACAACCTAATAGATTCTAATCTAGCTACAGGAGCAAAGGATTCTTCGAAGTCTATACCTTCCTCTTGCCTGTAGCCTTGAGCTACTAACCGAGCTTTGTTCCGGACGACGTTTTGGTTCTCGTCAGTCTTATTCTTGAATATCCACTTCGTTCCTATAACGGTGTGGTTCTTCGAAGGCAATGGAACTAGCTCCCAGACCTCATTCCTTTCAAACTGAATGAGTTCCTCCTCCATGGCAAGGATCCAAGCACTGTCTTCGCACGCTTCATTAATATTCTTTGGCTCTATTGAGGAGGCAAAGGCACAATGAGCGAAGTAGTTGACTTGAGATCTCGTCTTAACACTATCAAGTATGTTGCCAAAGAATTGCTCATGGGGATGGTCACGAACTGTATGAAGCAGTTTGGGAATTCCCTGATCACGAGGAACATTCTCAAAAGAATCATCAGCAGGGTTAGTATCAATAGAATCAATAGAATTAGAATTACCAATAGAATCACATAAAACTTCCATGGAGTCATCATCATTGGTAATTCTAGACGGGACAAAATTTTCATTGAATGAAACATGAAGTGATTCCTCGATCGTTGAGGTTCTTTTGTTGTATATCCGGTAGGCTTTGCTACGGGAGGAATATCCAACAAATATCCCCTCATCGGATCTTGGATCAAATTTGTCCAAACTACCATACGTGTTTTTAATAAAACATTTTGCGCCAAAAACTCAAAAATGTTTAACTTAAGGCAATCTACCAAACAACAATTCATAACAAGTTTGTTTGATGCCGGGCCTCAAAAGTATTCTATTAAACACATAGCAAGCGGTATGTACCGCTTCCGCCTAAAATTGATGACCAAGTTGGCTATCATCAAGCATAGTGTGAGCACATTCTACTAGCGTCCTATTCTTTCTCTCAACAACACCATTTTGAGGGGGTGCGTGATCGGTCCATATTTTACACCTTTTTTCCGCATATTTGCATGTCATTTCGGATGCTCATATTGCGATTTTCACGATTATTCGATGATATTGTGTTACTTTTCACTATTTCTTGTTTTTGTCGGATTTCAGGAAATATGGAGCGATCGTGAGCAAAAATGAGCTTTAGAGATTTGCACCCACTCCGGAGTGTCAACCATGGCCCTTTTGAGGGTTATTCTGCAATGGAAGAGGAGTGGAAGAAGAAAGAACGTCGTAGGAGCGACGGGGGAGCGAAAAGATGAAGATTGGGCATTTTCAGCATGCCACTCGGCCGAGTGAAGGAGTCACTCGGCCGAGCAATGAGACCCCGCTCGGCCGGCCAGATCGGACACGCAACAGAGATGTATCAGCGTGCACTCGGCCGAGCATCACACGCCGACTCGGCCGAGTTTGGAGACTCCGTCCGCCCGAGTGGCACCCAGACGACGGCAAGCAAAAAATGTCCAACTTACTGTAATCCGTCAGTCTGCCCCAGAAGCCTGACTCGGCCGAGTGACGAAAGCCGTCCGCCCGAGTACCAAATGCCCCTCGGCCGAGTGACATTTGCCACTCGACCGAGTGATGCCGAGGACATGCAGCGCCCAGATTTTCAGACAGCCTCTCACTCTTTTGAAATCTGCTATCATTCCAGTAATCAAAGTATTTTTCTCATATTTTTTATGGATAGTAGACTTCATGACGGTTCCAACGCCGCCAAGAACGCGCAAATCGGAGGTCGGATGAAATCTAGGGAATTTCTGCAAGTTGATGCTGCAATGCTGGAATTTGCATGTCAGTGTCACTCGGCCGGGTCACATATTCCACTCGGCCGAGTGCGGCCTGGGCCCAGATTTTAAGTTGCGGTTTGGGCTATTTTTGGGCACGAATTTGAGGGGTTTTCTAGGGTTTCTTGCTAGGGTTTTGGGGGAGTATTTAAGGGGGTTTGTAGCCACCATTAGAGGGGTTCCCAAGATGTTTTAGGAGGGATTTATTTTAGAGGTTAGGCCATGCCCTAGGCCCCCTCTTGGATCTAAAAGCTTGTATTTGGATTGAAGATCTTCATTAAGCTAAGTATTTTCTCTTATTATTTGAATCTTTGTTTTTCTATCTTTTTGTATGCAAGCAACGATTCTTATCGATTCTCATATTGTTATTGCTATGCTAGAGTAGATTTGTTGTTCTAGGGTTTGGGGATGAACCCTATGGATCTAATTTCATATTTATGATGAATGAATTTCGAAATTGCTAGAATTTCTAGGAGGTTAGGTTGTGATTGATTTACTACGGATAGCTAGGGATTTCCATCGATTTGGGATTTGCAAGAGATTGGATTCTAATCGATGGGAAGGCCTAGATATTCGATTTAGGTTTACAATTGGGTTTCTCTAGATTTGGTTTGCAAGAGATTGGACCAAAGCTAGGATTTTTAATTGTAAATCTATACCCATATTCGTTTGCAAGAGATTGGACGAATACGAACTATCACAACCTAGATCGTAACTCGAGTTTGCACGAGAGTGGGCTCGAGGAGCGATTGAACGATTACGTCGATCTTCATGCTAGTGGCTTAGGTTAGGGTTTGCAAGAGATTGGGCTCTAATCTAGGTTGCTATAGACCAGCAATAGCGCGAGAGCGTGAGCTTGGTTCTATATTCAGTTACGACTAGTTCACCTCAATGCAAGTCTAGTAATATTGAGATTCACTATTTACGATAATGTATGACGATCCGTAGTGGGAATTCCCTAGCCCTAGACGTCTTTATTTGATTTTATATCCCCATACTTTGCCCGACGATTGTGACAGGATCGCCGCAAGGCAAATTCCCTCTTTTATTATATTGTATTTAAACCGATATTTGACCTATTTCTCTATCTCCGACATCGACATCCATCACCATTGCCATTACACCATTCCATAGCCATCTCCACCAATAAAACATTCGTAGTCGAACCAACCTAGGATAGATTGGAACCAACACCACCTCCTCGTGTTCGATACCCGCTCGCCACTTTGCCGTGCGCTTGTGGTAAAACTACCATCGTCGCTCCGGGACGTGTATCCGGGGCGCGATCAAGTTTTTGGCGCCGTTGCCGGGGAGGTGTTTTCCGTTGGGTGCCAATTTGTCACAATTAGGTCGATTAGATTACATTAAAAAAAATTAAAAAAATCGAAAAAAAAACATTGAGAGAGATTTTTTCCCACCACCTGCTATTATTATCTTTATCTCTCTTTGTACCACTGACGTCTTTTCCAGGTTGTTTACTTTGATTGATCAGGTGCAGTTGTTGCAGCGATGGTGCTTCCAAAGAAAATGCGAGCGGGCTCTATACAATCCTACATATATCTCGCTGCATTCTATCAGGCTGATGGAGAATCCTTCGGGGAAGCCTTGTCTAGGTTTGAAGGAATGTTAGAAATGTTTCAGACAGAGTCAGACCACGAGTGGAATGACTCCACGCTATTTGATATCTTCACTAGAAGGCTAAAGGGACCCTCACGTGAGTTTTTGAAGAGGATGCAAGTGGGGAAGTTCAGTGATCTACAGTTGGCAGCAGCCTTGGAGCAAATGATAGATGATGCTCGATCTACCGGTTCACTAACCGTTACGGTAAGTATACCATACGACCAAGTATTCATCGATTTTGTTATGGCTAATGTCTCTAGCGCAGGTACTATCATAGATGGAGTGTATGCTTCACTTGAAGGTGATCATATCCACCTTTACACCATCAACACTCCACAAATAGAGACATCTGAACTGTCAAAGGAGGACACATATATGGACCTATTGAGAAACATTGTTGACGTAGTTCGAGATTCCGGTCCATTGACAATAACGGCAGGTGATCCTTTTGAACTTGAATTTCAAAACTTTATTACTCATTGTATCTCTTCCACAGGCACAATTGATGATGGAGTCTATGCTCTAGTTGAGGGGCACAAGACCCACTTTTATACCGCGGTCAAGATACATGAGCCCATAGAGCCACCTGCACCTACTATTGAGGAGGCCAAGCCATGCAATCAGGTGCCTCGAGCTCCAGGACAGAAACAAAGAAGGAGGCATGAAAAGGAGATGATGACGTTTACATTGCCTTCTATACCTGAGGAGCCTGAGGAGGATGTCCACGTTCAGCTTGGGGGAGAGTCAGCTTGTGCCATCGTCGCTCCCCCTTGTCACCCACATGAGCCAGAGCTTGCTGTTGAGGAGGCCTTACATGCAGAGCCAGAGCTTGTCACTGGGGAGGCCGTGCATTGGGACGTGGACACATTCATTCATGAGGATCCCAAGCATTGCCATCCTCCTTTCAAGCTACCGCAGCCACCCCTACTTTCTACAGAGGCTGAGCACCCCTCAGAGGCCCACCCTCCCACTGACGCCGAGGACAATCCCACAGAGCTTATGGCTCCCCTTCAGGGAGATCTCTTTACTCCCTCGCCCTTTATATTTGACTCCCCTCCCGTGTATGATGCTTGCTATGATTCATATTTTGACGACTCATTGCACCTCTTGCAGGATTCAAGTACATATGATCAAGAGGTACGATGGGACGTATACGAGGAGGAGAGCGAGGAATTAGCACACATGGATGCTATTGATTATGATCAAGAGGTGCGATGGGACAAGTCTGACGATGATGAGGAGTTGCTTGATGAAACCCGCGCTTATATGCCGAAGCTACCTGAACAACCTGAGGCAAACAACGAGGAGTTGCTCGACATGGTATACGAGAGTATAGATTTATTTCCAGGGAAGTGTTGTCAACCGTTTTTAATTTTAAATACTTATGTTGATGACCCTCTTTGGAATACATTTATTTTGGGGAAGAATTATCCACATCAAATTGATGCGGCTTATCTCTTGCAGGGTACAGGTGAAGCCCTTGGAGAGATGCTGGGAGCCGCATTGCTGGAATTTGATGGAGTCCGTGGACATGTGCGCCTGGCAGAGCCACGGAAGGAGCAGTTGGAGCAGTTGCCTGCACCGGCAAAGATACTGGATCCACCTTTTGCTATAGGTGATATCAATCCAGTAGTGTAGAAATTTTTATGCTTTCAATAAACCCGAATCCTCTCGACAGCGAGAGGACCGTATAGATTTGCTTGAATAAATATCACCTCATATGATGGCAACAAAAATCTTTTACACCCCAAACCCATTATATATATTAATTCCCCTCTCCATATTTTGATACGCCACATCCTTTTGCTCACCACCATCGAGCATTTCTTTCAAGTGAATACTCACTTTCTTATTCATTTGACTTGATCACGCTTTACAAAGCCATGGCATTTTTGATTGAGTCACTTGAATAGGATTGTTTGGTATAAGCTTGGGGGAAAGCGCTCTCATGCATCATTGTATGTGCATGTAGTTGCATTAGGATTTCATGTCATTCATTTCATCATTTTTCATTCACCCCCTTATTATTATCGTTGTTCCTCATATTCTTTCATTATGATCACATTGAGGACAATGTGAAGTTTAAGCTTGGGGGAGTGCATTTCCATGCCATTTAGATGCATTAGTTGCATTTTTACTTTATTTTAGGATTTTTAAAATTTTTCAAAAATTTTGCATCATCTTTTTGATTTTTCCATCTTATTTTCCTTTTATGTGTGTTCATGCATCATATTGTGTGCTTGTTTTTCTTTTCTTTCCTCTCTTTTATTTTATATCTTTATTTTCTTTTCCTCCTTTTGCTAGATTTGTTCCTTATGATGATGTCTCTTATTGCTTTGGCAACCATCACGATGCTTATTATTCCTTGCCATGCTACTTAGAGTATTTCATAGTCCTACTATCCATGTGCTTGCTTATATATTCTTTTGATGATTCCTCTATATGAATGCATGATATTAATTGAAGCTGAATGTATGGATTAGTGTTTGGTATGCTTTTGTTGGAAGTGCACCAAGATTCACGCATCAATTGTATAACGGAAGCATCTGCCTTATTATCTTATTCACCTTCTGTTGCATGCTTGATATGAAAGTACTCTTTACCGCTTGACTTCGCTTTTTATTGAGATGATTGAGAATATCCATACTTACATATGAGTTTTAGTTGAAGTATTATTTTATTGAACTATTCTTGCACATCTTAGAGTGAACCGAGTGTTACATTATTTCTTTCTCCACATATATCTTTTTATTCTCTACATGTCACTTGAGTTCACCTCCTAAAGCTACTTATATCGCATCTATTTCCCAAAAATCCCCACAAAAGAAAAGCTAGCTCCAAAAAAAATCCAAAAAAGGCCAAAAAGGAGCCAAAAATCCAAAAATACAAATCATATAGCTCCTACAAAAATCCAAAAAGAAAAATGAGAAACAAAGGCCAAAAGAAAAAAAAATATTTCTCTATCTCATTATTGGAGCCACAAAATACTTGGGAAAACCAAGACAAAAATCCCATTTTCCATTATTATTTTCCTTTTGATGCGACGCCTCAAGCTAAGCTTGGGGGGTGAATTCATTTGACCATATGAGTGAGTATGACATTAGAGTGGAGACGTGCATGAATGGGAATATTCGATAATGCTTAGACTTTGCAAAATATATTAGATATGGAGATTTTTCATGATTTGAAATAAATATGTGAATGCCATGACTTTTATTCTATTCTCTATTGCATGTTTGGTGTGTACCTTGTATGCTTCATTTATAACTTTTGATTGAAAAGTGCATTGCCAACATTTGTATATTAAATCCTATGAAATGTGTGACGTGGATATGAATTGATTGTATGAATTTAGAGAATCCCTTTTGTTGTTCTTAAAATATTGCAAGTACCATGTTTATGTAAGATATGAAATCCTTATAGCATGCGATTCGTATTTTCCAAGTTATCGTGATGTGTAGCTTATGGCTTGAGATCTGAGAGAACAATCTAGCGACCCCTTCCACCTCGTGTTCTTTCTTTTCCATTTCATTTTCTTTGTTTTCATCTCCCGAGTTCGTCTCTCTACTTTTCTTCCTCGAGGACGAGTAAGAGGCAAGCTTGGGGGATTTTGATCGGTCCATATTTTACACCTTTTTTCCGCATATTTGCATGTCATTTCGGTTGCTCATATTGCGATTTTCACGATTATTCGATGATATTGTGTTACTTTTCACTATTTCTTGTTTTTGTCGGATTTCAGGAAATATGGAGCGATCGTGAGCAAAAATGAGCTTTAGAGATTTGCACCCACTCCGGAGTGTCAACCATGGCCCTTTTGAGGGTTATTCTGCAATGGAAGAGGAGTGGAAGAAGAAAGAACGTCGTAGGAGCGACGGGGGAGCGAAAAGATGAAGATTGGGCATTTTCAGCATGCCACTCGGCCGAGTGAAGGAGTCACTCGGCCGAGCAATGAGACCCCGCTCGGCCGGCCAGATCGGACACGCAACAGAGATGTATCAGCGTGCACTCGGCCGAGCATCGCACGCCGACTCGGCCGAGTTCGGAGACTCCGTCCGCCCGAGTGGCACCCAGACGACGGCAAGCAAAAAATGTCCAACTTACTGTAATCCGTCAGTCTGCCCCAGAAGCCTGACTCGGCCGAGTGACGAAAGCCGTCCGCCCGAGTACCAAATGCCCCTCGGCCGAGTGACATTTGCCACTCGACCGAGTGATGCCGAGGACATGCAGCGCCCAGATTTTCAGACAGCCTCTCACTCTTTTGAAATCTGCTATCATTCCAGCAATCAAAGTATTTTTCTCATATTTTTTATGGATAGTAGACTTCATGACGGTTCCAACGCCGCCAAGAACGCGCAAATCGGAGGTCGGATGAAATCTGGGGAATTTCTGCAAGTTGATGCTGCAGTGCTGGAATTTGCATGTCAGTGTCACTCGGCCGGGTCACATATTCCACTCGGCCGAGTGCGGCCTGGGCCCAGATTTTAAGTTGCGGTTTGGGCTATTTTTGGGCACGAATTTGAGGGGTTTTCTAGGGTTTCTTGCTAGGGTTTTGGGGGAGTATTTAAGGGGGTTTGTAGCCACCATTAGAGGGGTTCCCAAGATGTTTTAGGAGGGATTTATTTTAGAGGTTAGGCCATGCCCTAGGCCCCCTCTTGGATCTAAAAGCTTGTATTTGGATTGAAGATCTTCATTAAGCTAAGTATTTTCTCTTATTATTTGAATCTTTGTTTTTCTATCTTTTTGTATGCAAGCAACGATTCTTATCGATTCTCATATTGTTATTGCTATGCTAGAGTAGATTTGTTGTTCTAGGGTTTGGGGATGAACCCTATGGATCTAATTTCATATTTGTGATGAATGAATTTCGAAATTGCTAGAATTTCTAGGAGGTTAGGTTGTGATTGATTTACTACGGATAGGTAGGGATTTCTATCGATTTGGGATTTGCAAGAGATTGGATTCTAATCGATGGGAAGGCCTAGATATTCGATTTAGGTTTACAATTGGGTTTCTCTAGATTTGGTTTGCAAGAGATTGGACCAAAGCTAGGATTTTTAATTGTAAATCTATACCCATATTCGTTTGCAAGAGATTGGACGAATACGAACTATCACAACCTAGATCGTAACTCGAGTTTGCACGAGAGTGGGCTCGAGGAGCGATTGAACGATGACGTCGATCTTCATGCTAGTGGCTTAGGTTAGGGTTTGCAAGAGATTGGGCTCTAATCTAGGTTGCTATAGACCGGCAATAGCGCGAGAGCGTGAGCTTGGTTCTATATTCAGTTACGACTAGTTCACCTCAATGCAAGTCTAGTAATATTGAGATTCACTATTTACGATAATGTATGACGATCCGTAGTGGGAATTCCCTAGCCCTAGACGTCTTTATTTGATTTTATATCCCCATACTTTGCCCGACGATTGTGACAGGATCGCCGCAAGGCAAATTCCCTCTTTTATTATATTGTATTTAAACCGATATTTGACCTATTTCTCTATCTCCGACATCGACATCCATCACCATTGCCATTACACCATTCCATAGCCATCTCCACCAATAAAACATTCGTAGTCGAACCAACCTAGGATAGATTGGAACCAACACCACCTCCTCGTGTTCGATACTCGCTCGCCACTTTGCCGTGCGCTTGCGGTAAAACTACAATCGTCGCTCCGGGACGTGTATCCGGGGCGCGATCAGTGCGGGCGCGATCAGTGCGCGAGGGAAAGAAAAGGTGTGTGTAATACCAACTTCATGACAAAAATTTGAGAAAGACTCATTCTCAAATTCCCCTCCATGATCACTACGAATAGTGACAATGGTCGTTCCAATGAGATTTTGTACTTTCTTCACAAATATTGTGAAGTTTTCAAAAGCATCATTTTTATTACTTAAAGAAAATACCCAAGTAAATCTAGAAAAGTCATCAACGATGACAAGTCCATATCGAGCATTCCCTAATGAAGCAACTCTAGTTTGCCCAAAAAGATCTAGATGTAAAAGCTCTAGAGGCCGTTTAGATGAAATGCTTTTTTAGGTTTGAATGACGATTTTGGAAGTTTACCTCGTTGACACGAGTCACAAAAGCTTTTCTTTTGAAAAGTAAGCTTAGAAAATCTTTTAATAGAATTTAACTTGGAAAGTTTGAAAAGTGTTCCAAAGTTCACATGTCCAAAACGTCGATGCCATAAGTGTTGTTCACTTGTGTTGGCAATGAGACATTGTTCATGTGATTTTGGTAGATTTAATATATAAATATCCTTATGGCGTGTGCCAGAGAATAATACATTATTAGTATCTTTACTCAAAATATAACACATTCCTTTCGCAAAGCTAACTTTGTAACCTTTGTCACAAAGTTGGCTTATTGAAATAAGATTGTGATTTAATCCTTTAACAAGGTAAACATCACTTATAAGAGGTTTAGATGGGTTACCAACTTTACCAACACCAATGATAGTTCCGCTCTCGTTGCCTCCAAAGACTACTCGGTTCCTATTCTCAATGGGCACCACTCTGGAGAGCAATCGAGCTTCACCCGTCATGTGTTTTGAACACCCGCTATCGAGTATCCACCCATCCTTGGAGCTAAATTTGGATTTGTTTCTCCGTTTCTTTTTCTTGAGTACCTAAAGATAGAAATATCATTCCATGGTACCCAAGGTTATTGGGTCCTAAAAGATTATACCTTTGGAAGCCAAGTCCAATTGGACTTAGACTTCCCAACATAATCATCATTATGCACGACATTCATAAAATAGGAATTCATGTATGCTTGTTTTTCATGCATGTTAGTGTTCTTCGGGCCCCAAATAGTGAATATTTTGGGAGCCCTATTCCTATTGGGAGCATGCATACATTGTTGATGTCTACGTGATGCATGTGGCCTACGAGGTGGTGGCCTAGGAAATGCATGTCGTGGATAAGCATATGGCACATGATGAAATGGTGGTGGCGACATATGATATGATGCATGATGGTAATCATTCATATGATAGTGATGTGGATGAACATAAGCATGTGGAGGAACACGTGCGTGAGGGTGTCTCACTTGGGTGCACGTGCTCGTGGACGTGGAGCATAAAAATCATCATAATTGTGAACCGATGGAGTAGGATGTGTGTTCCTACGTGGCATAGTATTGGTGTACATAAAAGCATGACCCTTCTTTGGAGGTCCACCCAAAGTGGGTTTCTTTCCAAGAGGGGATGTGTACCTAGTGGAAGCACCATTGGTAGATGAACTACCCATAGGGTGTTTACTCCCACTAGTTGAGGCTTCGGAAGATGGCCTTACAAGGTGGTGGAAGATTTGGATGAATTTCCCTTTTTATACCCCAAGCTAATACGATGATTGGCCAGAAGTAAGTCATTTAGGATATTATCCAACTGATCCTTACCTTTATTGAATATATTAATTCGGCCTAATGTGGACTCATACTTCTCGGTGAGAGAAAGTATTGAAGCATGCAAAGTGGACACTTGAGTAGTGAGTACACAAACACGAGACTTGAGATTCTCATTCTCAATACTCAAAGTTGAGTTTCGAGAAATCAAATCCGCTATCTCGCGTTCATCCAATTCCTCAATATGAACATGCTCAAGTTGAGATTTGAGATTTACAATCTCATTTCTCAAGTCTTCAACAACGGTGTCGTTGTTGATGACGATAGGCTTAGGTGAGGTTTGGAGACTAGTTAGCTCATCTTTAGTCTTAGTATATCTATTTACTAGTTTAGAATACTTAGACCAAATTTGCTCGTTAGCTAATCTAAGGTCATCCATTGTTACCTCATCGCCTTCATCCTCGCTTTCATCGGAAGAGGACTCTTGATCATGTTCCTCTCTAGCCATGAAGCACATGTGTGCTTTCTCCACTTGTTCATCATCCGACTCTCCACTTGAGGAGTCCTCGTCGGAGTCGGTGAATGTACCGATAAGTCCTTTCTTGTACCCTTTCTTGTACTTCCGAGACTTGTCGAACTTTGGCGCCTTCCATTTCTCCTTTTGTTTGTTTTAAGGACAATCCGCTTTGATGTGTCCTGGCTTGTTGCATTTAAAACACAAAGGAGCAGAGGCGTTAGTAGAACTAAATTTAGATTTGTTCTTGAAGTTACCTTTCCGGAAGAATCGGTTGAACTTCTTTGCCATGAGAGCAATGGATTCTAAGTCCAACTCGTCTTCCAATTCTTCATCATCGGTAGATGTAGATGGAACGGCCTTGAACGCAATCGCCTTTTTCTTTGGCTCGTCTTGCTTCAAGTACGACTTCATCTTGTCCTTCATCTTTAGTTTACTGTCCTTGCGTACCTCATAAGACATCAAGGTACACATTAGTTGTACGATAGTATACTTATTCATATCGTTACCTTCCTCGATGGCGAATGTACGCTTTTCCCAACAAGAAGGATGTCCGTCAATAATCTTTGAGACTTTTTCCTTTTGGGTGTAAGTCTTTCCAAGAGCCTCCAACTCGTTGGTAATGTCAACGAAGCGAGCATAGTACTCCTTCATCTTCTCACCCTGTTGCATGTGAAATAATTCGTAATCTTTATTGACAACGGTGAGTTTGGAGTCTCTTACCCTACTCGTTCCTTCATGCAAGATGAGGAGTGAGTTCCAGATTTGATATGCACTCTTACATGTGCATATCTTGTTGAAGACTTCGAGCTCCAACGCACATTTCAAGGAATTCATTGCCTTGGAATTGTTTACCTCCGCGGCGACCTCCGCGGTAGTCCACTTCGCAAAGTCTGGTTCGGTGGGCTCGACATACTCTGTCAACGTAGCTCTCCATAGTGAAGTGCTCCGGAGGAACGTTTCCATCCGGCATTTTCAGTACCCATAATTGGTACCGTTGAAGAAGAGAGGCCTAGTTGAGGAGTGTCCTTCCATCACCGAAGAAGCTCCTTCACGGTTCCTGAAGGTGCTATAGTCTGAAGGTGGACGAACGTTCTTGTTGTCGTTGGTAGACATAGTTATGAACTTCGCTCTGATACCAAATGTAATGCCCTGATAGCTACTGCATAAGTACTAGAGGGGGGTGAATAGTACTTTAAAATAATAAAGAGTATAATTCCTAATTATCTTGCAAACTCAACCAACAATGCGGAAATGAAAATAAACAACAATAAAAGACAAGCGTAAACAAGCGATGTAACGGGTTCGGATCCACCCAAGTCTCCTCGACTTGTTCCCGGTGATCCTACGTCCCAAACACCCGGATCCCCTCCGACTACTTGGGTTAGAATCATCTAACCCAAGTTTGCAGTATGAAATTCTTGTAGAAAACCTCTACAAGATCAAATCATACACAAATCGAAATGTGACTCCCACAAACCGGGATCACAAACTTCTCTCACAAACCGAGAGAAAAACTTGCAATATCAAAGTAAATGAAACAATGAAATACTTACCAACAAAATCCTATGCCTTGAGTAAACTTACGATTTTAGGGCAAAGAAGATTTTGAGGAAGAAGCAAGCACCAAACCCTAGCTCCACCAAGATGACCAGCAATAGGTGGCTAGGGAGAGATTGGTGACTTGGAATCAAGCTCCTAGCTTGAGTAGCTCACAATCAATGAGAATCTCTCTAGAGGAATAAGAGTGAGGGAGAGATTCTTGTGAAGAGAGGGAGCTTGGAAATAGGAATTAAATGCTCTCTCTTTGATTCTCAAAGTCTCAATAATATCAGCCTTGAATGCTATGAAGAAGCATCACAAGATTATATAGGGTAGAGAGAAGAGAGAGGGAAAATTCGTGCATTTAATGTTCCAACGGATCTATTTCTGAAGCAATCTAATCGGTCTAAGAAGGATCACTGACCGATTAGTTTCTCAACTAGTCGGTCGGTGATTCTTCTTGGACCGACTACAAGGTTCACAGCCAAGATATGAAAGTTCAGGAGATATAGAACTAGTCGGTCTAAGAAGACTTGCCAACCGACTAGTTTGCCAACTAGTCGGTCGGTGAGTGTTCTTTGACCGACTAAGAGTTGAAACTGTTGAGTATTGATTTCCCGGATTTGGTTTTGATGATGAACAAACATAAATATCGTGAACTAACTCTTTGTGAGCGCAGTTATGGAGATCGTCGCCAAAATTCTATGAACAACAAAAGCGACGTCTCAAGACTTCTCAAAGCGTGTGATCATGTGCCTGAAGCTTCGTTGAAGCTCTAGGAGCATTATTGAAGTCAAGAGATTCGGATTGAAGCTTTGAAGACGGTTCGTCTAGCTTATTTTATAGTCTTCTAGCTTCTTTTCGTAGAATGTTAAGCCTTGAGTAGGACTTACATTATAATCTTCATAACGCTCATATCATTAGAGCTAGGATTATCTTAGAAGCCCATAGAAACTTTCCCGAAGCTTCACGCTTCATTTCACGGCTTCTAGTGCATGTTAGTTGGTTCAAGAAGAAGAACCAACCGACTAGATTATCATCTAGTCGGTTAAGAATTCTTCTTGAACCGACTAGATGGCTTTGCTCAATTCAGCATCTTCACTGTTGACCAATTAGTCGGTCCAAGAAGGTTCACCGACCGACTAGTTGTCAAACTAGTCGGTTTGGAATCCTTCTTAGACCGACTAGTTATATCTTCACTTTTCAGCCTAAGCTACTGTTTACTCGTAGTCGGTCCAAGAACAACCATCGACCGACTAGTTGTGAAACTAGTCGGTTGGAATTTGTTCTTAGACTGACTAGCTCTCTTGTGTTCAGCTTATTGTTTTTCAACTGCTTAGTCGGTCAAAGAACACTCACCGACCGACTAGTTGTCAAACTAGTCAATTAGTAAGTCTTCTTAGACCGATTAGTTCTATTCTTCCTGAATTTCTTTATTGGCTGTCAACCTCTTAGTCGGTCCAAGAAGAATCACCGACCAACTAGTTAAGAAACTAATCGGTCAGTGATCCTTCTTAGACCGATTAGACTGCTTCAGAAATAGATCCGTTGGAGCATTAAATGCACGAATTTTCCCTCTCTCTTCTCTCCATCCAATATAATCTTGTGATGCTTCTTCATAGCATTCAAGGCTGATATTATTGAGACTTTGAGAATTAAAGAGAGAGCATTTAATTCCTATTTCCAAGCTCCCTCTCTTCACAAGAATCTCTCCCTCACTCTTATTCCTCAAGGGAGATTCTCATTGATTGTGAGCTACTCAAGCTAAGAGCTTGAATCCAAGTCTCCAACTTCTCCCTAGCCACCTATTACTGTTCATCTTGGTGGAGCTAGGGTTTGGTGACTTCTTCTTCTTCAAAATCATCATTGCCCTAAAATCGTAAGTTTACTCAAGTCATAGGATTTTGTTGGTAAGCATTTCATTGTTTCATTTACATTGCTATTTCGGTTTTTCTCTCGGTTGTGAGAGAAGTTTGTGATCCCGGTTTGTGGGAGTTACATTTCGTTTTGTGTATAATTTGATCTTGTAGAGGTTTTCTACAAGAATTTCATAGTGCAAAACTTGGGTTAGTGGTTTCTAACTCAAGTAGCCGGAGGGGATCCAGGTGTTTGGGACGTAGGATCACCGGGAACAAGTCGAGGAGACCTGGGTGGATCCGAACCCGTTATATCGCTTTGTTTGCAATTGTCCTTCTTTGTTGTCAATATTTTCATTCCACATTGTTGGTTGTGTTTGCACGATAATTAGGAATTATACTCTTGATTATTTTTAAAGTACTATTCACCCCCCCCCCCCCCCCCCCCCCCCTAGTACTTGTGCAGTAGCTATCAGGGCATTACATTTGGTATCAGAGCCAAGTTCATAGCTATGTTTACCAACGACAACAAGAACGTTCGTCCACCTTCAGACTACAGCACCTTCAGGAACCGTGAAGGAGCTTCTTCGGTGATGGAAGGACACTCCTCAACTAGGCCTTCCTTCTTCAATGGTACGAATTATGGGTACTAGAAATACCGGATGGAAACGTTCCTCCGGAGGACTTCACTATGGAGAGCTACATTGATGGAGTATGTCGAGCCCACCGAACCAGACTTCACGAAGTGGACTACCGCGGAGGTCGCCGCGGAGGTAAACAATGCCAAGGCAATGAATTCCTTGCAATGTGCGTTGGAGCCCGAAGACTTCAACAAGATATGCACATGTAAGAGTGCATTTCAAATCTGGAACTCACTCCTCATCTTGCATGAAGGAACGAGTAGGGTAAGAGACTCCCAACTCACTGTTGTCAATAAAGATTACGAATTATTTCACATGCAACATGGTGAGAAGATGAAGGAGTATTATGCTCGCTTCGTTGACATTACCAATGAGTTGGAGGCTCTTGGAAAGACTTACACCCAAAAGGAGAAAGTCTCAAAGATCATTGACGGACTTCCTTCTTGTTGGGAAAAGCGTACCTTCGCCATCGAGGAAGGTAACGATATGAATAAGTATACTGTCGTACAACTAATGGGTACATTGATGTCTTATGAGGTACGTAAGGATAGTAAACTAAAGATGCAAGACAAGATGAAGTCGTACTTGAAGCAAGACGAGCCAAAGAAAAATACGATTGCATTCAAGGCCACTCCATCTACATCTACCGATGATGAAGACTCGGAAGACGAGTTGGACTTGGAATCCATTGCCCTCATGCAAAGAAGTTCAACCGATTCTTCCGGAAAGGTAACTTCAAGAACAAATCTAAATTTAGTTCTACTAACACCTCTGCTCCTTTGTGTTTTAAATGCAACAAGCCAGGACACATCAAAGCGGATTGTCCTCAAAACAAACAAAAGGAGAAATGGAAGGCGCCCAAGTTCGACAAGTCAAAGAAGTACAAGAAAGGGTACAAGAAAGGGGTTGTCGACACATTCACCGACTCCGACGAGGACTCCTCAAGTGGAGAGTTGGATGATGAACAAGTGGAGCAAGCACACATGTGTTTCATGGCTAGAGAGGAACATGATCAAGAGTCTTCCTCCGATGAAAGCGAGGATGAAGGCGATGAGGTAACAATGGATGACCTTAGATTAGCTAACGAGCAAATTTGGTCTAAGTATTCTAAACTAGTAAATAGATATACTAAGACTAAAGATGAGCTAACTAGTCTCCAAACCTCACCTAAGCCTATCGTCATCAACAACGATACCGTTGTTGAAGACTTGAGAAATGAGATTGTAAATCTCAAATCTCAACTTGAGCATGTTCATATTGAGGAATCGGATGAACGCGAGATAGTTGATTTGATTTTTCGAAACTCAACTTTGAGTATTGAGAATGAAAATCTCAAGTCTCGTGTTTGTGACTCACTACTCGAGTGACCACTTTGGATGCTTCTATACTTTCTCTCACCGAGAAGTATGAGTCCATATTAGGCCGAATTAATAAATTCAATAAAGGTAAGGACCATTTGGATAATATCCTAAATGACTTACTTCCGGCCAATCATCGTATTGGCTTGGGGTATAAAATGGGAAATTCATCCAAGTCGTTCACCACCTTTGTTAGGCCATCTTCCGAAGCCTCAACGAGTGGGAGCAAACACCCCATTGGTAGTTCATCTACTAATGGTGCTTCCACTTCGTACACACCCTCGTTTGGAAAGAAACCCACTTTGGGTGGACCTCCAAAGAAGGGTCATGCATTTATGTACACAAATACTATGCCACGTAGGAACACACATCCTACTCCACCGGTTCACAATTATGATGATTTTTATGCTCCACGTCCACGAGCACGTGCACACCAAGTGAGACACACTCACGCACGTGTTCCCCCACATGCATATGCTCATCCACATTATTATATGAATGATTACCATAATGCATCATATCATATGTCGCCACCACCATTTCATCATGTGCCATATGCTTATCCTCGACATGCATTTCCTAGGCCACCTCATCATAGGCCACATGCATCATGTAGACATCAACAACGTATGCATGCTCCCAATAGGAATAGGGCTCCCAAGACATTCACTATTTGGGGCCCGAAGAACACTAACATGCATGAAAAACAAGCATACATGAATTCCTATTTTATGAATGTCGTGCATAATGATGATTATGTTGGGAAGTCAAAGTCCAATTGGACTTGGCTTCCAAAGTTCTAATCTTTTAGGACCCAATGACCTTGTGTACCATGGAATGATATTTCTATCTTTAGGTACTCAAGAAAAATAAACGGAGCAACAAATCCAAATTTAGCTCTAAGAATGGGTGGATACTCGATAGCGAGTGTTCAAAACACATGACGGGTGAAGCTCAATTGCTCTCCGGAGTGGTGCCCATTGCAAATGGGAACCGAGTAGTCTTTGGAGGAAACGAGAGCGGAACCATCATTGGTGTTGGTAAAGTTGGTAACCCATCTAAACCTCTAATAAGTGATGTTTACCTTGTTAAAGGATTAAATCACAATCTTATTTCAATAAGCCAACTTTGTGACAAAGGTTACAAAGTTAGCTTTGCGAAAGGAATGTGTCATATTTTGAGTAAAGATACTAATAATGTGTTATTCTCTGGCACACGCCATAAGGATATTTATATATTAGATCTTCCAAAATCACATGAACAATGTCTCATTACCAACACAAGCGAACAACACTTATGGCATCGACGTTTTGGTCATGTGAATTTTGGAACACTTTTCAAACTTTCCAAGTTAAATTCTATTAAAGGATTTCCTAAGCTTGTCTTTCAAAAGAAAAGCTTTTGTGACTCGTGTCAACGAGGCAAGCTTCCAAAATCGTCATTCAAACCTAAGAAGAGCATTTCATCTAAGCAGCCTCTAGAACTTTTACATCTAGATCTTTTTAGGCCAACTAGAGTTGCTTCATTAGGGAATGCTCGATATGGACTTGTCATCGTTGATGACTTTTCTAGATTTACTTGGGTATTTTCATTAAGTAATAAAAATGATGCTTTTGAAAACTTCACAATATTTGTGAAGAAAGTACAAAATCTCATTGGAACCACCATTGTCACTATTCGTAGTGATCATGGAGGGGAATTTGAGAATGAGTCTTTCTCAAATTTTTGTGATGAAGTTGGTATTACTCACACCTTTTCTTTCCTTCACACACCCCTCAAAATGGTGTTGTTGAGAGAAAGAATAGGACGCTAGTGGAATGTGCTCGCACAATGCTTAATGATAGCCAACTTGGCCATCAATTTTGGTCGGAAGCGGTAAATACCGCTTGCTATGTGTTTAATAGGATACTCTTGAGGCCCGGCACCAAACAAACTTGTTATGAATTTTTGTTTGGTAGATTGCCTCAAGTTAAACATTTTCGGTTTTTGGCGCAAAATGTTTTATTAAAAACACGTATGGTTGTTTGGACAAATTTGATCCAAGATCCGATGAGGGGATATTTGTTGGATATTCCTCCCGTAGCAAAGCCTACCGGATATACAACAGAAGAACCTCAACGATCGAGGAATCACTTCATGTTTCATTCAATGAAAATTTTGTCCCGTCTAGAATTACCAATGATGATGACTCCATGGAAGTTTTATGTGATTCTATTGGTAATTCTAATTCTATTGATTCTATTGATACTAACCCTGCTGATGATTCTTTTGAGAATGTTCCTCGTGATCAGGGAATTCCCAAACGGCTTCATACAGTTCGTGACCATCCCCATGAGCAAGTCATTGGCAACATACTTGATACTGTCAAGACGAGATCTCAAGTCAACTACTTTGCTCCTTGTGCCTTTTCCTCCTCAATAGAGCCAAAGAATATTGACGAAGCGTGCGAAGATAGTGCTTGGATCTTAGCCATGGAGGAGGAACTCATTCAATTTGAGAGGAATGAGATTTGGGAGCTTGTTCCATTGCCTTCGAAGAACCACACCGTTATAGGAACGAAGTGGATTTTCAAGAACAAGACCGACGAGAACCAAAACGTCATCCGGAACAAAGCTCGGTTAGTAGCTCAAGGCTACCGGGAAGAGGAACGTATAGATTTCGAAGAATCCTTTGCTCCGGTAGCTATATTAGAATCTATTAGGTTGTTGTTATCTTTTGCATGCCATAAAGATTTTAAACTCTTTCAAATGGATGTAAAAAGTGTGTTTTTAAACGGAGATGTTGTTGAGGAAGTTTATGTTTCTCAACCTCCGGGTTTTATAAATGAAAATTTTCCAAATCATGTTTTCAAACTTAAGAAAGCACTTTATGGTTTGAGACAAGCTCCTCGAGCTTGGTATGACCGCCTAAAGAACTTTATTTTGGATTTGGGTTTTAAAATGGGTGAAGTTGATTCTACATTATTTGTTATGTATGCGAATCATGATATTATTTTAGTTCGAATTTATGTTGATGATATCATTTTTGGTGCTACTAACTTCACTCTTTGCGAAGAGTTTTCTAATTTTATGAAGGACCAATTTGAGATGAGCCACATGGGTGAGCTCAAATATTTCTTAGGTCTCCAAATTCGCCAAATGCACGATGGAATCTTCATCCACCAAACCAAGTACACGGTGGAGTTGCTAAAGCGATTTGGAATAGAGAATGCTTCCTGGAAGAAGACTCCAATGAGCACTACTACACATCTTGATAAAGATTTGGGCGGCAAAGATGTAGACATTCGTCTATATCGAGGTATGATAGGTAGTTTACTATATCTTACTGCCAGTCAGCCTGATATTATGTTTGCTGTATGTGTATGTGCTCATTATCAATCTCAACCTAAGGAATCTCACTTAGTAGCGGTAAAACGTATTTTCCGTTATTTAAGTTACACCCTCGACTACGGATTATATTATCCAAAGTCAAGCACGTATGAGTTAATCTCATATAGTGACGCAGATTATGCTGGATGCAAATCCGATAGGAAAAGTACTAGTGGCACTTGCCATTTTATAGGAAATTCTCTTGTCTCTTGGTTTTCCAAGAAGCAGAATTCCGTATCACTTTCAACCACCGAGGTGGAATATATTGTCGCCGGTGCTGCGTGTGCTCAGGTTCTTTGGATGAGACACACTCTTAAAGACTTTGGTATAAACTGTGATACTTGCCCTATCATGGTGGACAACCAAAGTGTAATATGTCTCTCTAAGAATCCGGTACACCATTCCTGTTCAAAACACATAGATGTCCGTCACCATTTCCTAGATGATCATGTTGCTAAGAAGGACATCATTTTAGTGTACGTTGAAACCCAGAAGCAAATCGCCGATATTTTCACGAAACCACTCAAGGAAGACTCCTTTGTGCGGTTACGTCGAGAATTGGGGATTATGGGGTGAATCCGAGATTTAGGATTCATATTTTCGTTAATCCCGCATGATAATGTTATTCTTAAATATTCATGCTAAGATTTGTTGTGATATTCGAGATTTGTGATTGGATTTTCGATTTGCACGTCGTATTTATGATTTTCGATGTTTTATGGGGTAAATTAATGATGTATGAGAGTATTTCGATGCTTCGTCCAAGTGCGCTTAGGAGAGAACTAAAAAATTTCGATATTTCAAATTTTTGGACTCTTTTAGTCGGTCCCAGTTCAATAGCCGACCGACTAGTTTCAGTTCTAGTCGGTCAGTGAATGAACTTAGACCGACTAGTTCATGCTCTTTATTTGGCCTCTCTTACTGTTTGCATTTAGTCGGTCCAAGCTCACTGGCCGACCGACTAGATTGCATTCTAGTCGGTTGGTGATTGAACTCAGACCGATTAGATCTTGCCCTAATCTTTGACTTTGGCTGTTGTTTGCACTTAGTCGGTCCAAGCACATTGGCCGACCGACTAGATTGAATTCTAGTCGGTCAACACTTGTACTTAGACAGACTAAATGCGTCAGGGGCAGCTGTGTCTTTTGGCATTCCGTTTCGACTTATACCTCGCCCGCACCGATTAGAATTCATTCTAATCGGTGCGTAACTTCTCCTCAGCCCTAACCCCCCGTGTCTCCTCTCCTCCCTCCGCCGTGCTCCGTCGTTTCCGGCCACCATCTGTCGTAGCCTACCGTCTCTCTCCGTCCTAGGGTATAGCTCTCTCTCTCCCTCTCAGCTTTTAGGGTTTATTTCTGATCGATTTCATTGTATCTCATTCGACTTAGGGTTTCATTCTAGGTCATATTTCGGTTTCGTTCGTTCGAGTTCGTATTAGGGTTTCTATTGGTTGATTGTGTGCTGTTTCGTCTCACGATCATGGCGAAGACACGTACTCATATTCGTCCTACCACTCCGCCTCCCATGACCGTCGAGTCTCCTCCTACCGACCCTCCTCAACCCAAACGTCGAGCCAAAACCACTCGTCCCTCCTCTTCCTCGCCTCCCCTCAAGAAGAAGATGACTACCGTTGCCAAGCCTAGAGCCACATCTCACCCCAAGCCCCAGCCTAAGAAGAAAATTTTGACTCCAGTCCCCTTCCGTGCTCCCACTCCTCCCGGTGACTCCGACGATGACTCTGACAAAGAGTATATTCCTGAGTCTGAGCCTACCGAGAAGGCTCCTACTCCTCCTCCTCGTACTTCGTCTCGTCTGTCTAAGGGGAAGGCCCACATGCCTTTAAGTGGTGTAGATATTTCGTTATGTCGCGATGACCCGATGTGTCTAGCGGCATACAATCGTATTAAGCATTGTCCTTTGATTCTGGAGCACTTCGTCCAGTTTTCCGATTTCCCACATCTCCCTGATCTCCTCTCCTATAGCGGCCTATTAGACTATCTTCGCCATGACCCCAAGGCGAACCCTCACCTGTACCCCCGACTCTTCAAATTGTTCTATGCCAATCGAGTCCGGGGTGAGTATGATGACACCCACTCCATTGAGACCACTGTCTTGGGGACACCTATTGTCCTCACGACAGAGATTTTAGGGGAGTTGATTGGTGTCTCATCCTCTGGCCTACTCCCTACTGATATCTCCGTGGATAATATCCACGATCTTGACCAGACCATGCTTGCCGAGATGTTCAATGTCATCCCTCCCGCCATGATTGGCGTCCCCTCGAAATCTTTTAAGCCTAACGCTTGGGTCCTCAATCTTATCCTGAATTCGTGTCTTCTACCGAAGTACGGCTCTTCTAGCTTGCCCTCCCAGCCGTTTCTCAAGCTTATCTACGCTCTTTTCATGGGGAGCGAGATTAATTGGGCTCGTATTATCCTTGACAAGATGGATTCCTTCGAGTGCATAAGGAAATCCACCAAATCTGCTCACATCTCATATCCTTGCCGATTGACTCTCGTTTTTTTTCACTTCGGCACCCCTCTCCCTCCCGATGATCAGCGTCCTTTGGGTCCTCCCCTGAATGCGACGGCCGTCAAGAAGTCTCTTGCGGCATTGCGTCACGTTCAGAGGACTACCCCTTCTGCCACCAAGGGTACCTCTTCAGCTGCAGCTCCTCCTCCTCCTGCTCCTTCACTCTCTGAGTTTTCTACTTCCTTGAGGCGTCAGGAGTCTCGTATTTCTCGTTGTGAGGTGATGCTTGCTCGCATCTGCGAGCATCTGAGAATTGAGGTTCCTCCGACGCTTTCTGACGAGGAGATTGAGGATGTTGATGATGATGAGGAGCGTGATGATTCTCCTGCTCGTGCCCCTGAGGGCACTTCTGTTGGCGCTACTACTTCTATGGGTGCTCCCGAGAGCACACCTACTGCCACCCTGCCTTCTGTGGACACTTCTGTCGCTCCTGAGACCACCTCTCCTGTCGTTCCCGAGACCACCACCCCTTCTACAGAGCCTGCTGCTGCTGCTGATCCTCCCTCCGCCTCCTGAGCTTGCGTTGGAGGACTCTCCCATGTGCATTTGGATGATTTATTTTGTTGTGAGAGTGTGGGGTAGGATAGTTGGGTGGTTATGGATTTTTGATGTGTTGTTTTGTATGTTTTGGTGATACATTGTGGATATATGTATATTTTGTGACATGTGTTGTATGATGTGCATCGACCTGCTGATGGTTCATATTTTGTGTTGGCGGATGTATACTTTTGATGTATCATGTTATTTATATTTATATATATATACACACACACACACATCGTCTTACCATTTACCTCTGTGTGCACAATACATTTTTTGTCTCTGATGTTGGTTTCGTCGTTCGACAATTATATTGATTAAATAGAATTCATTCTATGAAAACATAGAATTGTTTTCCCTGCACTAAATTCATTAAGAATGTTGATATTGGAGAGTATGTTCCATAACTCAATACGTGAAATTGATTTGAGTTTTGATGATTTCATTTTTCGTTTTTCGACTATGGTCTCATTGGCACGCCTTGATTTACTTCGTAATTTTACTTTGGTGTCATTTGGACCGTGGTCGTATTTTTCGACTCTCGTGCTTTTATTTTAGCCATTGTTATTGTCGTTGATCTCCTCCCGCTGTCACGCCCCGCTTCCCAAAAATATGGAGGCGAAGCGTGAGAAGGTCCGCTCAAACTTGAAGCTGCAAAGCTACAAGTCCGATAAGCGTCAATCAAATTTAAACTGCAGGTCCTTGCAACGCGAACGAAACAAGATAATAATAATGAAATGAGACAACAGAGATATCTCAGAATATCCATAAAATAAGTTTTAACATCACAGAAAAAGCCACCAGGCTAAAAGAAAAGAGTCTAAAGGCCCAAACATGGCCATCAAAAGTACAGCGTACAAAACAAAGGTGCCACGCACCGACAACTAACAACAAAACCTAAAACAAAAGAAACTCAGCAAAGTCACCAAGAAAGGTCTCCGGTGTCCACAAAACTCCTTTTGGACAAACTTGGGCTCAGGCTCAGCGTTAGCAAAACTCCACGTACTCAGCAACGGTCTCTGGCTCAAGGTCTAACATGTGACACCCAAAAGAGCAAGGGGCAAATGTCAGCAAGTCTACAAGAGACTTGTGCAAGGAAACTGAAAGTAGGTAAAGCAACCTAGCAGTTCTAGCATGAATGCAATGACATGGTAGTTAAGGTATGAGTGCAACAAGTAAAGTAAAGTAAAGTAAAGTACGAGCATGGCATTACAACATGGCATGGATGACAAGTTATATAAGTAACACTCACTAGTACAAGACAAGTAAAGTAAGCACCTCGTGCACAGAGATTCCGCCTTCTGGCTAGAGTGGCTGATCGGGCCACTCCTAAACTCAGGTGACCGTTTATCCCTACCCCTCCACGTGTATCGAGCCAGGGCCTTACCCCGAACGCGTATGCTCGCTTCTGGATCACGAGCCAGGAAGTGTTTTTAACAAGTATGGCATATGGGTTCACCTAGCTGGACAAGGAAACCGGGCATTGGCTTTTGACCAACACGTGAGGCCCGTTCCCAGGAAGTAGTATTCAAGAAGTACAAGTACAAGTATTGTAGCGTGTGCTACGGATGCAACAATCAACTTGGATGACATGTAGTATGCGATGCATGGCAGTTAAAAGTGCGTACAGATAAGGAAAGTAAACGTGACAGTTTAGTATGCATGATTTACAAGTTTAAAGAGTTGGATCTAGCTTCGTTGTCAAGCTAGATCAATTGAGGTGACGGATCTAGTTTCGTTGTCAAACTAGATCAAGTAGGCGTCTAGCCAGCTATCATTTCACTGACTAGTCTCTTTTACGCTAAAAACGAGAAAGTGGCCTAAAAACATGGCCCTACACAAGAGTTGGCAAGTTTCACTTGCCTGCAAGTACAACGTCTGAGAAACACCGTCCAAGAGAGTCCAAGTCAAAAATAACCTACGTGCACAAGTCCACCGGCCTAAAGTCCATATTATTAATCTTGATTAGTGAACTTAAAACATTTAAAACATTTTAAAATCATCAATTTTAGTCTTGATTAACAGGCAATCGGTTGGGGGTCCTAAGGGTGCAAAGCATTACCTCAACACGACGCGAAAGCTACACTGGCGTCGGGTAGCGACGCCAGGGGTTGGAATAAGAGAATGTGCTCCAAGTCCTGATTCCAATATAGATTCCTCGCTGGAAAGTTCAGAGCATCAACCGGAGCGACGAGTCCAGATTCCAAAGCTAGCACGTGCGACGACGGCCTACAACGTGTCGCAACGTCGTACGCGGCAAATCGTCGGAGAGAAAGCACCTAGGTGGGGCCCACGGTAGTCCTAGGGACCTATGGGGGACTCATAATACCTCTGGAGAACTTGGGGGCCCACAGTGGCAAGTGGTACGACAGGTGCGGGGTTGCGACGAATGGCTCTCGGTCAGACGGCCTTGGTGCGGGGGAATGGCTCGGTCAGACACATGGGAACGGGCTTGCACAGCGCTGCGGTCGGTGCGGGCCTTGGTGCTCTCGGTCGGTGCGGAGCAACCCGTCGGTCGGACGATGCGGATGCGGGGGAGCGGGCGCTGCAACGTTGCAACGTTGCGGGTGCGGGCGGGGGCTTCGGTCGGGCACGGTGAGATGCGGGGCGACGGTGCGAGACAGCGAAGCGGGGTTGTGCGGTGCGGAGCGGGTCGTGCGGAGCGGCCAAGCTCTCGGTCAGACCGAGGGCTCCTCTCGGTCGGAGCGGGAGAATGGAGCGGCTGCAGCAGCGGGGTGCGGGCGAAGCTTGGTGCGGGCTTGGGCGTCGGTCAGGGCGGGGATTTTGGGCGGTTTGGCTCGGTCGGTGCGGGGGAGTTCGTCGCAACGTTGCGACGATTCGTCGCAACGTCAAATTTGGGTTTTGGAAGCGGCTAGGGTTATTTTCTTGCGAAAATAGGTCTTCCTAAAGGTTGTTTATATAGTGTAGAGGGGTTGACTAGGTCTAGGGCTAATCTTAATGAGATTAGGAGTTTAAAATAATTTAAAATTCAAATCCACTCTTCCTAATCACATAGGGATTGGGTGCGGCCAAGATAGGGGCTGAGATTTGGCTCAAAAATTATTTAAAACGTTTGAAACTCAAATAAATTTTTATTTGGCCGAAATTAATATAAAAATTAATTATTAAAAATATTATAAACCTTGTTAAAATATAAAAGTGGCCAAATAAACTCCAAAAATTATAAAATAAATATCGGGGTGATCGTGATGACGAAAGTGAGCTAACTAAGAAGACGGATCTCAATTTCGACGTCGGACGACGAAACTAAAAATAGAAACGTCTCCCGTCAAAAGTGAGAATCGCAACGTCTCATCGAATAAGATTAAATTGTGGGAAAACGACTCGAGAAACGTCGTTCCAAATTAGTGCCACAATTTACTACTCTCAGAGACGTTCACAACAGCATATCACACTAAAGTGTTCACAAACAAACAAAGTCTAAAATAAACACGTGCACGGTCAAAAGCACGTGCACGAACAACGTACAACGAAAAGTGGTCGTTACATGCTCCCCACCTTAGAATAAAGTCCGTCCTCGGACTTTCTAATATAGCTAGTCGCTCTAGTAACTACCCCAATCAAGTCATAATAATTCAAACCAGGTATAGTCATTACAGGTGCTCATATACGCACTAGGTAGTCAAACATTAACACTACCACCACGTATATATATACATTCACGTACGTCATATACTTATACCTATTATAGTCAGTCAATTTCATACATGTATTTCAATCATATATATAAGCATACATCCCTTATATAACTACTACTTACCTAAACACAAAACAATATTTCAGATACTCATATAAGGATAGTCTCACACTTAGCAAATACAATCATTGCTCTACATATAGGTAGCTACCTATGCACAAAACCAACATGGGTATACTACCCTCTAATACTTCCTAGTGTACATTCCATACCACACATCAACACATGTAGTCACACCATACCATAATTAAATCAAGTTTCACTATATCTAATATACATTCACCACTACTATAGTTTCACAATATATATAGTCATTCAATGCATTCAAATATTTCACCATACATTCACATTACGTACGGTCCTATAACTGCATTTACGACACGCCACATATACCATAGTCATCAATACATATAACTAAGCACATACTTACCTGTGCATGGTGCACACCCATACATGCTAACATTTCATTCACGTATACCAATCATATCATTATATAACTGGCACATCTACACACCTAGTTTAGCTAGCACACATACGTTCACACAGGCAAGTCCTTAGTAATTAGCTATACCTCGAGACCAACACCTATAACTATAAACTGGTATATCGACCCACAATCATGTGCGTAACACAACCAGGCACAAACACTCCTATCACTATACATACATCAAACCTCGCTATATTCATGCTACAACACACATAGCAATATACTTAGAGTATACCCACTCAGGCTTGAGTGAGACTCAATACACATATCAGAATATTCTATATACGTATCACGGCATTTATACATATACCAGTACCACTCCAATATTTATATATGTCTACCAATACAACCATATACATACCATAAGTCAATCACGCTTAACATTAGTCAAGTAATACTCACATAGTTCAATCACTCTATATACCATAATAATAGTAATACAGACATCAGCACACATATACTTATAATACACTCCCTAATACGTACGCATTCGTCGTATGGTCACACACAGGTAACATATATATTCACACCATAGCCTACTACCTATAATTAGTATACTAACACATCTATACATACATAGTTAAGATGTGCAATAGTCGTGTATACCTCATGGTATACACGCATACAACATCCCGTAAAAGCAAACAATACCAATCAAAATTATAACCCTATTACCATATGTATATCACTTATATACTCATGCAACGAAACATAACTACTTACGTCCAAGCATAATACATATCTACCTACGAGCACATACTCACACGTACTAACATATAGGTCACTCAATAGGCCTACTCACTTATCTATATGTACACCTATTATCATCACACCTAGCATACACATAGCTTTACCAATCATTTTATTTCAACCATTACAAGTATCTCTAACTACATACACTCAATTAGATATTCCAACACTAACTCTTATATACACAGGCATCCCTAGTATGGTATAGCTAACCACTCACAAATATATAAATTCTAACACACAAACAACTTCATAATATTACGAATAACTCCGAGTATATATATATCACACCATAGGCAAGCATTAATATACTATGGGGGTATACTCATTCAAGCCCACGTACACAACTTAGGTACGTGCACTACGACACATCACAAGGTCCAAGGGCCTACTGACAATTTAGAGTTGTCACAGACATCGACGGGCACTAAAGCCTAAGCAATAGAGGGAGGTCGAGGTCGAAAGCGTGACAAGGGAAGGATCGATAAGCACGAGTTCAGATAGGACGAATACGAGGAGACGGCTTGGTTAGCCGAAACATTGACTCAATGGTGATGTCTAGGTTGAGGGAAAGGGAGATGTAGTGATACTTATATAGGATTGAGAAATGAAGTAACATAAGCTAAAACACGCGAAATTAAAAACTGTTGTACTTCAAAAGTTGGAATCCTTGCCTGTATAAAATTTTTGGAGATCGATAAAACGAGTTGTTCAAAATAAGTTTGAGTCGGATATACATGATAAGAGAAAATGGTTTATTGGTTTATATAAAATCATTGTAAAAGGAAGTAAAATCATTTACACGAATATTAAGGACGAGGTTTTAGAAATCTTATACGTCAGTAATTTAATATAATGTTGTCAAAAGTTTTTGAAAGTCAAAGAATGAAATCAAGTAACGGAAGAATGTAAACTCATGTTAAATGCTTTCAAAACTTTTAGGCTACGGAAAATCAATATTGAAACTTCTTTTAGAGAAATCAGGATTTGTCAAAAATAAAACTGGTTACACTAAGCTCTTAGCGTACAAGCACAACGAGCCTGGTACGGGTATAAAAATAATTGAAATTCAATTTGGTTTAGAAATTTTTTCTAAAAGCATGTATGGTGAGCGGAAAGAAAATAATAATGACTTAGTATAAGAATTATCAAGATCGAACAGCAAATCTTTAAAATCAAATCATGGAGGGTCTAAAGCAGGAAGTGATTATGAAAATAGTAATTTTGCAAAAATCTGAAGTAGCGAAAACGACGAGCAAAAACCAACTTGCTGAAAGCTGAAATTCCATGTGTCTTGAAAGTATATTAAAGTAAACACGACGTATCATTCGTATAACACAAATAAGAAGGAAAATTATAAATCGAATTGGGCAAAGCAAAAGTACGGTTCAGAATAAAATTAATATATGAAGGGACAACGCATTTACATAAGTATGAAAAATATAGGCTGGAAAAATATTATAAGCTAGTGTTCAAAAATTCCGACAAAAGTTTTAAAATTTTAAATCAACGAAGGAGGATGAAGTATAAGTATATATACATTAAAATTTGGAACAAGGTTAAACTTCGAAAAGGAGGAAGTCGAAAAATACTTTCAGGAGATTCAAGGTTCGTAATGGAGAGGTTCGAAGATTGACGACGATCGTCATGAGGCGATCTCGTGAATCGAGGCAAGGAAATTAGTCGGATGATCAGAACATACATACGCATAGGATATGATTCAGGAGAATCTACGGGGAACTCCTACGGTCGACCAACTAAAGATTAAGAACTAAGCGCTAAGACTTTCTAAGGAGCTAGACGGTAATGAAATGCGTTCAGCTTGGTCCGAAATCGATGAACCTAAGCGAACGACTGAAGGAAATTCTAGAAGTCTAATATAGTCAGAGGTAGACAAGGACCACTAAGGTAACTCCTACGACGATTAAATCAATTGCTGACATGGAGTCTAACTAACAGTCAGGGCCTCTATCTAGCAAGCACAGACGTCTAACTAAGTTTTTTTATCACCTAGTGACATAGGAGAACGACTAAACTCAGGGCTTATGACTCGGATGTTGCAATTTATTTAATGGACATTCCGTTATTATCGTTGTTCCGTTAATTCGCAATTGCAAGACTGGACCTGCATGGGCCACCAACAAAACCTGTCACGCCCCGCTTCCCAAAAATATGGAGGCGAAGCGTGAGAAGGTCCGCTCAGACTTGAAGCTGCAAAGCTGCAAGTCCGATAAGCGTCAATCAAATTTAAACTGCAGGTCCTTGCAACACGAACGAAACAAGATAATAATAATGAAATGAGACAACATAGATATCTCAGAATATTCATAAAATAAGTTTCAACATCACAGAAAAAGCCACCAGGCTAAAAGAAAAGAGTCTAAAGGCCCAAACATGGCCATCAAAAGTATAGCGTACAAAACAAAGGTGCCACGCACCAACAACTAACAACAAAACCTAAAACAAAAGAAACTCAGCAAAGTCACCAAGAAAGGTCTCCGGTGTCACGCCCCGCTTCCCAAAACGACGGAGGCGAAGCGTGACTAAGGCCCGCTTAGGCCAGAGCTGAGGAGCTCGGACCCAATAAGCGTCTGTAGGGGTACCATTTTAAAAGATTCAGGTTCTTGCATTAATAAAGTTCGAAACAACAGAAAGTAAAGAAAGAAAGTTGCATTCATTAAATTAGAGATGTAATATCCAACGAGTACAAAGTCTAAAAAAAGCCTAAGCATGGCAACGAAATATTTAAGAGTAAACTAAAAGCAGTAACCTCTAAAAGTGACGACGAAAAAGACCTCTAGGTCTGGTCCTCGTCGGGCACGTACTCTGGGTCGACGTCCTCGGCTCCTCGTACTCCAGTGAGTCTGCCTCGTCCACGAACTCTGGCTGAGCACCTGACGTACATCACCAAAAGAAGGAACTGTACGTCAGGTAAGGTCTACAAAAAGGGTTAGACCAAACTACAAGTGTATCAACTTTTAAACAACGATTTACTGGTTGATTAGCATGCTGAGGTTATAACTGAGTACAAAAGAAGTAACGTAGCTGGAAAGTAAAGCATAACAAATAGTAGTCGTAGCGTGTGCTACCAACTACGGGACTAGCCTACAGGTGTCATGACAAGTTGGGACGTGACGGAACAAGACGGGACAAGACAAGTGAGACACGAAAGGGTTCACGCCTTACGGTTTTAGGGGGATCAGACCCTCTTGCCGTGCGCACGCTCAACCCAACCCCAAACCCCAAGACAAGACAAGACATGATATCCGTACAAGGGATCACTCGCTCTAGCTTGGCGAGTGCCCTATTACCCGCAGGCTGTGTATCCGTACAAGGGATCACTCTCTCTAGCTTAGAGAGTGCCCTATTGCCCGCAGGCTGTGAATCTGTACAAGGGATCACTCAGAGAGTGCCCTATTGCCCAGCGGGCTATGCAAGACGGGACGGGACAGGACGTGACAAGATAGGAAGGGTTATTCTAGGGTGTCCACACACACGCACACACATGATAGCCCTACAATATCAAGTTGTTGTTGTCAGGCTCAGACTTCGTCGTCAAGTCTGAGCCGTCAGGAGTCATCCCGGACGCTATCATTTCACGTCCGATTCTATTTGTTCACAGTTATCAATTCTAACCAACTAAGGCCTAAGCACGGCCAAAAGTGCAAGTGGGATACACTTGCCTGCGATGGCGAGTGTGTCGTCCTCTCGAAGCGTCTCGTCCAAGCGTCTCGTCCACGGAGGTCCATCTGAAACAGTGCCGTGGCGACGGTGTCAGGTCTCAATTTCATCAAATCCTATTAGGGTTCGTTTCTAGATTATCGGGACTATCATATTCGTCAAAAATCACATTACGATGTTTCAACCTAATCGACGATCTAATCCTATGTGCACAGTCAACAAAGTCCATTCGTCGATTCTACGGTTCCACATCGTTTTAAGGGAGCATAAAATAAATTTAATGAGTTAAGTTGTCGATTTTAGTTAGGTTTTCAATTTGCTACAGTGTGGGTTGCTACGAGTTCGGGATACCAACCTGGTATGTCGATCGCACGCGACTCTGGAGTCAGATCTGGTAGCGCCAACGGATCATGTCGCGGCTCTGATTCCTCAACTGTGCGTAGCGCAGCGAAGAGGGGAATCGTCGGTGTCCCGACGGTAGCAATGATGCATACCCAACTTATCTGCGTCATCAGATAAAGGTTATCAAACCAAAGGGCTAACCAACTAACAAATCTAGAATCCTAAATATCCTGAACACTTATTATACCTATTGTATATATATATTTATTCACACCTTACTTTCTTATATCATGACTGATAATAATACTTACAAATTGTGTAGCAGTACATACACTTATAATTAAGTATATATAATTATCTAACCCCACTATTATATCTAATCTACATTCTGTCACCCTAATAATTTGTTATAAATAAACTAATGATGCAATAATAACCTACCCATCTAATAATAGACTTATAACAACATGCTACAGCAATCTAATAGTATCACACATCAGCTATACATGCTACTTATTATAATATAAACTCAACAATAAATTTAACCCACATATAAAAGAGCTCATGAGTTACTCACGGTTCTTGCTGGCAGGCGGGACGATCACGTCGGTCGGCGTCCCATGGCGGCGGGAAAGGCTGTGAAGAGGAGGAGGCCGGAGAAGGTCTTAGCGGCGCTGGGCGACGGACGAAGGGATCGACGGCCGTGGGCGGAGCACAGCGGCGATCGGGGTGGCGCGGTGTCGTGAGGGGTTGCCTGGCGGTGTAGGAGCGGGTGGTCGAGGCTGAAGTCGGAGACGTCGGACGGGGCACTGGTGGATGGTGGAGTAAGGACGATGGGTTGGTGCGGTGGATGTGTGGGCTGGTGCGAGGAGCGGCTTCGAGGGCGTGAGGGCTGGCGGCTCAACGGAGGATGTGGTCGGCAGCGGCACCGCTGGAAGGAAGGTGAGGCGACAGCAAGATGGGCAACAGCAGTGGGTAAGCGGTTCGACAGAGCTTCGAAGGGCCTAGGTCGTCTCCGATCGGAGGAGGGTGCTCGGTGGTTGAACGGCGTTCACCGTGGAGTTCGGATGCGGGGAGATTGTGAGAGCAACTCGCGGCCTTGGTGAGGAGGAACGGTAGAGGGAGAGAGAGATCCGACGGTCAAGGAGTTTTCGCAAGGAAGAAAGAAAAGGCTGGGGTTCTGCGCGTGATGGCCTAGGGAGAGGGTTTGCAGGTAGCTTGATTTAGGATGTAGGCTAGGGTTGATGTTCAAAAAGAAAGGAGGACTGCTCCGTCTCCTTTGTGCGGCTGTGTGTAAACAACGCCCTCGGTTAGCTAAAAAAAATAGAGTAGGGTGAGCCATCACGTGGGGGAGAGAGTTGTGGGTAGTGGGCTAATACGTGGGAAGTGATTAGAGAGGGGAGTACGGTTGTTATGATTTTGGGGAAATAAAGTTAGGATTCTCTGTTTTTTAAAGGAGATTTTGTTTTGTTTTAAAACCCAACCACATTATTACGAGGTTAGTTGAAAGTGTTTGATTAGGTTTGATTTACAAAGTAATGGCCAAAAGTGACAAGGCTGGTACCTCTAGTAATTAAAAAAAATATAAGCTAAGAATTTAAACATAACCCACTTCAAAAGAATAGATAAATAAATAAAAACAAGAAAATGTAACTTATTAATTATTACTAAGGTTATAGCAAATTGGCCCCACGACATTCGAAAATTACAAGCAAAATATCGGGGTGTTCACGCCTCCTAGAGGATCGTGAATACGGGGTCCGGTCGAGCGTCTGAACTACGGAAGGCGCTAATAAAAATCAAATACACAAAACGCACACGAAACAAAGCCACGCGCTAAAATACGTACAGTCGAAAAGTGACCGTTACATCCGGTGTCCACAAAACTCCTCTTGGACAAACTTGGGCTCAGGCTCAGCGTCAGCAAAACTCCACGTACTCAGCAACGGTCTCTGGCTCAAGGTCTAACATGTGACACCCAAAAGAGCAAGGGGCACATGTCAGCAAGTCTACAAGAGACTTGTGCAAGGAAACTGAAAGTAGGTAAAGCAACATAGCAGTTCTAGCATGAATGCAATGACATGGCAGTTAAGGTATGAGTGCAACAAGTAAAGTAAAGTAAAGTAAAGTAAAGTAAAGTAAAGTACGAGCATGGCATTACAACATGGCATGGATGACAAGTTATATAAGTAACACTCACTAGTACAAGACAAGTAAAGTAAGCACCTCGTGCACAGAGATTCCGCCTTCTGGCTAGAGTGGCTGATCGAGCCACTCCTAAGCTCAGGTGACCGTTTATCCCTACCCCTCCACGTGTATCGAGCCAGGGCCTTACCCCCGAACGCGTATGCTCGCTTCTGGATCACGAGCCAGGAAGTGTTTTTAACAAGTATGGCATAGGGGTGCACCTAGCCGGACAAGGAAACCGGGCATTGGCTTTTGACCAACACGTGAGGCCCGTTCCCAGGAAGTAGTATTCAAGAAGTACAAGTACAAGTATTGTAGCGTGTGCTACGGATGCAACAATCAACTTGGATGACATGTAGTATGCGATGCATGGCAGTTAAAAGTGCGTACAGATAAGGAAAGTAAACGTGACAGTTTAGTATGCATGATTTACAAGTTTAAAGAGTTGGATCTAGCTTCATTGTCAAGCTAGATCAATTGAGGTGACAGATCTAGTTTCGTTGTCAAACTAGATCAAGTAGGCGTCTAGCCAGCTATCATTTCACTGACTAGTCTCTTTTACGCTAAAAACGAGAAAGTGGCCTAAAAACATGGCCCTACACAAGAGTTGGCAAGTTTCACTTGCCTGCAAGTACAACGTCTGAGAAACACCATCCAAGAGAGTCCAAGTCACAAATAACCAACGTGCACAAGTCCACCGGCCTAAAGTCCATATTATTAATCTTGATTAGTGAACTTAAAACATTTAAAACATTTTAAAATCATCAATTTTAGTCTTGATTAACAGGCAATCGGTTGGGGGTCCTAAGGGTGCAAAGCGTTACCTCAACACGACGTGAAAGCTACACTGGCGTCGGGTAGCGACGCCAGGGGTTGGAATAAGAGAACGCGCTCCAAGTCCTGATTCCAATATAGATTCCTCGCTGGAAAGTTCAGAGCATCAACCGGAGCGACGAGTCCAGATTCCAAAGCTAGCACGTGCGACGACGGCCTACAACGTGTCGCAACGTCGTACGCGGCAAATCGTCGGAGAGAAAGCACCTAGGTGGGGCCCACAGTAGTCCTAGGGACCTATGGGGGACCCACAATACCTCTGGAGAACTTGGGGGCCCACGGTGACAAGTGGTGCGACGGGTGCGGGGTTACGACGAATGGCTCTCGGTCAGACGGCCTTGGTGCGGGGCAATGGCTCGGTCAGACACATGGGAACGGGCTTGCACAGCGCTGCGGTCGGTGCGGGCCTTGGTGCTCTCGGTCGGTGCGGAGCAACCCGTCGGTCGGACGCTGCGGATGCGGGGGAGCGGGCGCTGCAACGTTGCAAGCGTTGCAACGTTACGGGTGCGGGCGGGGGCTTCGGTCGGGCACGGTGAGATGCGGGGCGACGGTGCGAGACAGCGAAGTGGGGTTGTGCGGTGCGGAGCGGGTCGTGCGGAGCGGCCAAACTCTCGGTCAGACCGAGAGCTCCTCTCGGTCGGAGCGGGAGAACGGAGCGGCTGCAGTAGCGGGGTGCGGGCGAAGCTTGGTGCGGGCTTGGGCGTCGGTCAGGGCGGGGATTTTGGGCGGTTTGGCTCGGTCGGTGCGGGGGAGTTCGTCGCAACGTTGCGACGATTCGTCGCAACGTCAAATTTGGGTTTTGGAAGCGGCTAGGGTTATTTTCTTGCGAAAATAGGTCTTCCTAAAGGTTGTTTATATAGTGTAGAGGGGTTGACTAGGTTTAGGGCTAATCCTAATGAGATTAGGAGTTTAAAATAATTTAAAATTCAAATCCACTCTTCCTAATCACATAGGGATTGGGTGCGGCCAAGATAGGGGCTGAGATTTGGCTCAAAAATTATTTAAAACGTTTGAAACTCAAATAAATTTTTATTTGGCCAAAATTAATATCAAAATTAATTATTAAAAATATTATAAACCTTGTTAAAAATATAAAAGTGGCCAAATAAACTCCAAAAATTATAAAATAAATATCGGGGTGATCGTGATGACGAAAGTGAGCTAACTAAGAAGACGGATCTCAATTTCGACGTCGGACGACGAAACTAAAAATAGAAACGTCTCCCGTCAAAAGTGAGAATCGTAACGTCTCATCGAATAAGATTAAATTGTGGGAAAACGACTCGAGAAACGTCGTTCCAAATTAGTGCCACAATTTACTACTCTCAGAGACGTTCACAACAGCATATCACACTAAAGTGTTCACAAACAAACAAAGTCTAAAATAAACACGTGCACGGTCAAAAGTACGTGCACGTACAACGTACAACGAAAAGTGGTCGTTACACCCGCTCTTTTTGCTAATGCCAAAGGGGGAGATAATTAATAATGATGATGTGCTAAATGATAATTTAAAGCCATTTACCGTGAATCTAATTTGATATGTTAGATTTAGGGGGAGTTAAGATATAAAATTGGATTTCAAATCCTATATTTCAATAATTGGATCATATTTTATAGTTTCCTCGTCTGCTTGATGTGTATGATTATTATTTAATATGGAATTAACGTGTCATCAATGCAGGGGGAGTAAGTAAATTTCTTTTAACTCATTATTATTGATTATTATTTATGTTGGTTTGTCATCACCAAAAAGGGGGAGAATGTTGAGTATTGATTCCCCGGATTTGGTTTTGATGATGAACAAACATAAATATCGTGAACTAACTCTTTGTGAGCGCAGTGATGGAGATCGTTGCCAAAATTCTATGAACATCAAAAGTGACGTCTCAAGACTTCTCAAAGCATGTGATCGTGTGCCTGAAGCTTTGTTGAAGCTCTAGGAGCATTATTGAAGTCAAGAGATTCGGATTGAAGCTTTGAAGACGGTTCGTCTAGCTTATTTTATAGTCTTCTAGCTTCTTTTTGTAGAATGTTAAGCCTTGAGTAGGACTTACATTATAATCTTCATAACGCTCATATCATTAGAGCTAGGATTATCTTAGAAGCCCATAGAAACTTTCCCGAAGCTTCACGCTTCATTTCGCGGCTTCTAGTGCATGTTAGTTGGTTCAAGAAGAAGAACCAACCGACTAGATTGTCATCTAGTCGGTTAAGAATTCTTCTTGAACCGACTAGATTGCCTTGCTCAATTCAGCATCTTCACTGTTGACCAATTAGTCGGTTCAAGAAGGTTCACCGACCGACTAGTTGTCAAACTAGTCGGTTTGGAATCCTTCTTAGACCGACTAGTTATATCTTCACTTTTCAGCCTGAGCTACTGTTTACTCTTAGTCGGTCCAAGAATAACCATCGATCGACTAGTTGTGAAACTAGTCGGTTGGAATTTGTTCTTAGACCGACTAGCTCTCTTGTGTTCAGCTTATTGTTTTTCAACTGCTTAGTTGGTCAAAGAACACTCACCGACCGACTAGTTGTCAAACTAGTCGGTTGGCAAGTCTTCTTAGACCGATTAGTTCTATTCTTCCTGAACTTTTTTATTGGCTGTCAACCTCTTAGTCGGTCCAAGAAGAATCACCGACCGACTAGTTGAGAAACTAATCGGTCAGTGATCCTTCTTAGACCGATTAGACTGCTTCAGAAATAGATCTGTGGGAGCATTAAATGCACGAATTTTCTCTCTCTCTTCTCTCCATCCTATATAATCGTGTGATGCTTCTTCATAGCATTCAAGGCTAATATTATTGAGACTTTGAGAATTAAAGAGAGAGCATTTAATTCCTATTTCCAAGCTCCCTCTCTTCACAAGAATCTCTCCCTCACTCTTATTCCTCAAGAGAGATTCTCATTGATTGTGAGCTACTCAAGCTAGGAGCTTGAATCCAAGTCTCCAACTTCTCCCTAGCCACCTATTACTGTTCATCTTGGTGGAGCTAGGGTTTGGTGACTTCTTCTTCTTCAAAATCCTCCTTGCCCTAAAATCGTAAGTTTACTCAAGGCATAGGATTTTGTTGGTAAGCATTTCATTGTTTCATTTACATTGCTATTTCGGTTTTTCTCTCGGTTGTGAGAGAAGTTTGTGATCCCGGTTTGTGGGAGTCACATTTCGTTTTGTGTATGATTTGATCTTGTAGAGGTTTTTTTACAAGAATTTCATAGTGCAAAACTTGGGTTAGTGGTTTCTAACGCAAGTAGCCGGAGGGGATCCGGGTGTTTGGGACGTAGGATCACCGGGAACAAGTCGGGGAGACTTGGGTGGATCCGAACCCGTTATATCGCTTTGTTTGCAATTGTCTTTCTTTGTTGTCAATATTTTCATTCTGCATTGTTGGTTGTGTTTGCACGATAATTAGGAATTATACTCTTGATTATTTTTAAAGTACTATTCACCCCCCCTATAGTACTTGTGTAGTAGCTATCAGGGCATTACAGAAACGCAATAGGCTGAATTCAAGGAGAACTAGTCGGTCTAAGAACAAATTCCAACCGACTAGTTTCACAACTAGTCGGTCGATGATTGTTCTTGGACCGACTAAGAGTAAACAGTTGCTAGGCTGTGAAAAAGAAGTTATAACTAGTCGGTCTAAGAAGGATTCCAAATCGACTAGTTTGACAACTAGTCGGTCGGTGAACCTTCTTGGACCGACTAATTGGTCAACAGTGAAGATGCTGAATTGAGCAAGGAGATCTAGTCGGTTCAAGAAGGATTCTTAACCGACTAGATGACAATCTAGTCGGTTGGTTCTTCTTCTTGAACCAACTAACATGCACTAGAAGCCGCGAAATGAAGCGTGAAGCTTCGGGAAAGTTTCTATGGGCTTCTAAGATAATCCTAGCTCTAAGATGTGAGAGTTAAGAAGATTATAATGTAAGACCTACTCAAGGCTTAACATTCTTCGAAAAGAAGCTAGAAGACTATAAAATAAACTTGACGAACCGTCTTCAAAGCTTCAATCCGAATCTCTTGACTTCAATAATGCTCCTAGAGCTTCAACGAAGCTTCAAGCACATGATCACGCGCTTTGAGAAGTCTTGAGACGTCGCTTTTGATATACGTAGAATTTTGGCGACGATCTCCATAACTGCGCTCACAAAGAGTTAGTTCATGATATTTATGTTTGTTCATCATCAAAACCAAATCCGGGGAATCAATACTCAACAGGGTATGCCTATTGATGTATGTGTGCATAGTAGTAGTACTCGTATACTGGTATATACTGAGATGTGTGTATAGTAATTGATGTAGTGTATATAGTAAGATAGTGATGGATGTTTATTTGATTGGCCATGGTTGATTTATAAGTGATGATATGTTTATATGAATGCTTATTGAATGTGTATATGAGGTATACGTACATGGTTGAAGTTGGTGTGTGCATATAGTAATTTTGTTGTGTGCATAGTAATTCCCTACGTAGATGGCTATATGGTTGAATATGATATGATTTGGATGTATAAGTGATTGGTATAGTGGTTGTTATTATTAGTGCTATTATTAGCATGAGTATTAATCTTATTGTTGATTGTTGATTATTATTGTCGTTGTTGTTAGTGCAAGTATTATTTGGTTAATTATGTTTAGTGGCATTGTGGTTGTTATTATTATTGTTGTTATTATTAATTGGGCCTCTAGTTGATTTTAGTAGCTAGAGTTGGTTGGTTGGGCTTGATTATTGGGCTTGGATTGTTAGAAGAGAGAAGAGAGAGAGTTCTTATTAAGGATGGCAAATTTGTAATTACAATACCAAGTTGAAGGGTAATTGAAAGGGGTGTTAGTGCCATGGCTCATTGGTAATTAAGTAAGAGTGGGTGTGCCTAGTAAGATGAGAAGATTGTAGAGAATGGCAAACTTGTAAATACATGAGCCATAGACATATCTCCTTTAATTAATCCTCTCTTTTCTACATTCTCCTTCACTCTTCTTCTTATTTCTTTTTCTTTTTCTCTTCTCATTTCTTTCCCCCAAGAGATGGCCGAAAGTTTCCCATGCCAAAAACCAAACAAAAAAGGGGAGAAAAAAAAAGAAGAAAGAGAGAAAGGAGGAGAAAGGAGAGAAGAGAAAGGGGAATCAAAGGAAAACCAAGGAGAAAGAGGAGGAGATTCCATCATCCTAAGATTGAGGTAGGAATCCAATTTTCCTTAGTATGCTATTTGATTGCTCATGGTCTTAAATTCATGGGTTTTGTGTGCAATAAATCAAAAAGATCACATTTTTCCTTGTTTTTCTTAGCTAATCGCACTCCCCTAAAACCCAGAATTTTTGTTGTGTGTTTCTTCTTCAATTCTGGTCTCTGTAGTTAGATTTACTTTCTGGAAAAAATATGTAAGTGTAGATCTTGAAGTTCTACCCCAAATTCATATAAATTTTGATATATGTTCAATTCAGAAATTAGGAACAAAAATTACATCTTTATAACATGTCTGTTTGATTTTCAGTTTTGACACAGTTTAGTAAAATTGACCTCAGTACCTGCACACACAATGGAATTTTATGTTCTTGGTCTCGTTGGAAATTTAACAAGTTTTTCTAAAATTTCATCACAGTGCATATTTTTCGAAATTCTGGCTAAAACATGTCCAAAAACAGAAATCTTTACAGACTTTAAAATCTGTCTGGAAAACAGATTTGATAGACTTCAACAAATAAATCACCATAAATTATATACTTCATATTTTTGCGGGAAATTTTATTAGTGGATCCAAAACTTCCATATCTACAAATTTCGTTTATAAACTTTTACCAAATTCGCATTAGAAATTGCTGATTTCTGTTATTGTTTATGACTGCTGGTAATTTTCAGCAAACTAAACTGTTTTGTGATGTTTCAATTTGTGTTTTATTTTCAATTCCATGTTTACATGTTATTGCTTAATGTTGCTATATGAAAGTGAGTTCATGTTATGCATTTCTAAAGAAATTGTGGTCATGTGTATGATGCCCGTTATATGTTCGATAAAATGCCTCAATGAAAGAAATTCATGGAAATGGGAGACGTGGCCTTGTGTATGTTCGTAGAATGAGTTATACTATGGATGCATGATGTCGGGTGACATGTATGTCATGTCTTCAGCTATGATGTGTTGATGAATTGTTGTGACTAGGATGAAGGGCATGACACCTTGATATGATGTTGGAAATGTGAATTTTCTCTTACATGAAAGCATTGTGTCCTTATATTTCTTTATGTTCTTCTTTACATTTTGTAAACTCATGAAAATGACTAAGTCCTCTTAAAGGAGGGTGACACGGGGATTGGGGGACACTTTGTAGTGGGGAAAACATGAGAGGCTGGACAGTTGTGATGGTTGGTGGCCCTCCTGTTCTTGCCCGAGTGGTGGGGAGTGGCAGAAATGAGGAGAATTGGAAAAATGTGAAGGGGAAATAAGGAGAAAACATGGCTCCTTTAGTAAGAGCGTGTCTCGGGGAGTTTGCCTGTTCCACCCCAACTGGGGGTGAGGTCCAGTCCCAAGAGGGTCTACCCACTACTTAGGATCCAAATCACTATTAGATAACTTTCATTTCTTTTGCAGTATTATTAAATGTTGCTTACTTGTGCGTTCTTTACTTGTAGCACTTACATGTTGTATACCCTGGTTATATACATCGCCTATTGTAGTTCTTGTCGCTTGCGTTTATTTTACTTATGTTTTTTTCACTCTTTTGTTGTCGTACTTTTGTTTATGTTATGCATTCAATGCTTATGTCATACACGTGTTCCCTTTAGCTCATTCCATACTTCATTTGCACCTTGCTATGAATGCATGTAAAATAGTTGCATTTTCATAATAGCATACTAGAGGGAGTTGGCATTCCTACTGGGTCACGTGTTGACATGCCCCCGTTGACTTTTTAGGTGTGGTTCTTGGTGTGGGAAGCAGATAGAGCTATGGAGATCTCTGGGTGAGACTAGAGCGTGGGGGTGGTGAGGGGTGAGGGGTGAGCTATGTGTACTTTGGGTTTGCTTTTTGGATGAGAGATGCTTCAACTATATGAATTGATGCAATGGGATGTTTGAGATGTATATGAAACTGTTCAGTGTTTGGCTTTCAGTATTTCTCGTGACTTTGTGTCGTTGTGTGTTTGTTGGTTGGCTGTTTGTTGAATACTACATGTACAATTCCCACCAATGCGCAGTGGACCTGCAGATATGTTTTAGTTCTCGTCATGTACCTTGCCTCCCTACGTATCCTAGGGAGGGGGTCGTGACAGATCTAGTAGGTCCGAGGGGTCCTTCTTGGCTCAATGCCCTAAGCTCGTCTGACCTGGGTGTCATTGACCCAACGCTGCTTACACGAACCAATTAAGAATCCAAATTCTTTTTGATGAAACTACTAACATGAACGAATCTATCAATTCCACAAAATCATGGGAAGATAGCGAGTCGTGAGTGCCACGTCCTTGATGGATTCACAACCCATTATATGATACTAACCCTTCCTCGATCATTGCATAATTTCGATTCCCATTCTAATAACCTATATGGAATAGAGGAAATATTTTAGGATTTGAGCATAACCATAATAACGTATATTGCATGTTGATTTACATTAGAGATAATGCTCTAGGCTATGTCTTGATAAATCGATAAAGATTGACAAGCATTTAATTCCCTAATCTGAAATTCTTCATTTTACAAGTATATAAGCTTGTCATTGTTATATGCATGCGTACCACATCTCTCTACTCTTTCTTCGTCTTCCTCGAGGAAGAGGAAGTGTTTGTTTCAGGGATTTTGATAAGAGGATATTTGTATGTTTTTAATGGGGATTACTCATGCGTAATATTATATAAATTCCCACATTTTATGCCAATTTATCATATTTTTGTTCACTTTTACTCTTTGGGTGTTTGTGTGCATTTCAGGCAGAATTCCAGCTAAAAGAGCCAAATTCAGTCAATGAAATGAAAAGAAGAAATGAGGCAAAGAATCGGATTCAAAATAAGAAGGATCCAAAGGAAACAAGCTCCACGCGATCGCGTGAGACACCCCCACGCGACCGCATGGAATGGAGCAAAGAAGAGGCCGAAGCATGCAAGAAAGAGCTATCGACACGACCGCGTAGGACGAACGACGTGACCGCGTTGAGGGAGTCAACTCTCTGGAATTTTGCAGACAATATCGATGCGACTGCTGTTGGGGGATATGCCCTCAGATCATTTGTACTTGATGCAAATGAAAATTTAAGCTTAGATATGGACTATTTTGCATTTGATGTATACCGGATTAAAGGTGTCGTAAATAGTTTACGACAATATTTAATATAATAATTGCATGCAAAAGGTTACCTAAATGACGGGATCATCCCGCTTTAAACGCAGGTTCAAACCGCGTCAAAAACGGAGTCCAAATGTACAGGTTATAGCCAAAACAAGTCAGCCCAAACTGTTGGGCTGAACCCAGCGAAAATGGAGGCCCACCAAGCCTGAATTTTCTGGTTAGGGTTTTTTTAAACCCGAGATTTTTTTGACGGCTGGATTTTCCATCGTTGAATGGTTTTGGCTAACTTTGGATGATCAATTGGAGGGTCAAATGGACTCCGATTGACTCGCCGTTTTTTCCTATGCGTTCACCGTTGAACGCCCTTCGATTTAATAGGTTGTACCAAGATTGAAGCTCAACGGTGAGGGAGTTAAAATTCACGGAAGTTTGCCCTTTGTGAAAGGCAAACTAACTTGATTTAATTAACTCAAATTTAATAGTCCCACATCGGTTGTGGAGAAAGGGGAGAGTCAGCCGCCTTTATAAATAGGGGCCTCCCCCATTCCTCCAAACTCATCCCAAGCTCAAGATCTGAGCAGCTCCCGTAAATGTTGGAGCACGCTCGGTTCGAGGCTTAAATTAATATTCTTCTTCTCCCTATATTTCTTCCTTACTCCTGAGGGCTCTAGCAAAGCCGCGAAGGATTTCGGATTCGGATCCGAAATCTTGGCGAAGGCTTTCACCCTCGTGAAACTTTCTCCGGCGCGTGGTTGGCTCGGTGACACGAGGATTGCTCGCCTCGGGATGTGGAGCGGTTCGAGGAGTGGTTCGAGGAGCGACTCGACGTGGGATGGGGAGCGGCTCGGAAGACGGTGCAGAACATCTTGCCCTCCCCAGGGTTGAGATTCCGGGTATGTTTTTAGAAGCTTTCGTTTTAATTATTCGCAGTAGTTTAGATCCCACTTAGGGTGGTCAGATCCACCCCGAGTTGGCAGAGATCCTGGCTAAGAGGAACTGGTTCCTTAGGGCTGCATGTTAATTAGATTAACAAAATTTTTCCGCTGCAAATTTTATGTCTTTGTTCTGTCCGACTTAGGACAAGAATAGAGTTTTTGTGCCCTAAGGGTCCTAGAAAACCCTTCAGTGGTATCAGAGCCATCTCTGTATGCTGATTTAGGACTACGATTAATTAATTGAAATGCTTTTAAAAACTTTAAACTGTTTTAAAATTATGAGATAAATTTTTTAAAATGTTTTAGATTCCTTTTAAAATATTACTTTAAATTTATGCGATAAGTTTAAAAAGATTTTTGATGTTTAAATATTTTATATGATAAAATTTTAAACCTGAAATTTTAAAATGATGTTTTAAATTTATGTGATAATTTTAAAACTGATTTTAAAACTTTAAAATTTATGCGATAAGTTTAAAATGAATTTAGATGTTTAAAAATTTTATATGATAAATTTTTTAAGCATGAAATTTTTTTAAAATGATGTTTTAAATTTATGTGATATTTTTAAAACTGATTTTAAAAGGTTTAAAATTTTTATGTGATAAATATTTTAAGTAGCATGCAATTTTTGTGATTTTTAAAAACAATTTTTTATTTTATGAGATAAAATAAAATGTTTTAAAAATCATATTTTAAATTTAAATGTTAAATTTAAGCATGCATGCTAAAATTGTTTATTTGATAAACGTTGTTCTATTTAATTGTTAAATAGTTGTACACTTTTCTTTTATACGATAAAATTAGTGTAACTTTATGCTAATGGCTATGTCATCTTGTCCCTTATTTGATAACACAAGACAACCCTCTTAGGTTAGCCATTAAGAACTCGTTAAAATTTTTGAGATAAATTCTAATGACATGCTATGTTTTAATAAAACATTAACAACACTTTAAGACCTAATTCCTGATTAGGATAGTCCCTTTAATGAAATTTTAATTCTAATTGTTATGATATTAATTCTCATTAAAGGGCTTCGCTTTTAGCGTTGTTAATAAATTTATTAAAATCCTAATATCGATTAGGGTAGCACGTGAACCTTATAGTTGATACGGATTTAATAAAAGTTATTAAACAAATCCTAAAATTTTGAATTTAAGGATACAACTAGTTGATAGGATTGATTAGTTGTTAATAAAAGCCATTTAGTCTATGGCACGCATATAAAAATGACAAGCTTCATTCAATGGACAATGATCCAGTCAATTTGCTTTGCTAAGTTTGCTGGATCACCCTAGCTAGTCTAAGGGATAGTGATCCTGACTTAGTCAATTCCCTGGCTGTGTTCCGCTGGACCGCAATGACGTGAATCATGAGTATATGACACCCTGGACTATATCTAAGTTAAATACGTTAATAATCTTCTTCAAGATTAGCCGTGGACCTCCTTGTTTTAGGGGTTGGCAACAATAGGACCCGTGTTTCAGTTGTTGAGCTACACTCAAGCTGTGACATGGCAACCTTGTAGAAACCAACTCCTTAAATACATAAGATGAAATCTTGACTTGACCCAAACCATCGTATCGTGAATACACCGGCGATGGCTAAGTTAAGTCAATGATGTAGTCTGGCTAGATGTAGTCTAAGACCTGACCCAAACCGACGGGTCGTGAATACACCGAGCGCCGGGACAAGTCAGGCTAGACGCGAAAACAAGGGTCCGACTAGACTAGACATTGTGATTTGGATAAGCACACTCATGATCACAAATGGCTAGGGGTAAAAACCGTTAAGAGGGTCATATCTGATATGATCGATGAAGAGTCATCTTCCGATTATAGAGTCAAGCAACTTGTTGAGCTACACTCAAGGTTGTTAGGCTCAGGGTGATTGGACCTCTTACACATTTATTTAATTCGATTAAATCGTTCATTATTAAGGCTTAAAATGATCGTAAAAATAGTGGGAGGATATAGATAGATAAAAACCATTCTACCTATATTTAATATTGAACATATGCTAAACTAGGGTAAGTTCTAAGTTTACAAATGGAATCAAAATATAATATTTTAATGGAATTAGTTAACTGGTTAAATAGGTTGATTAATTGAATATCAAGGTAAATTCTAATTGATAGAATTAAACTATATTCTCGTTGACATTAAAATGACCTTCGAAAGAATAGACTTAAGAAATATGATTTCATCAAGTTCTGGGTCCAACAAATAAATTCACGCTACATGTCACTCGCCTCTATATGGGGCAGCTTGAACATATAGGATATTCGAAGTATGTTTCTCCCTACAACTTGTCGTTCTACACTCAAGGTTGTATGGAAAACAATTTTGATCTGCAGAGTTCGAGAATTCGATCAAACTGTTTGAGTCGAATACGAGTGCATGAGCAGTGCAAGACTATGCATCCCAATCGGATCTTGAGACAAGCAACGTGTTGAGCTACACTCAAGGTTGCAAAGCTCAATCGTTTGGATACATGAGATGCTTGCATAACTATTCATTTATGTTGAGCTATTTAATATCTAAATATGATTTAGAAAAGGAAGAAGGCACTCTGGAAAGTCAATTGAGAAAGTTAGTTATATTTATCATTAGTAAAGGCATAAGTAGAAGGAAATGAAAATGTGACATATTTTGATGTCACGATTTCATAATAATTGTTATACAAAAGACGTCTAACACATAAAGAGGAGTCTGACCTCTTGTATTATGAAGTCTACGGACACTTGTGAATCTTATCCTCTTGGATATAATGGCCAAAACCCATCTGTAAGACAGTGGGAGCATGAGTTGTCAAACTCAGCCTCGTACATACTGATGTACCTGAGTCTAGATTAACCAAAATAAATTATTCTTATATTTTATTAAGACACATGTTCTTGATGAAACACAAGTCTGATAAAATAAAGAACAAAATGACAAAAGTATTTAAACTGATTCGATTAGATCGAATGGTCAAATACTTAGCTGCATAAAATCTTGCGTAATTAAAAGAAAATGTGATTTTCTCTCAAGTCAAGTCTGTTAACACATCGGTGTGTTAAAAGGTATGAATCACACTTAGTTAGACTTGGTGCGATCCATAGCAAATGACTCTGAGTTAAGTCCTCCCTCTGGGTTAAGTCACAGATAGTAATGCCTAGGGTTTGATAATGTTCTTTGAGGACATTATCAATAAGATATTCATTAAATCAATCGTAAGGAAGTTGTATAATTGCTCTAATCTCGTGAGACGAATTGTCGAGTTAAACATCATAACTGATGATGACTTAGTCAACTTCCGGTATGAAATTCGAAGTAGTAACTCCGATTTATAACTTGATGCAATCAGAATATGTCCGTGTGCGTAAATAAATTTTGGAATTTAGTTTACCTGCCCAAGGAAAATGTTTCCTCTTTTTCTGCAAGTAAATCTTTAAGTTAAAAGATTGGTGCAGAAAGAAAATAGTGAAGTATAATCATGTTGGCTGAGAACGGTTTTCATCCTAATTCCTATAAAACAGATTATGATGAAACCGTTTTCGCCAGAAGATGAGTACAGATCTACTCGGACCAAACTCGATGTAAACGCTCATGTTGACCATGAAAATTGGAGCATTCACTTATAAGTTCATTTTTCTAAATATGATTTAGACGAACCAAATTATATGAATTAGCCAGAAAGTTTTCAAGGTCAGTGGGAGCGTATAAATTACATGCAAGGCATCAAAGGGATGGAACATTTATTTTGACAAAGTGATCAAAAGGTTTGACACTTTATCAGAAATAGATATGAGCCATTTGAAATGACCAGTAAATAATTTAAATGATTATCATAAGGTACGATTAGCTGGATGAGATCTAGGGAAATAAAATATTATGGATTCCGAAAGACCAAGTGAATTATTTGAATAAGATTCAAATGGTTGGTCTAACATGAACATAGAAACCCCTTAAGTCTATACTATAGACGGTTTTAGCAGATCCACTTGCGAAGGCTCTACCACATGAAGTCTAGAAAGACTTATGTGTAAAAACGGCATTAGATACCGAAATAAATGGGCCTGAGTGCAAGTGGGAGATATAGAGAGATGATGCCCTTGCGGCTATTTATCTCTGTGTGTATAGCACAAACGTCTTGTTCGAAATAACAGTAAGCTGTTTAGTAGTAATTTATCTAAGTTATTTTATAATGTAGTAAACATTAGATATTTACTTAGGTAAAGTCCTGAGACTTTATGCACGGTCAAACATGTATGGAGATGAGTATCTCGATAATGGAGAAATGTTTGACCCTCTGTAGCATAAGTCTAAAAGGGTTCGTGGTTGTAGATGTTTTCGAGACAAGGATATCGAAACATCGGATAGACCATTGTGTCTTAGTCTTCACCGTTTAGCGGTGGCGATGATATCATGATCGTTTGACTTGGCGAAGTCAAAGACGAAACACAGGTGCTCATTAGAGAATGAGTTCACTGAACGATCCACAAGAGTTATCATATGGTTATATTGACCAATCTGTCAATCATAACTCTTAGTGATGATAGGCAAGTTGGTCTTTTGACTTGAGGTCATTTTACGAACCGGTGCATGAACGGTGCCACTTAGATCATTGACCTAACTTCGAGGCTAGGCCTGTCGAAAGGTCTTTGATTGGGTGTCACTTGAAGCGTACGAGGAGAGTAATGACCTCGAGAGGATTCGTCTCTCCCGGTCAATGGGAGTTAGTGTCGTAGAGTTAGTTTGGTCTTTAGTAAAATCTCTGATCAGAGTATGTTGGAAGAAGTCCAACATTAGTTGACTAAAGATCGATAGAAACTAACCGGAGTCAAGTTATTGGGATTGACAGTTTCACCGTATCTTAGACTTGATCTACACGACATAGTTTAGACGAAGAGACTATAACTGCGGAACTCATCACGGAAACAGTCAGGGTGATCCCGACAATACTCATGTCGATGAGTCAACCATATAATGATGATTCTGAAGCAGGGACGGCAACCACTACTCGTGGTCACGCCGTATAGGGCTTCGAGCCCAACCTGTTGTAAGGGTCAGGCTGTAGGGTCTCACACAGAGTGCGACCTTCGTCTAGTAATAGGTAGAAACGATTAGGGAGAATATGCATTTGATGCAAGGGATAAAATATTGCAAAAGATGTTTACAATTATCTCCTGCATTCAGGATAAATGATCCTGAGTGCAAGTGGGAGATGTTGGGGGATATGCCCTCAGATCATTTGTATTTGATGCAAATGAAAATTTAAGCTTAGATAGGGACTATTTTGCATTTGATGCATACCGGATTAAAGGTGTCGTAAATAGTTTACGAAAATATTTAATATAATAAACGCTTGGAAAAGGTTACCTAGATGACGGGATCGTCCCGCTCTAAGCGTAGGTTCAAACCGCGTCAAAAACGGAGTCCAAATGCACAAGTTATAGCCAAAACAAGTCAGCCCAAACTGTTGGGCTGAACCCAGCGAAAATGGAGGCCCACCAAGCCTGAATTGTCTGGTTAAGGTTTTTTAAACCCCGGGATTTTTTTGACGGCTGGATTTTCCATCTTTGAATGGTTTTGGCTAACTTTGGACGATCAATTGGAGGGTCAAACGGACTCCGATTGTCTCGCCGTTTTTTCCTATGCGTTCACCGTTGAACGACCTTTGATTTGGTAGGTTGTACCAAGATTGAAGCTCAACGGTGAGGGAGTTAAAATTCACGAAAGCTTGCCCTTTGTGAAAGGCAAACTACCTTGATTTAAGTAAATCAAATTTAATAGTCCCACATCGGTTGTGGAGAAAGGGGAGAGTCAGCCGCCTATATAAATAGGGGCCTCCCCCCTTCCTCCAAACTCGTCCCAAGCTCAAGATCTGAGCAGCTCCCGTAAATGTTGGAGCACGCTCGGATCGAGGCTTAAATTAATATTCTTCTTCTCCCTATATTTCTTCCTTACTCCTGAGGGCTCTAGCAAAGCCGTAAAGGATTTCAGATTCGGATCTGAAATCTTGGCGAAGGCTTTCACCCGCGTGAAACTTTCTTCGGCGCGTGGTTGGCTCGGCAACACGATGATTGCTCGCCTCGGGATGCGGAGCGGTTCGAGGAGTGGTTCGAGGAGCGACTCGGCGTGGGATGGGGAGCGGCTCGGAAGACGGTGCAGAACATCTTGCCCTCCCCAGGGTTGAGATTCCGGGTATGTTTTTAGAAGCTTTCGTTTTAATTATTCGCAGTAGTTTAGATCCCACTTGGGGTGGTCAGATCCACCCCGAGTTGGCAGAGATCCTGGCTAAGAGGAACTGGTTCCTTAGGGCTGCATGTTAATTAGATTAACAAAATTTTTCCGCTGCAAATTTTATGTCTTTGTTCCGTCCGACTTAGGACAAGAATAGAGTTTTTGTGCCCTAAGGGTCCTAGAAAACCCTTCAGTGGTATCAGAGCCATCTCTGTATGCTGATTTAGGACTACGATTAATTAATTGAAATGCTTTTAAAAACTTTAAACTGTTTTAAAATTATGAGATAATTTTTTTAAAATGTTTTAGATTCCTTTTAAAATATTACTTTAAATTTATGCGATAAGTTTAAAAAGATTTTTGATGTTTAAATATTTTATATGATAAAATTTTAAACCTGAAATTTTAAAATGATGTTTTAAATTTATGTGATAATTTTAAAACTGATTTTAAAACTTTAAAATTTATGCGATAAGTTTAAAATGATTTTAGATGTTTAAAAATTTTATATGATAAATTTTTTAAGCATGAAAATTTTTTAAAATGATGTTTTAAATTTATGTGATATTTTTAAAACTGATTTTAAAAGGTTTAAAATTTTTATGTGATAAATATTTTAAGTAGCATGCAATTTTTGTGCTTTTTAAAAACAATTTTTTATTTTATGAGATAAAATAAAATGTTTTAAAAATCATATTTTAAATTTAAATGTTAAATTTAAGCATGCATGCTAAAATTGTTTATTTGATAAACATTGTCCTATTTAATTGTTAAATAGTTGTACGCTTTTCTTTTATACGATAAAATTAGTGTAACTTTATGTTAATGGCTATGTCATCGTGTCCCTTATTTGATAACACAAGACAACCCTCTTAGGTTAGCCATTAAGAACTCGTTAAAATTTTTGAGATAAATTCTAATGACTTGCTATGTTTTAATAAAACATTAACGACACTTTAAGACCTAATTCCTGATTAGGATAGTCCCTTTAATGAAATTTTAATTCTAATTGTTATGATATTAATTCTCATTAAAGGGATTCGCTTTTAGCGTTGTTAATAAATTTATTAAAATCCTAATATCGATTAGGGTAGCACGTGAACCTTATAGTTGATAAGGATTTAATAAAAGTTATTAAACAAATCCTAAAATTTTGAATTTAAGGATACAACTAGTTGATAGGATTGATTAGTTGTTAATAAAAGCCTTTTAGTCTATGGCACGCATATAAAAATGACAAGCTTCATTCAATGGACCATGATCCAGTCAATTTGCTTGGCTAAGTTTGCTGGATCACCCTAGCTAGTCTAAGGAATAGTGATCCTGACTTAGTCAATTCCCTGGCTGTGTTCCGCTGGACCGCAATGACGCGAATCATGAGTATATGACACCCTGGACTATATCTAAGTCAAATACGTTAATAATCTTTTTCAAGATTAGCTGTAGACCTCCTTGTTTTAGGGGTTGGCAACAATAGGACCCGTGTTTCAGTTGTTGAGCTACACTCAAGCTGTGACATGGCAACCTTCTAGAAACTAACTCCTTAAATACATAAGATGAAATCTTGACTTGACCCAAACCATCGTGTCGTGAATACACCGGCGATGGCTAAGTTAAGTCAATGATGTAGTCTAGCTAGATGTAGTCTAAGACCTGACCCAAACCGACGGGTCGTGAATACACCGAGCGCCGGGGCAAGTCAGGCTAAACGCGAAAACAAGGGTCCGACTAGACTAGACATTGTGATTTGGATGAGCACACTCATGATCACAAATGGCTAGGGGTAAAAACCGATAAGAGGGTCATATCTGATATGATCGATGAAGAGTCATCTTCCGATTATAGAGTCAAGCAACTTGTTGAGCTACACTCAAGGTTGTTAGGCTCAGGGTGATTGGACCTCTTACACATTTATTTAATTCGATTAAATCGTTCATTGTTAAGGCTTAAAATGATCGTAAAAATAATGGGAGGATATAGATAGATAAAAGCCATTCTACCTATATTTAAGATTGAACATATGCTAAACTAGGGTAAGTTCTAAGTTTACAAATGGAATCAAAATATAACACTTTAATGGAATTAGTTAACTGGTTAAATAGGTTGATTAATTGAATATCAAGGTAAATTCTAATTGATAGAATTAAACTATATTCTCGTTGACATTAAAATGACCTTCTAAAGAATAGACTTAAGAAATATGATTTCATCAAGTTCTGGGTCCAACAAATAAATTCACGCTACATGTCACTCGCCTCTATATGGGGCAGCTTGAACATATAGGATATTCGAAGTATGTTTCTCCCTACAACTTGTCGTTCTACACTCAAGGTTGTATGGAAAAACAATTTTGATCTGCAGAGTTCGAGAATTCGATCAAACTGTTTGAGTCGAATACGAGTGCATGAGCAGTGCAAGACTATGCATCCCAACCGGATATTGAGACAAGCAACGTGTTGAGCAACACTCAAGGTTGCAAAGCTGAAGCGTTTGGATACATGAGATGCTTGCATAGCTATTCATTTATGTTGGGCTATTTAATATCTAAATATGATTTAGAAAAGGAAAAAGGCACTCCGAAAAGTCAATTGAGAAATTTAGTTATATTTATCATTAGTAAAGGCATAAGTAGAAGGAAATGAAAATGTGACATATTTTGATGTCACGATTTCATAATAATTGTTATACAAAAGACGTCTAACACATAAAGAGGGGTCTGACCTCTTGTATTATGAAGTCTACGGACACTTGTGAATCTTATCCTCTTGGATATAATGGCCAAAACCCATCTGTAAGACAGTGGGAGCATGAGTTGTCGAACTCAGTCTCGTACATACTGATGTACCTGAGTCTAGATTAACCAAAATAAATTATTCTTATATTTTATTAAGACACGTGTTCTTGATGAAACACAAGTCTGATAAAATAAAGAACAAAATGACAAAAGTATTTAAACTGATTCGATTAGATCGAATGGTCAAATACTTAACTGCATAAAATCTTGCGTAATTAAAAGAAAATGTGATTTTCTCTCAGGTCAAGTCTGTTAACACATTGGTGTGTTAAAAGGTATGAATCACACTTAGTTAGACTTGGTGCGATCCATAGCAAATGACTCTGAGTTAAGTCCTCCCTCTGGGTTAAGTCACAGATAGTAATGCCTAGGGTTTGATAATGTTCTATGAGGACATTATCAATAAGATATTCATTAAATCAATCGTAAGGAAGTTGTATAATTGCTCGAATCTCGTAGATTAACCAAAATAAATTATTCTTATATTTTATTAAGACATGTGTTCTTGATGAAACACAAGTCTGATAAAATAAAGAACAAAATGACAAAAGTATTTAAACTGATTCGATTAGATCGAATGGTCAAATACTTAGCTGCATAAAATCTTGCGTAATTAAAAGAAAATGTGATTTTCTCTCAGGTCAAGTCTGTTAACACATCGGTGTGTTAAAAGGTATGAATCACACTTAGTTAGACTTGGTGCGATCCATAGCAAATGACTCTGAGTTAAGTCCTCCCTCTGGGTTAAGTCACAGATAGTAATGCCTAGGGTTTGATAATGTTCTTTGAGGACATTATCAATAAGATATTCATTAAATCAATCGTAAGGAAGTTGTATAATTGCTCGAATCTCGTGAGACAAATTATCGAGTTAGACATCATAACTGATGATGACTTAGTCAACTTCCGGATTGAAATTCGAAGTAGTAATTCCGATTTATAACTTGATGCAATCAGAATATGTCCGTGTGCGTAAATAAATTTTGGAATTTAGTTTACCTGCCCAAGGAAAATGTTTCCTCATTTTCTGCAAGTAAATCTTTAAGTTAAAAGATTGGTGCAGAAAGAAAATAGTGAAGTACAATCATGTTGGCCGAGAACGGTTTTCATCCTAATTCCTATAAAACAGATTATGATGAAACCGTTTTCGCCAGAAGATGTGTACAGATCTACTTGGACCAAACTCGATGTAAACGCTCATGTTGACCATGAAAATTGGAGCATTCACTTATAAGTTCATTTTTCTAAATATGATTTAGACGAACCAAATTATATGAATTAGCCAGAAAGTTTTCAAGGTCAGTGGGAGCGTATAAATTACATGCGAGGCATCAAAGGGATGGAACATTTATTTTGACAAAGTGATCAAAAGGTTTGACACTTTATCAAAAATAGATATGAGCCATTTGAAATGACCAGTAAATAATTTTAATGATTATCATAAGGTACGATTAGCTGGATGAGATCTAGGGAAATAAAATATTATGGATTCCGAAAGACCAAGTGAATTATTTGAATAAGATTCATATGGTTGGTCTAACATGAACATAGAAACCCCTTAAGTCTATACTATAGACGGTTTTAGCAGATCCACTTACGAAGGCTCTACCACATGAAGTCTAGAAAGACTTATGTGTAAAAACGGTATTAGATACCGAAATAAATGGGCCTGAGTGCAAGTGGGAGATATAGAGAGATGATGCCCTCGAGGCTATTTATCTCTGTGTGTATAGCACAAACGTCTTGTTCGAAATAACAGTAAGCTGTTTAGTAGTAATTTATCTAAGTTATTTTATAATGTAGTAAACATTAGATATTTACTTAGGTAAAGTCCTGAGACTTTAAGCAAGGTCAAACATGTATGGAGATGAGTATCTCGATAATGGAGAAATGTTTGACCGTCTGTAGCATAAGTCTAAAAGGGTTCGTGGTCGTAGATGTTTTCGAGACAAGGATATCGAAACATCGGATAGACCATTGTGTGTTAGTCTTCACCGTTTAGCGGTGGCGATGATCTCATGATCGTTTGACTTGGCGAAGTCGAAGACGAAACACAGGTGCTCATTAGAGAATGAGTTCACTGAACGAACCACAAGAGTTATCATATGGTTATATTGACCAATCTGTCAATGATAACTCTTAGTGATGATAGGCAAGTTGGTCTTTTGACTTGAGGTCATTTTACGAACCGGTGTGTGAACGGTGCCACTTAGATCATTGACCTAACTTCGAGGCTAGGCCTATCGAAAGGTCTTTGATTGGGTGTCACTTGATGCAAACGAGGAGAGTAATGACCTCGAGAGGATTCGTCTCTCCCGGTCAATGGGAGTTAGTGTCGTAGAGTTAGTTTGGTCTTTAGTAAAATCTCTGATCAGAGTATGTTGGAAGAAGTCCAACATTAGTTGACTAAAGATCGATAGAAACTAACCGGAGTCAAGTTATTGGGGTTGACAGTTTCACCGTATCCTAGACTTGATCTACACGACATAGTTTAGACGAAGAGACTATAACTGCGGAACTCATCACGGAAACAGTCAGGGTGATCCCGACAATACTCATGTCGATGAGTCAACCATATAATGATGATTCTGAAGCAGGGACGGCAACCACTACTCGTGGTCACGCCGTATAGGGCTTCGAGCCCAACCTGTTGTAAGGGTCAGGCTGTAGGGTCTCACACAGAGTGCGACCTTCGTCTAGTAATAGGTAGAAACGATTAGGGAGAATATGCATTTGATGCAAGGGATAAAATATTGCAAAAGATGTTTACAATTATCTCCTGCATTCGGGATAAATGATCCTGAGTGCAAGTGGGAGATGTTTGGGGATATGCCCTCAGATCATTTGTATTTGATGCAAATGAAAATTTAAGCTTAGATATGGACTATTTTGCATTTGATGCATACCGGATTAAAGGTGTCGTAAATAGTTTACGACAATATTTAATATGATAAACGCTTGGAAAAGGTTACCTAGATGACGGGATCGTCCCGCTCTAAGCGCAGGTTCAAACCGCGTCAAAAACGGAGTCCAAATGCACAAGTTATAGCCAAAACAAGTCAGCCCAAACTGTTGGGCTGAACCCAGCGAAAATGGAGGCCCACCAAGCCTGAATTTTCTGGTTAAGGTTTTTTAAACCCCGGGATTTTTTTGACGGCTGGATTTTCCATCTTTGAATGGTTTTGGCTAACTTTGGACGATCAATTGGAGGGTCAAACGGACTCCGATTGACTCGCTGTTTTTTCCTATGCGTTCACCATTGAACGCCCTTTGATTTGGTAGGTTGTACCAAGATTGAAGCTCAACAGTGAGGGAGTTAAAATTCACGAAAGTTTGCCCTTTGTGAAAGGCAAACTAACTTGATTTAAGTAACTCAAATTTAATAGTCCCACATCGGTTGTGGAGAAAGGGGAGAGTCGGCCACCTATATAAATAGGGGTCTCCCCCTTCCTCCAAACTCGTCCCAAGCTCAAGATCTGAGCAGCTCCCGTAAATGTTGGAGCACGCTCGGATCGAGGCTTAAATTATATTCTTCTTCTCCCTATATTTCTTCCTTACTCCTGAGGGCTCTAGCAAAGCCGCAAAGGATTTCGGATTCGGATCCGAAATCTTGGCGAAGGCTTTCACCCGCGTGAAACTTTCTTCGGCGCGTGGTTGGCTCGGCAACACGAGGATTGCTCGCCTTGGGATGCGGAGCGGTTCAAGGAGTGGTTCGAGGAGTTACTCGGCGTGGGATGGGGAGCGGCTTGGAAGACGGTGCAGAACATCTTGTCCTCCCCAGGGTTGAGATTCCGGGTATGTTTTTAGAAGCTTTCGTTTTAATTATTCGCAGTAGTTTAAATCCCTCTTGGGGTGGTCAGATCCACCCCGAGTTGGCAGAGATCCTGGCTAAGAGGATCTGGTTCCTTAGGGCTGCATGTTAATTAGATTAACATAATTTTTCCGCTGCAATTTTTATGTCTTTGTTCCGTCCGACTTAGGACGGGAATAGAGTTTTTGTGCCCTAAGGGTCCTAGAAAACCCTTCGAATAGAGTTTTTGTGCCCTAAGGGTCCTAGAAAACCCTTCAACTGCATGGATCTTGATCGACCGTGTAAAAGGGCTCGGCCCAAGACAAAGATAAGAGGAGCCACACGGTCATTTGTGAACTCCACACGACAGTGTGGAGAAGATGCCACATGAAGTGCACAAGCCTTACAAAGACGAAGATCTACTCACTACTTTTTGGTCATCTTCTATTCCTTCTATTTTCCAGCGAAGAGCATCACATTATGATTCCAACACATATTTATTTGCAGTTTTGGAGATCGGAGTGATTTTATTCATTTTTTGGTAGACGAGGCTGCAGTGCAGAATTGGCGACACGACCAAATGAAATGACCGCGTGGAAATCTATGCGACCGCACCGATACAGAGGCTGAAAGTGCGTAAAAAGATGTTTTGGAGCTCTGCGATGACGCGGTCAATTGTGACTTGACATGACTGCGTGAAATTGGAGTTTTTAAAGGGTTTTAAGCTGTTTTGTGGGTAAAATCGATGCGACCGCGTGGATCTTCCACGCGGTCGTTTTGGGTCGGGTTTTCTACGAACCCACTAGGGTTTTGGAGATGAATTTAAAGATTGGGCATCCGTCTTTGAGGGGGGATCGGCCATTAGTTTCGTTTTCTTCCTCTTTTTGATATCTTTTCTAAGTTTTAAAAGTATGAATAGGTTAGATTAGGTTTTTGCTTGGTTTTCCTTTGTGGAAGCGCTTGTAACAAGGATCTTGTAATTGCTACATTTGGGAAGCTAAGTATTTCTTTGTTTTCTTATTTATTATATGTCTCTGATGTTCTTTTTATTATCTCCTTGTTTATCTCTATGTTCTTTAATGGTTTGTGAGTAGTATTTTAATCTAGGGCTTGGTTAATCTCTTTTGTGGATTGATTATGGGATGAATTCTTTGTTTGGCTATTGAACCGTCGTATTAAGTTAATGCTTAGGAAGATTAGTATCCATGTAAATTTATTTCTTAGATTGATGGCCAACAGAAGTTGGGATTATTCTAGGGTTTCAATCCCTATGTGCGATTCATACTAATTATACCGCAAACGGGAGTTAGGACGTAATGAGAGCCCTCCTAGTATTGACCGAGTTTATGTCCCTAAAAATGACTGAACAGTGGTTGGGGAATATTGTCCATTTAATGCATCTGTCATGTGGCTACGCACTATGGGAGTAGGTTTAGTCACCCGAGAGATAGTCGTGTCATGCATCACGAAAGTGGGGGCACGAGATCATATGCGAGAAGACCCTATCATGGCATCACGGAAGTGGGGGTAGGTGATTTCCTCTAGGCCAGCCAACCTCACCCTAGGATGATTCTATAGCCATGCAACGAGTCCATTCGCGTGTTCAATCCACATTAGAGTGATAACTAGCCCTAGAGCCCTTTCCTTCTAATACATATTCCACATATCCTTCATATGGCTAACCACAACATAGGATTGATATAGTACTCAATTACCCAACCTCCCTACGGACGACCCATTTGCGCTACGACGACAGCCATGCGCTTACAGTTATAAATATTAAAGATACCACCTTTCTGACAATGACAAGGGGAGAGTTATTTGGGTTATGTGAAAATGCATGCTTCTATGCTCGTTTAAATGCAATTGATTCCATTTTGCATCGTTTTCCATATTACCCCCTTATATGCATTTGTGTGTATTTTTACATTCTTATGTGGTATGCATATAAATAGGAGGAGCCATTAGCTTGTGCTGTTTGATAATGTTTATCATTTTCACATAATGGGGGTCATCATCAAAAAGGGGGAGATTGTTGGGTATTGGCCAATTAGCCCACTTTTGTTTTGATGATGATCACCTAATTTTGTAGTTGCTAATGACTCATTGTTTTAGTCTCAGATTTATATAAAGTTTATCTTGATGAGGAGACAAAACAATATGTGTGGGGATGATGGTTCAAGGCTATAGAGAAAGGTGATTCATGAAGGTATTAGACTTCATTGTATTTCATTTCATTCTTCATGTAATCTTGTTTTTCTTTCATAGATTATATGTAGCCTTGAATAGATGCATAACACACACTCATTATGATTATTTACCATCATAGGGTTCCTTAGATTCATGTTGAACCCGCCTCATTTGATCCATTGCTCAAAACATACTTGGGTGTGCTTTTTGGAGCTGGACGGGGGCCTGGTGAAGGCTCACCAGATGCTTGGCCTGTCGGATTAATTAATCTACTGACATAGCCAAGGGCAATCGCCTGATGGTCTATGACTAGTCGTATAAGCAGTGGTACATATTCCTAGTACATGTACTTTAGGCGCATGTCAGTTGAGCCAAACTTTCTATGCTCTCTGTCTTTTTGGACCCTAAATTGCAACCGTCTGAAGAAGGCTTACCAGATGTCTGTACAGTGGATCAAACATCTGGTAAGTGTCCTTCAGACACCTGATGCTGGGAGATTGGAAGTCCATCTCATTCTGCCAGACGACTGGAGTTGATTTCCCAGGCGCCTGAGCAGTTGATCAGGTCCATGGGTCATGAACTCCAGACGTCTGGTTGCTCCAGAATCTGTCCATTTATAGCCGTTGGGTGAGATTTTTGAGGAGCCATTTTCTTGTCTTTAGTGCAAGATTGAGGTCTTATTTAAGCTCGGTTTGGAGGCAATTTTTGGCATCAATGCTCATTGATATTGAACTCATTTAGAGCCAAAAACTAAGGGCATTTTTCTCTCTCTCATTTTCTTTTTCATGTTGGTTAAAAGTGTTTACGCATTGAGATTGCATCACATGATAGTTTTACAAGTGCATCATCTTCTACATCAAGCACTTGATGTTTTCAATCTTTATGCCTTCACACACATGGTAAGATTTATCAAGGCATAGGTAAGATTGTTCTTTTTCATTTTTTGTTACGAAACCGAGTACTCGAACTGTGAGTATATAGTGGGGGTTTACTCCACTTGGAGAGTTTCTCTTCATATCCCGGTTTAGAAATTAAACTCGTGAAGAGTGATCATGTGTGTCCCATTTTAGGGAGTACTAGTGGATAAGCCATCACTCCGGTTTAGGAGGATGTGTCTGGATTAGTATCACCAGTGTAGGGATCTAAACCAGGATAAATATTATGTGTTTGTGTTTGCATTATCTCTTTGTTTCATAATCGTGTATAATTATATTCTACATTGCTTAATTAGTTTTAATTAGCATTTTAATTGCATATACACTACTCATGCCCTCTACTGTGTTGATTAGTGGACATAGATCCTACAACAATGAGCACACACAAACAAGAGAGATTTATCTTGGTTTGGCCTACCCTTGGCCTAAATTAAACATCCACTAAATCACTCTCACCAAAAGAGCAAAGTGCCTCAAACTATAGAGCTTCTACAACCTTGCCACTTCAACAATAAGCGATCTTCCCAATTATAATCAATACCTCTTCACAAAGAAGACATCACGCACTTGAGGCTTTTCAACTACAAATCACAAGCACATTCATAAGTACTTACCACCACACCCTTATGTGGATTTTACAAACCTTTTCTCTTGAAGTTGAAGTTGTTCTTATACCCTTCCTATAGCTAATGAAAATTGATGCTCTTTTAAGTGTATTTTGTGGTTATAAGAAAATCTATTGATCTTAATAAAAATAGATGTTGAAAACACTTGGAGATCAAAGAAATAATTTTGATTCAATCTCAAATTGAACAAGATTAAGCTTGTGAGATTTGAATCAAGAATGGCCAAGAAGTCTTTGCTTAAAAGCTTTTAAAACAAATCAAAACTTTGGCCTAAAGAGAGAAAAATCTTTCGAAAGCCTAGAGTGTTAAAAATTTGCTTTAGAAAACTTAAAAATTGTTCAAGAACTTCGTGCTAAATCCGTTAGCCAATGCTTCACATATAGAGGCAAATTCTGTCTAAGTTCCCCAAATTATCCCTCCATCGGGCAAATTCGTCACACTTCTGTAAATCCCAGAGCTAGTCAAATTTTACCATTATGACCATGGTAGTCGATTCCTATATAAGGAGTAGTCGACTCTTATATAAGGAGTAGTCGACTCCTGGCTAGTAGTCAGCTCCTTGAACAATAGTAGTCGGTTACTTTTAAATTACAGTAAGTACTCAAAATTTCGTAGTTCAAAGTAGTTGACTCCTACTATGATGTGGGTTGATGGGGGTTACGCTACGTGCTGCAGGGTAGCAGGGGGCATGTTCTCACTGTTGGAGACTGTTGGCCTAGTTAGCCTACTAACTAGGTCACACTTTTAATTTTGATGATGACAAACAAGTCACATGCTACTAATATGTTTGTTGAGTGACTTTCATATCAAAATAAGGCTACAATGACCAAAGGATAATTTGGTAATTTCTACATCATTCAACTTGCCCTCAAGATGCTCAAAGATCATAGTCCATGATCAAAGCATAGCATAATAATTCTTCATGAATTATATCTTCAAAATTATGGCAAAAAATCAAGTAGAACATGAAGGGGCAATTTGGTAATTTTGCCTTGGTCAAATTTCTCTAGAAAGTCAAAGCATGAGGGAGAAGGATTCAAGTTCATGAAGAATTGCAAATTGGGTCTACTACTAGAGTTCAAGTGCAAATGCACCTCAAAGAGTTCATGTTGGCTACAAGAGTTCATGTGCACCAAAACTTCTAGTTGGATACTAGAGTTCATGATCAACACAAAGTCAAGTGCATGTTCATGTGCAAAACAAACTCAAGAGTTCTAGTCAACTACAGAGTTCAAGTGCAACACTAATTCAAGTAGACTTCAAGAGTTTATGTGCAATTGCACCAAGAATTCATATGGACTACAACTACAAGAGTTCATGTGCTAGTGGGACTTGGATTTCAACACCATATATATATATCCTCCACATGCACACGACCAAGACAATCTAGAGGAAACAAAAAGAGAGAGAGGAAAATAAGAAAAGAGCAAACCGCAACCTTCATCATCCAAAACCTTAGTAAACGAAGTTGGCTGGCCCTACCCTCTTTAAAGATATAGTACATGGACGGCCACATCTCCTCATGATCTAGCAAGTGGCCACATCTCCTATTAAAGCAAGCACCTCATCTTCTCTCCCAAAGCTCTAGCAAAGGGATGGCTACCATCTTCCAACAAAAGTCCTCGCAAGAAGCAAGGCCGACCACATCCATCCTCAAAGACACAAGCAAGGCTCGCCTTCCCTTTGGTTCTACTCAGCCTTCTACTTCCTCTTGGCACTCAAGCTAGGTCAGCAGTCAAGCCAGCACGCAGCCAGTTTCAGGCCAGCACTCAAGCCAGCACAGAGTCCATCATAGATCTAGATCTAGGCCAGTGCAGGCCATGCCAAATCAACATAGATCCAGACTTTGGCAGCCTGCAGAAAAGCCACTGCAGATTTTAAAGGTGCAGTTTTAGTCACAGAACTTTCAAGAGCAATACCTTGAGCTACATAAGTCTGATTGATGCATCGTTTTCACTGACACAATCACAATTCATCGATCTATGCTATGGTGATATCTATCTGATTTTTTTACTTTAGCCTTAGATTAGTTAGTATTATTTTTTTTCGTAGAGTCGTATTTTTGTATAGCTTCATACAGAGGCTATCTTTGGGCTTATATGCTCGAACTGATTTTTGTAACGGTTTGATTACTGTCACGCCCCGCTTCTCATTAGGCTTGGGGGCGAGGATGTGAACGGGCCCGCTTGTGCAAGTCAGAGGAGGTACTTTTGTTTTTCTTTCCTCCTTGACTTAACACAATAAGCGTCTGTGTGAAAAACCGCAGGTTCTTGCTTGCAATACTTAAAACAACACAGATAAATAAAACATTATTACAATCTCAACCATCTCAATGGAATTACAACAAGTGGAGAAAAGAAGAGTGGGTCTTATGACCCGTACAACAATGAAAAGAAGTGCAATGAAAGTTCACTGGTTCAACAAGTCTTGGTTCACTGGTTCAGCTATTGCAACTGGTCCTCCTGGCGCTATAGCTCGGGATCTGACATACATCCAAAAACATGAATGTATCTTAGCAAGGGTCTGCAAGTAGATGTTAGAACCCAAGGCAAGGTATACAAAATTATACTGAATTTAAGAGGTATTAAAGAATTAAACGAGATAATGACAACAAGTTTAATGATGAAACAAAGTGAAATACTCCTAACATGCAGTTCTAAGCAAAAGTAAAGTGAGCAGTTATGACATGGCAGTTATAACGAATTAAAGTAAACACTATAAACTTGGCAATCCTGATGTACGAGCAAGTGAACACGATTATTACAATTACAATGTGATGCCTTCTATCATGCATAGGATTCTCGCCTTTAGGATGTGATGAGTGGGTCGTTCTTCACACGGGGCCTACCGTGTTTGGCGCTAACCCACCGCATATGGGTGGTGCCCTTGAAGAGAGTACCCCGTCATACGCCTAGTAGCCGCTCAACCCTAACCCCACCCAAGAATGTTGTGCTGGACACGAGCCAGGCGCTAAACCGTCATATACTGGAACACGAGCCAGACTAGTCATATGTGACCCTACTGGAACACGAGCCAGACTAGTCACACATGACCGACGGAGTAGCCATATTACAAGCACGAATTCACGAATTTGCCAACTCACATGACATCACGAAAATCACGATTTCGCCTTCGAGGCGCACGATTTCACGATGTCTTACGCTAGTTAATTATTCTAAGACTTGCAGCAATTAAATAATATGACCATTTATCTTTACACAACAATTTCCATGGTTACAAGAGTATCGAGCAATATTTATAACGATTTAACAAAAGTGCAGAGTATGAGAATTTAACAAGTACGACATGAAAACTGATTTTCTTCGCTAATGTTTTGAAATAATATATATCAAATTATATGCCATTGGATCACATTTTCAGCCACGGATGTCGTGGTAGTGTTTTCACACGTCATTTCATGTGCAGGTTTTGAGTTATACAGCTTTACATGCAAAAGGCTAAAAGAGTGTCTACCTTCAAAAATTCAATATAAATTGCATACTTGCCTGATTTCGGTGATTCTAGTGCCGTTGGGTTCGTCTCGACGGGTATTACATGTTGGTACTGCTGGTTCTTTGTTTCGGTTAAACAATTCAATGAATTAGTTTTTTCGTGAATAAACACTATATTAAAATAACCTCTAAAACGGGTTCGTCTAATTTTATCAGGTTCTCCGGCTAGTTTAACGTCTATATGGTGTTACGCTAACAGGGTACGCCTTATTACATGCCAGTATTATTATTCTAACATTAGTTAATAGTTATTTAACATGCTGAAATTAATCTAATTAGTTGATGTAACGACTGCTTTTCATGTATCTGGATTTAATATAATATAATATATGTTTTGGTGGATTTTCTCCTCTTGTGTGGTTTTCGTCTCCGTAGATTTCATTTTCGATCGATTCGTCGTATTTTCTCGCTTCTTCCTTAGGATTGTCGATTTCGAAGTGTCTCGCTCGTGACGGACTTCATAACGGTCGTATCTAACTATTAGATCAAGCCTAGGAGTCTTAGGAATCGATCCCGGGGCCCCGCGCTCCGTATCGGTACTTTCTGTGCTCATTAGCCGGTGTAAGAAGGGCCACCGACCGACTAGATGACGATCCAGTCGGTCGGCAATCCTTCTTGGACCGACTAGTTAGCTTTCTAAATTTCTCAGGAGTTACTGTTTATCGTTAGTCGGTCTAAGAACGTTGGTTGACCGACTAGGTTGCAAACTAGTCGGTCAGCAATGCTTCTTGAACCGACTAACTCATCATACTATTTTTGTATCAGTTACTGTTCACTCTTAGTCGGTCTAAGAACGTTCATCGACCGACTAGATGCCAAACTAGTCGGTCAGTATTTGTTCATGGACCGACTAACTCTAGAATCCTATTTTCGTTCAGGAGTTACTGTTTACACTTAGTCGGTCTGCGTTGGTCGACCGACCGACTAGTTGCCAAACTAGTCGGTCAGTGGTTGCTCTTTGACCGACTAACCAGTGTTAAAACCCTAATTTTTGGGCAGCCGCCAGCCTAGCCTATTTAAACCCAACCCATTCGACTTCTTCTTCTCCAACACGACCCAAAACCCTAAAAACTTCCCCCTTCAGCCCCCATCTTCCTCCAAGCTCCATTTCTCCATTCCAAGCCCTAGAATCATCATCCAATCCATCCATTCACTCCATATACCCCTCATCTTCCCCAAATCTCCATCAAAACCCATCAAAATCCCCAAATCCCCCAAAACCCTAGTTTCCCCAAACTTCTCCATTCGCTTCCAGATCTGATCCTAGGGTTCCCCGGAGTGTTCCTTCCGTCTCCTCTCGGTAAGAAATCGATCTACCGTTGTTTTTATAACTTATTTATAATTTTGGTGAAACCCTAATTAATTTCATGTGTTTGGTGTTTGTTTCCCCCTAAACAGCGATTTCCTCGTAGATAGCATCCGTGTGACGAGGTTGATCGCCATCCCCGGTGCTAGGCAAGTGAAACTTGCCACTTAGGGTTTAGGCCATGTTTTAGGCCATTTTCTTGTTATAGGCGTAAAAGAGGATAGGCGACGAAATGATACTCGCCTAGGTGCAAACTGGGGAATTAGCTTGACAACGAAGCTAATTCCGACATTTAGCATGTTGCACAAATACCATGTCATGTTTACTTTCCATTAACGGTACGCAAATTAAATGTCATGTCATTGCATTGTTTTGGTGATCCCGTGATTGCGTAGCTTTGCTACACTACTTGTGTTACCTGGCTCGTGTTCCAGAAGCGAGCCCTGTAGTTGGAAACCCCAACGCTCGATATTGAATTGTGAACTAAGAAACAAGCTCCCGTGCGGGGCAACCCTGGCTCACTTGCTGGGCTCATGTTCAGGGACCCTGGCTTGTTTAGTGCGGGATGGGGTGAGGGTTAAGCGGCCATTCAACTGGGAGTCTGTTTGATCAACAACTGCAGTTGTAAGGCGTAAACTCTTTGAGGTGGGGTAGTGTTTGGGACCGATCGGACTGACATGCTAGCCATTCAGCGAAGGGCGCAAACATCTACAAAACAACCGTGAAATGTGAATCGTGTTTAGTGCCGATCGGTCTGAATGTTTACCATTCAGCGAAGGGCGTAAACACCAACAATGTGAATTGATTGAGATTGATAGTAGCGTGACTACTCTTGTCTTGTCTTGTCTTGTCTTGTCCCGATGATTGTTCTCTTGTACAAACTGTCTTGCCATGTTTTAAATTGTGCACTCATGTTATAACTGCCATGTCATGCATACTAAACTGCTAGGTTGCTAGTTGCCTTACTTTCAGTTTCCTTGCCCAAGTCTTTTAGACTTGCTGACATGTGCCCCTTTACTCTTTTGGGTGACACGTGTTAGATCCCGAGCCCGAGTACCTCGTTAAGGACGAGGTGTTCGCTGACGCCGAGCCTGAGCTTGTGTTTGACGGGGAGTACGTGGACACTGGGGACCAGTCCTAGTGTCTTCGTGTGTTTTACTTTTGTTAGACAGTTGTTTTGTTATCGGTGCGTGGCACCTATACTTTGCTTTGTTGTTGTCGTTTCTTTTGTTGGCCTTGTTCTGGGCCTTTAGACTCTTTTCTTTTAGCCTGGTGGCTTTTCTGGATGTTGAACTTATTTGTGATGCTGGACAATATTTGTGAGATGTGAATTTTATTTCAGTCTCTCCTTGTGTTATTATTGCTATTCTGTTGTGGTTACAGGGACCTGTTTTTGTATTGTGGACGCTTATCGGGTTTGGGGCTTCACAGCTCCACTCTCGTGCGGACCTTTTCACGTACTCGCCTCCATTTTAGGGAAGCGGGTCGTGACAGTTGATATTAGACCTATCACTAACAACCTGTTAATTAACCTAATACTAACTAATGATAGGGTTTATTATCATGTTAACATTATATTTAAAACCCCCACCTACTATCACCTACTTTAATATTAATATAATTTATCATGTTAACATATTAACTTACCCGCTCTCTCTCTCTCTCTTTTTAAAATCCCCTTCATTATAACAAGGCTGCCATTTCCTATATTTAATTAGTCAACACCCCTTTATCACCCTCTCTGTCACTCTTCCCCATTCTATCTCTTTCACTTCTGTCTTCTTTATTTCTTTAGTTTTTTTTGTTTTGAAACCTACAGCAGCAAGCAACAAGGCTTGTGCGAAAAACAGGAGGAAGGGGATCTTCACCTATGCGAGGAGGGAGGGAATCACGTACGGTGGCCGGCGGGCGGGGATCCCCTCCGGCGACGGGATCCGGCGATGGGCAGCGGCGGCTCCGTGCTGGGCGGCGTGCGCGTGGTCGGGGGTGGTGGTCGGCCTTCAGCGAGATGGGGATAAGGATTTGGATGTAGAGGGTTTGATTTGAAGTTGGAAGAATTTGAATTTTGTTTAAGATTTGGTTTCATTTTGATTTTACCCTCAAATCTGAATTTTTTTTGTTCCATCAATCTTGATTTCTGGCTTTGATGAAGTTGGTGGAGGATTTGGGCTCAATTGTTTAAGGGCTTGTGAAATTGGGTTCTGATTTTGGTTTTGGTTTGGATGAGAAGAATGAGATTGATAGTTTGATTGTTGTTGGTGTGGGGAAATTGGGTGATGAAATCTGGCTGGAGGATTTTGGGCTGAATTGTTTGATCAGGGAGGAGGAGAAGGTTGCAGGGAGATGGAGGAATTTCTGTCGTTGCATGTTGTTTGCTGTCGTTGATTAGAAATATTGGGATGGAGGGGATTGCCTATTGATGAAGGAAAGCTGGATATGGGGAAGAGAGTTGTTGGGGAGATGTTGGAGGGTGGTTGCTGACAGTAGGGGATTAATTAAGTTAGGTAATTAAGGTAAGTTAAAATGGTAATTAGTGAAAATAGATAAAATAATATCACACGGAAATTATGATTTCGCCCCTAAACTATACATGCCCGGAAAATTACGAAAAAGATACCGCAGGTTCGCATCGTCGCGAGGATCACGATTACGACGACCATTTTAAGATTTGAGCGATAATAAAAATATGAAAAATCATTTACTCTGATATCATTTTAAAATCGTTTTGAGCACAAAATCGTATATCATGAAACCCGGTCGTTACATCATTTGATCTAGGGTTAATTAGGGGTAAAGTTAATTAGTAAAGTAATTTAGTAAATGGTAAAGTAGTGACTGAAAGCAATTAGTAATTGGAAAAAGTAATTAGTAAAACTAGTTAGTAAAACTAATCCATAAATGTAATTAGTAAAACTATTTAGTAGATGGTAGAAAGGTAAATGTGATTAGTAAAAGTGATTAATGAATATGAAAAGTTATTTTAATAATAGTATCTAAAAATTTAATTAGTTTAAAGATCTTATTATTTAAAAAAATGTTTTTTAAAAAAGTATTTATACTAAATACGGGTAGTAACAGATACGGGCCATCATATCCTACCCACCTTATACAAATTTCGTCCTCGGAATTTCTTAAGATTTGAGTTCATTAAGAGATGCCGATAATACTTATGCATCTCATCGTATTTCTACGAGATAAACTCTAACCTGAAATACTTCGAGACGAAGAAATGAAATTGGTTAGGGGAAAGACATAAGTGATGTGGTTAAGACTGAGTTTCAAAAAGAGGTCTGGATGACTAAGCACCGTCGATGGCCTTAACCGTTAATGGGCAAGTGAAAAGGCTAGGGACGGCTACCCACGATGTGCAGGGACAAGGGTGAGTGATTAATAACAATGTGTGTTTATATATATACTTACTACTGCAACCCCAATATTCTAACACATTGGTTGTTAAACCTATAACCTCAAACAAGTGTTCCTAAAATAAATCATCGCTTCTCGTCTCGTCACTGAATAATGTTACAACTATAAGCATATCATGAACTTAAATACAGGTTCAATACTTCCCCTTTCTTTTTGATTTCTATCTCATAATTCTTGCCTTAAACAATTAATACTTTAAACAAGGCAACCTCGGAATGGAAAATATCAACTATCCTTAACCAACACTTCTTACAAATTTCCTCACTCCTTCACTCATCATTGCTATTAAGACAGTAATATCTTCTCGGTTGTCTTTAATGTACGATATCCTCTATACCCAAGTTCTCCAAAAACTGTACATTCTCATTGGTTGTCTCATCCGTAATGTATCATTCCTTGTCATTGTATAGCCTAACTTGTAAAACTATAATTGTGACATCATCTAATCCCAACCTGATTCTTATCTCAAGCAATTGGTATAACGACGCTTAACCAAATACTGATACATGATAATAAGTACCAATGCGTCTAGTATACGTCACCATCTACCATCAACATTTACCATGCTCCCAACTCATCGTGATAATTCATAAGTCTAATTAACAAATTATTAAATCACATCTCATTATTTCTTATTGAATCTTATCCTAAGCACTTAGATTAATTTACGCAACTATCCATTTGTATCAACATATCATATCATTTCCGACGTCTCCATCACCCTATCCGTACGATGAAGTCTTGTTGCTTTACATACTCTACTAATTATCATCGTCATCATAAATCATGTAATGTCTACAAGGCTACTCTCAGCTGCTACTAATATAAATTCCAAATCCGTAATGTACTCGTCTTCCTGTGTATCATTCATAGTATGGTATCCTATTGAAGCCGTTATGTATGGGTATATCCAAACGTGAAATATAACTCTTGATCACATCATTCTATCTATCCTATTATAAACAACTACACCTTTCATCATCCCAAATTACTCCTATCCGTAATGATAATCCCTTATAATAATAATCGTATCTAACATCCTATCAACATAATGCACAACAAAATTCAATACTACTGATGATAGAAATAAAGGTAGAAGAAAACATTTTTTTTAAAAAAAACAGGGTTATAACGCAAATTGAAAACTAATCTCGCTAAAAATGGTAATAAGTAAATAGATACACTAATGTGGTAATCAAGAGATAGTGTAGGATACAGAGTTGTTAGATGTAGCAAAATCAAGTTTGCGACGAATGGTTTTCAGGTGAGGCAAGGATATGGAGTTAGCTTGATCAGAAAGATGATCTTACAGGTGCAAGAAGTAAGAACAAACATGCATATACGAGTGAAAAGTAAAGTACTGGTGGCTACTCAAGTGTGGTAAGTAAAGTGCATGTAATGTATAAAGTAAAAGTGACTGTGCAAGTGCAACAGTAACGACGGTGGCATGGCATATGGTAGCAACAATGTTTTAACCAACAAGCATTGTGATGAAAATAATAAGACAACTAGGTAGACGCAGTAATATTGAAAGGGACAAGTAATGAGCGAGCATGAGGAAAACAACATCGTTTGACCATCTAATGGTGTATGCTGGCCTAATAATAAGAAGTCTAGCTTAACTCCCAAACTAGCCAGACAGTCAGGGCTTGAAGGCACAGGTCACTTCTATGACCGCAGGACAAGTCCTTTGGTTGACCAACCCCCTTCCCATTATTTTCTAGACACTGATCCAGTAGTAATAAGACCGCTTATTATTATACCGTTCCATCATGTTCGAGTGGTCTCGACTTAGTCTGTAGAACAGTAGTATCAAATCAGAAGTCGTGACAAGAGTTAGCTTGATCAGGTGGCATAAATTGGTTATGAATGATTAACCGGGAGAGAGGTAGGTGTGTGTAAATATGTGACAATATCCTAATAACTTATATAAGGATAGTGAGTAGGTGGTATAAGTTAAACAGTAGATAAGCACAGACGAAAGGGTCATGGGTGCAGAGATGTAGTGTTTGTTTCGTAAATGGAGATAGATTTTTTTTTAAACAAAATTTTAAAGTACAAATACGATGGATACAAAATTAATACAATGAAATATTTAAAGTTTTGTCTAGCATAAAAAGTATTTAAAATTAGCATATGGTCGATTGTTTTGAAATCCGTTGTAGTATGGTAAGAAAGATAATGACATACATAATCATGACTCACGTCCTTGCAGTCCAACGGACATGGCCAGGGAAGTGACTAAGTCAGGATCACTTATCCCTAGTCTAGCCAGGGTGATCCAACAAACTTAGCCAAGCACGTTGACCGGATCATGGTCCATTGAAGGAAGCTTATCATTTATATGTGTGCCATCAACAAAGGTTTTTTTTTGTTTTGTTTTGTTTTGTTTTTTTTCAAATATATAACAACTAATTAACCCTATTAACTAGTTAAATCCTAAAAATTCAAAATTTTAGGTTTTGTTAATGACTTTTTATTAAGTCTCTATCAATTGTACAGTTTTATTCATATCGAAAATTACTTGGATTATCGACGAAGGAGATTATTAGCGAAAGTAGAATCAGTATAGTAATGTGGATGATTCAAAAGGATAAAGTTGGCTGTCAGGAAGATCACGTGAATCGAGAGCAATGATTAGAGTAGGGTGAACAAATGCGGGTACCGGTGGGAAATGATTAGTGAAAGGCTACGATAGATTCCTAAGGTCATAAAGTGGAATGTAAAAATGAAGGGAGATTAAAAATCAAGGATATACTGCTTTGGTTGACTAAGGATCAGGAAACTTAGGACTGGAATTTTCTAATGAAGTTGATCGGGGTAGAAGATTCTAGGGAAGGTATTGTTTGATGGTTAAGATTGTAATATTATATATGCTGTGTTAAAGTATTTTGCATGAGCATTGACCTGCATGGGCCACCACTAAAACATGTCACACCCCGCTTCCAATTAGGCTTGGGAGCGAGGACGCGAACGGGCCCGCTTGTGCAAGTCAGAGGAGGTACTTTTGCTTTTCTTTCCTCCTTGACTTAACACAATAAGCGTCTGTGTGAAAAACCGCAGGTTCTTGCTTGCATTACTTAAAATAACACAGATAAATAAAATATTATTACAATCTCAACCATCTCAATGGAATTACAACAAGTGGAGAAAAGAAGAGTGGGTCTGATGACCCGTACAACAATGAAAAAGAAGTGCAAGGAAAGTTCACTGGTTCAACAAGTCTTGGTTCAATGGTTCAGCTATTGCAACTAGTCCTCCTGGCGCTATAGCTCGGGATCTGACATATATCCAAAAACATGAATGTATGTCAGCAAGGGTCTGCAAGTAGATGTTAGAACCCAAGGCAAGGTGTACAAAATTATACTGAATTTAAGAGGTATAAATAAATAAACGACATAATGACAACAAGTTTAATGATGAAATAAAGTGAAATACTCCTAACATGCAGTTCTAAGCAAAAGTAAAGTGAGCAGTTATGACATGGCAGTTATAACGAATTAAAGTAAACACTATAAACTTGGCAATCCTGATGTACAAGCAAGTGAACACGATTATTACAATTACAATGCGATGCTTTCTATCATGCATAGGGTTCTCGCCTTTAGGACGTGATGAGTGGGTCGTTCTTCACACGGGGCTTGGCGCTAACCCACCGCATACGGGTGGTGCCCTTGAAGAGAGTACCCCGTCATACGCCTAGTAGCCGCTCAACCCTAACCCCACCCAAGAATGTTGTGCTGGACACGAGCCAGGCGCTAAACCGACATATACTGGAACACGAGCCAGACTAGTCATATGTGACCCTACTGGAACACGAGCCAGACTAGTCACACATGACCGACGGAGTAGCCATATTACAAGCACGAATTCACGAATTTGACAACTCACATGACATCACGAAAATCACGATTTCGCCTTCGAGGCGCACGATTTCACGATGTCTTACGCTAGTTAATATTCTAAGACATGCAGTAATTAAATAATATGACCATTTATCTTTACACAACAATTTCCATGGTTACAAGAGTATCGAGCAATATTTACAACGATTTAACAAAAGTGCTGAGTATGAGAATTTAACAAGTACGACATGGAAACTGATTTTCTTCGCTAATGTTCTGAAATAAGATATATCAAATTATATGCCATTGGATCACATTTTCAGCCACGGATGTCGTGGTAGTGTTTTCATGCATCATTTCACGTGCAGGTTTTGAGTTATACAGCTTTACATGCAAAAGGCTAAAAGAGTATCTACCTTCAAAAATTCAATATAAATTGCATACTTGCCTGATTTCGGTGATTCTGGTGCCGTTGGGTTCGTCTCGACGGGTATTACATGTTGGTACTGTTGGTTCTCTGTTTTGGTTAAACAATTCAATGAATTAGTTTTTTCGTGAATAAACATTATATTAAAATAACCTCTAAAACGGGTTCGTTTAATTTTATCAGGTTCTCCGGCTAGTGTAACGTCTATATGGTGTTACGCTAACATGGTACACCTTATTACATGCCAGTATTATTATACTAACATTAGTTAATAGTTATTTAACATGCTGAAATTAATCTAATTAGCTGATATTAGACCTATCACTAACAACCTGTTAATTAACCTAATACCAACTAATGATAGGGTTTATTATCATGTTAACATTATATTTAAAACCCCCACCTACTATCACCTACTCTAATATTAATATAATTTATCATGTTAACATATTAACTTACCCTCTCTCTTTTTTAAAAAAATCCCCTCCATTATAACAAGGCTGCCACTTCCTATATTTAATTAGTCAACACCCCTTTATCACCCTCTCTGTCACTCTTCCCCATTCTGTCTCTTTCACTTCTGTCATCTTTATTTCTTTAGTTTTTTTTTTGAAACCTACAGCAGCAAGCAACAAGGATTGTGCGAAAAATAGGAGGAATGGGATCTTCACCTATCGAGGAGGGAGGGAATCACGCACTGTGGCCGGCGGTCGGGGGTCCCCTCCGGCGGCTGGCGGTTCCGGCGGCGGGATCCGGCGATGGGCGGCAGCGGCTCCGTGCTGGGCGGTGCGCACGTGGTCGGGGGTGGTGGTCGGCCTTCAGCGAGATATGGAGAAGGATTTGGATGTATAGGGTTTGATTTGAAGTTGGAAGAATTTGAATTTTGTTTAAGATTTGGTTTCATTTTGATTTTACCCTCAGATCTGAATTTTTTTTGTTCCATCAATCTTGATTTCTGGCTTTGATGAAGTGGGTGGAGGATTTGGGCTCAATTGTTTGAGGGCTTGTGAAATTGGGTTCTGATTTTGGTTTTGGTTTGGATGAGAAGAATGAGATTGATAGTTTGATTGTTGTTGGTGTGGGGAAATTGGGTGATGAAATCTGGCTGGAGGATTTTGGGCTGAATTGTTTGATCAGGGAGGAGGAGAAGGTTGCAGGGAGATGGAGGAATTTCTGTCGTTGCATGTTGTTTGCTGTCGTTGATTAGAAATGTTGGGATGGAGGGGATTGCCTATTGATGAAGGAAAGCTGGATGTGGAGAAGAGAGTTGTTGGGGAGATGTCGGAGGGTGGTTGTCGACAACATGGGATTAATTAAGTTAGGTAATTAAGGTAAGTTAAAATGGTAATTAGTGAAAATAGATAAAATAATATCACACGGAAATTACGATTTCGCCCCTAAACTATACATGCCCGGAAAATTACGAAAAAGATACCGCAGGTTCGCATCGTCGCGAGGATCACGGTTATGATGACCATTTTAAGATTTGAGCGATAATAAAAATATGAAAAATCATTTACTCTGATATCATTTTAAAATAGTTTTGAGCACAAAATCGTACATCATGAAACCAGGTCGTTACATCATTTTATCTAGGGTTAATTAGGGGTAAAGTTAATTAGTAAAGTAATTTAGTAAATGGTAAAGTAGTGACTGAAAGCAATTAGTAATTGGAAAAAGTAATTAGTAAAACTAGTTAGTAAAACTAATCCGTAAATGTAATTAGTAAAACTATTTAGTAGACGGTAGAAAGGTAAATGTGATTAGTAAAAGTGATTAATGAATATGAAAAGTTATTTTAATAACAGTATCTAAAAAATTAATTAGTTTAAAGATATTATTATTTAAAAAATGTTTTTTAAAAGCATTTATACTAAATACGAGTAGTAACAGATACGGCCCATCACAATTACCACCTATAAGAGTGATCAGGTGTTGTAACAGTTTGGTCACCAAGTGTGATTAGTTCTTTTTATGGTTTCAAAAAGGGTTAAATCCTCAACGAGAGGTCGGACAGTAGGCAGGGACCCAGCTTCGTTAAAATCTGTGATTTGTTTTACTCTGATTATGTGTGTTTAATTTTTGTGCCATAAACTCTATTCATCCCCCTCTAGGGGTTTTCAATTGGTATCATAGCAGGAATTCATTTTAGACTCACAGTCTAGTGGAATTTCGTTCTTCACTATCGCACATAGTCCAAACATCACACAAAATCACTGATAATTCACAAGTGCCAATAAATTTTTTTGATGCCTTGATTTCTCCTTTTGCAGGTACTATGAATTCCTTAAAGACGGTAGTCTGACCTAATTTAGGCAATGAAGAGATCTAGGCCCTTATGTAAAAATTCAGAAAATTCTTGATGAACAACAAGAGAAAATTTGACAACGTATGGGGCGATACGTAAAAACAAAAGTGATGGAGATGAGGATAGCTAACCTAGTGCTTTCAGTGCAATAAAAATGGACACATGAAATCCGATTGACTTTTTATGAAAAGAGGAAAAGCAAAGGATGGCAAGAAGAAAGCTGGAAAAGGCATGCAAGCCACTTGTGGAGATAGTAATGCAAAGGAGCTTACTTCAAATGATGATGGGAAGAACAACGGAACATGATACAAGGCGGGAAGTGACAAGGTAAAATCTAGTCCGTTTGGTCATAAGTTTGAAGATGGTCTTATTATTAGTGATTACATGTTTTCTAACATGGAGGAAGCATATGAATATCTAGTATATCTCTTTCACGACATGACACCTAAATTTATTAAGCTAAAGAAACTTCGTGATTCTTTACAAGACCAACTTGCTAGTGCCAAACATGAGAGAGATGAGTTGGTCATTAAATGAAAAGAATTAAAAGAAATAATTGATAACATTGACGAAACTAAGTTAGAGACCAAGACTTTAGAATTAAAGGAAGCTAATATCAAATTAGCTAAGTTAGAACTTGAAAACTCTAATTTACTAAATATTTAAATGAGAAACTTAGCAACTTAAATTCTAAATATTCTAAACTTAATGTTTTAAATCTGGATACGTAAGGACCACACTATAAGTCTATGGACATTATCTAAGTATATTATTCATTCGAATTTATACTTAGGATAATGGATATCTTAACAAGACGTATTCTTAGGATAAATCGCCTTATGGGCATATATCCTCCTACATCTCCAACTTGCACTTAGGCTATTTATCACGGTATCTCATACCAATGTAGCATATCAGTCACATTGGACTGCACATGCCAATCCTAAGAGTGGATTTACTAACGAGTATCTATAATGCATTTTAATGGATTTTTATTCATACATCTTTTGATCACACAAGGTTGATCCTCGAAAATTGATTTGGATCAATTTTCCTTTTTTGTATAGCTAACTATTAGCTCATACTCTATTCTGAAAAAATAGAACAATTGGAAAAAGATAAGTCCAATTTAATAAAAGGAAAAATATTGTTAGTGAAATTGAAAAGAGTGAAAAAGAGAAAAATTATATGGTTAGGATCACAAAATTAGAGAAGGAAAATCTAGATCTTAGCAACACAATTAGAAAATTCACTAGTAGTCAAAAGAGTTTTAATGAGATGTTAGATGGGCCAAATAATCACTCTAACAAAGATGACCTTGATTTTAAAAAGATACAATCACCTAGAAGCCTGGAAAAACCATGGAAAAGAGATTTGCTAGACATATAAGCTCTCTATCTAGCATACATGATGAGAACATGTCTTCTTCTAAATCATAGCCACTCAAATGTTACATGCATTTATTGTAATAAGAAGGGACATGTCATTCATGATTGCTTTGCTCGTATTTATCCTAAGAATTACATATGGTTTCCAAATATAAAAAAAGCAAATTAAATCATCTGCTAACACTTCTGCTAAAACATGGATATCGAAAGGTGCATCTTCTCTTGCAGGTGCATCAACAGGATTCAGGTGATAGCATATATCGTGTTGACAAAAATCGGTGTTGATATGGACAAATGGAGGTAAAGAGGTTGAAAATACATGTGTCAAGGTATACTCTGTACCTTCATTATCTTTCAGGACACATTTGATGTGTTGGAAGATTCATAGTGGATCATGATATCATGGGCTACTTCATCTTTTTCATGTGCATATATGTTAGTCATTGATATCATCTGTTGGATATTCACACATGTATATCAATGATATTATTGAGATTTAAGAGCTATTTGATATGAAACTTGTTAGAAATCCTAGAAACATTAATATGATGATTTTTTATATTAATAAAGAATCCGCATACTTGTCCTCTCTAGGTATCTACTAGGTAGGGTACTATCTTGAAGTGGGTTATGACGCTTGTGTCCTCTCCCCCATCTCTTTGCTACCCCCTGGTTGCCCTAGTGAAGAATTTTGTAATGTTTAGATATTAATAAAGATACACACGTACTCGTAAAAAAAGAATCCAGATACTCAAATTGTGCATGATTGATTGTACATTATTAGTATGCTTAATCGTTTGAATTTAATGAGTTGATAAAGTTATATAATTTATAAAAATTTGTTGGATGATGTTTCTAAAAGATTGAATTTTTTTTATTTTCTTTACATAGATATATATGATTCTTTTTGAAGAATTGAGTAGTTGAAGTCAAATAGGTAGATGCCTTCATGCGTCATTATTCTAAGACAACAACATAGTAAAAAAATAGAAAGAGAAAGAAACAAAAAGAAAGAAAATTAGCAAAAGAAAAAGAAAGTGAAAAATTGAAAATTGAAAATTTTTTGATACCAGCGGCTAATAACCGGATTTCGGGGGTGTGTTGAGCAACATGCATGATTGTGGTAGATGAAGTAACCATTTAGCGCACCTCAACTCCAAAAGACCAGACATTTAACATCATGGAATCATATATTGGTTGTCTCCCTTCATTATGCTTGATAATCTATTCCAAAGAGATGAATATAGAAAATTTGTTTAAGACAATTCAAGAGTTTGATTTTTTGGACCTCTAAGCATGTACCAATTATTCAAGTAAACAAGTTGATGATAACTTCTTTTTATTTTTAGCAATGATGGCATGCTTTTGATGTTCATGACATTATGTGTGATTTGAGTTAGTGGGGAGTACACATTGATATGAAAGACATTATCAATTTTTGTTTCTTTGATATGCTAATATTGATTCATGTATATTACTTAAAAACTTTCAATGAATTTGATGATATGTTCTTGTTCATGTCTATGCTTTTCGATTGATGTCAAAAGGAAGAGGGGCAAAAAATTTGAGAAAGAGATGCATGGATTTAGGGAGAGCACGCCTATACATTTTGCATGATGTCAAAAGGGGAAGAGATAGAAAATTGAATATTGAGTTATGCAAGAATTTAGGGGGAGCATGAGAGAGCATGGGAGTTGAAAGAGTTAGAAAGAAAGTTGAGATGCATGAACTTAAGGGGAGCATGCCAAAATATTCATGAGAGTGCGTAGATAGGGGAAGCATTGTACTATATTCATGATCATGTGCATATGTTTTGACACAGCCCTATGCTTTTATCTCAATTTTCTATGCGTGTTTTCCATCATCGAGAAGGGAAGATTGTTGGCTTAATTAGCATACTAACTAGGTCACACTTTTAATTTTGATGATGACAAACAAGACACATGCTACTAATATGTTTGTTAAGTGACTCTCAGATCAATACAATGCTACATTGACCAAAGGGTAATTTGGTACAAGACAATAAGGGCCCTTTCTTTTTTTGTCTCTCATTATTTTCTAGAAAATGCGTATAATAGACCAAGCTTCCGATAAACTCAGATTCTCGCCCGGATGCCCTGCAACCATCCGCTACCCCTGCTTAGCCTTAGGACTGAACTCTAACGTCTCCTACATCCGGTAGGCTCGGTACTCGAGGCGAGCTTGAACAGGAAACCCAAGTGAAGGAGAACCTTCAGAGTTACATCATTCAACTTGCCCTAAAGATGCTCAAAAATCATAGTTCATGGCCAAAGCACATCACAGTAATTCTCCTAGAATTATAGCTTCAAAATCATGGCCAAAAATCAAGTAGAACATGAAGGGGCAATTTGGTAATTTTGCATTGGTCAAACTTCTTTAGAAAGTCAAAGCATGAGGGAAGAAGGATTCAAGTTCATAAAGAATTGCAAATTGGGTCTACTACTAGAGTTTAAGTGCAAGTGCAACCCAAAGAGTTCATGTTGGCTACAAGAGTTCATGTGCACCAAAAATTCTAGTTGGATACTAGAGTTCATGAGCAACACAAAGTTAAGTGCTACTAGTGTTCATGTGCAAAATAAACTCAATAGTTCAAGTCAACTACAAGAGTTCAAGTGTAACACAAATTCAAGTTGACTTATGGAGTTTATGTCCAAGTGGACCAAGAATTCATATGGACTACAACTACAAGAGTTCATGTGCTAGTGTGACTTGTATTTCAACATCCTATATATCCTCATGACCAAGACAAGCTAGAGGAAACATAACAAAAGAGAGGAAAATAAGAAAAGAGCAAGCTGCAACCTTCATCATCCAAAACCTTAGCGAACAAATTTGGTCGGCCCTACCCTCTTAAAAGATCTAGTACATGGCCGGTCATATCTCCTCATGATCTAGCAAGTGGCAGCATCTCACATTGAAGCATGCACATCATCTTCTCTCCCAAAGATCTAGCAAGGGACGACCACCATCTTCTCAACAAAAGTCTTAGCACGAAGCAAGTTCGGGAACCTCTATCCTCAAAGACATAAGCAAGGCCAGCCTTCACTTTGGTTCTGCTCGCCTAGCAAGCACAACAAGACAGTTCGGTCGTCTACTTCCTCTCGGCCAGGCCATCACAGTACTCAGGCTAGGCCAATAGTCAGGCCAGCACGTAGCCAGTCTTAGGCCAGTCCCATGTCAGTACCCAGGCCAACACAGATCCAAATCCAGGCTAGTGCAGGCCAGGCCAGGCCAATACAGATCCTGACTTTGGTAGTGTGCAGAAAACCCATGCAGAATTTAGAATTGCAGTTTCAGCCCCAGAACTTTCAAGCACGATAACTTGAGTTACAGAAGTCCGATTGACGCACTGGTTTTATTGAAACGATCAAAATCTAACAATTTACACTATGGTGATATCTATTTAATTTTTACTATAGTATTAGATCAGTTAGTATAATTTGTCATATGATTGTAATTTTGTATAGCTTCATACAGAGGCTATCTTTGGGCTTATATTCTCGAAATGGTTTTTGTAACGGTTCGATCACCACCAGAAAGAATGATCAAGTTCTGTAATGGTTTGGTCACCACCCATAAGTGTGATCAGGTTCTTTTGTAGTTTTAAAAAGGGTTAAATCCTCGAGGAGAGGTCGGAGGGTAGGCGTGGAGCCAGCTCTGTAAAAATTTGTGATTTGCATTACTCTGATTACTTGTGTTTGATTTTTGTGGCATAACCCCTATTCACCCCCACTGGGGTTTTTAGAGACCTGTGTCTCCTTACTGTCTGCCTCGTCCAATGTGCTCTGTTTTGAAGGGGGCATGCCATGGTTGGAGGTCACCTAGGCGTTGGACCTCATTCGGAGCATCTCGAGGACCATCTCTTGGAAGAACTCGTTGTTTTAGATGCACAGGCTTGAGCCTTCTGCACCTTGCGGAGATGTGCCTCGAGAGCCTGGCAATCGATCGATGTGGTAGCAGGAGCAATTGCTGCAAGTGCTGTGAAGATCTGCAGAGGCAGGCCATTGGCGAGCTGTTCGTCCTCCGTGGCACAGACATCTGTCATTCCGATGGGTCTGCTTGTCGTGACCTTTCTACCTTTCACCATGATGTAGGGGGGACCTGAGAAAGGTTGTGGTGAAAGCATCAAAGCTGAGCCGATGATGGGGATGCCAGAGAGGTTGCTAGATTGAGAGCCTTTGTGACGAGAGTTGTCATACGGCACTTCCTCTATCGCCAACTGTTGATGCCTAAAATCTCACAGGGCCTAGCTCAGGCCACGAAAATAAGTATTCTTACAACAGGGGAGCTCGATAGGTTGGTTTCGCCGGACAAAGAAAAATGATCTTTTAACCCTACCTAAAACAGATAGAAAACACATCAGAGGAAGTGGAGGGGTGGTAACCCTCCAATGCAACTCTGTTGCTTAAATTAGAATCAAACAGAGGAAAAAGGGAGCATATGTTGAGTATAGCCACCACTAGGGTTTGTGATGGAAAGTAAAGATAAATAATGCTAGGTTTTTTACTCAGAGATTGAGAGATATCTGATGCAGTGGATGAATCTCTTGCTTTATAGGATCGAGAAATGACAATGCCATGTCAGATGGTCCCCCACTCCCTTTTGTAACCGCCCTTTTGTAACCGTCTGGTCAGTTGTCAGCATGGTTACAGGTTAGATTACCTGGATTAGTGTCGTGCCCGATGTAAATACTCACTTGACAAAGTTAGCCACACGTCGTAGCTCTGATAAAGTTGGTGTTGAGTATTGATTCCCCGGATTTGGTTTTGATGATGAACAAACATAAATATCGTGAACTAACTCTTTGTGAGCGCAGTTATGGAGATCGTCGCCAAAATTCTATGAACATCAAAAGCGACGTCTCAAGACTTCTCAAAGCACGTGATCGAGTGCCTGAAGCTTCGTTGAAGCTCTAGGAGCATTATTGAAGTCAAGAGATTCGGATTGAAGCTTTGAAGACGGTTCGTCAAGTTTAATTTATAGTCTTCTAGCTTCTTTTCGTAAAATGTTAAGCCTTGAGTAGGTCTTACATTATAATCTTCTTAACGCTCATATCTTAGAGCTAGGATTATCTTAAAAGCCCATAGAAACTTTCACGAAGCTTCACGCTTCATTTCGCGGCTTCTTGTGCATCTTAGTTGGTTCAAGAAGAAGAACCAACCGACTATATTGTCATCTAGTCAGTCAGTAATCCTTCTTGAACCGACTAGATCTCCTTGCTCAATTCAGCATCTTCACTGTTGACTAATTAGTCGGTCCAAGAAGGTTCACCGACCGACTAGTTATCAAACTAGTCGGTTTGGAATCCTTCTTAGACCGACTAGTTATATATTCATTTTCTCAGCATGTGCTACTGTTTACAGTTAGTCGGTCCAAGAACATCCATCGACTGACTAGTTGTGAAACTAGTCGGTTGGAATTTGTTCTTAGACCGACTAGCTCTCTTTGAATTCAGCCTATTGTATTTCAACTCTTAGTCGGTCAAAGAACACTCACCGACCGACTAGTTGTCAAACTAGTCGGTTGGTAAGTCTTCTTAGACCGACTAGTTCTATACTTCCTGAACTTTCTTTATTGGCTGTCAACCTCTTAGTCGGTCCAAGAGGAATCACCGACCGATTAGTTGAGAAACTAAGCGGTCCGTGATCCTTCTTAGACCGATTAGACTGCTTCAGAAATAGATCCGTTGGAGCATTAAATGCACGAATTTTCCCTCTCTCTCTCTCTCTCCTCTCTACCCTCCTCTCTACCATATATAATCTTGTGATGCTTCTTCATTGCATTCAAGGCTGATATTATTGAGACTTTGAGAATTAAAGAGAGAGCATTTAATTCCTATTTCCAAGCTCCCTCTCTTCACAAGAATCTCTCCCTCACTCTTATTCCTCAAGAGAGATTCTCATTGATTGTGAGCTACTCAAGCTAGGAGCTTGAACTCAAGCCACCAACTTCTCCCTAGCCACATATTGCTGATCATCTTGGTGGAGCTAGGGTTTGGTGCTTGCTTCTTCCTCAAAATCCTTCTTGCCCAAAAATCATAAGTTTTACTCGAGGCATAGGATTTTGTTGGTAAGTGTTTATTATTTCATTTACTTTGTTATTGCAAGTTTTTCTCTCGGTTTGTGAGAGAAGTTTGTGATCCCGGTTTGTGGGAGTCACATTTTGTTTTGTGTATGATTTGATCTTGTAGAGGTTTTCTACAAGAATTTCATTGTGCAAAACTTGGGTTAGTGGTTTCTAACTCAAGTAGCCGAAGGGGATCCGGGTGTTTGGGACGTAGGATCACCGGGAACAAGTCGGGGAGACTTGGGTGATCCAAACCCGTTATATCGTTTGTTTGCATTGTATTTTATTGTTGTCACATTTTCATTTCTGCATTGTTGGTTGAGTTTGCAAGATAATTAGGAATTATAAACTTGATTATTTTAAAGTACTATTCATCCCCCCTCTAGTACTTGTGCAGTAGCTATCAGGGCATTACAGTTGGTGCCTGTACTCATTGGACGGATCTATTGATAACGACCTGGAGGGGGTGAGACCTAACTGCATAGGGCCATGTCACTGTGGTCATGCGGTCTAACACTATCAAACAGTCGGGTGCTTGCACCATAGAGTTGAAGGGACGGCTCGGGTGTCGAGGTCATCTCCGTGGGAGTCTTGTCTGCGTGGGACTGAGCTGCCGAAGGACCTGACTTCATGGGGATGTCTCTGCCAAGTTGCTTGGAAGGGTCGGCCTCGGGTAGCGGGGTTGTCCCTTTGATACTATGCTGGTGCCATGTCAAACTGACCTCATGAGGTGGAGTACAGAGACCCCCAAGGATGAGGGTAACTCGAGTTAGGTCCCACCTGATAAGTTTCGATTGGGTGTAACTGCTTGCGGGTCCTTGGTCCTGGCCTAAAATTGGTGCATATAGCACCTTAGTTTCAACGCATTAAAGATTTCAATTTGGGATATTCCGTTGGTGCCACTGTTGTGATTATTTTCTTTTGTCAATATATAATTCTTGAGCTTAGTTCACGACAACCACTCCGTTTGATGCCATGACCATGTCAGCTCATCTTTATTGGCAGCGCCATTTTTCTTTTTGCGGGCCGCGCTAGCGAAATTGACTCGCAACAAGGTTGGCATTTGAGTTTGACTTGAGTTGTTAGATCGGTAGAAAGTACAAGAAGAAGGGCGTGTGGTTTTCTGCCACGTAGCTTAGTTATACCCTAAACCATGCCACTGACAATTATGATATATATCTATATTACAATTGAGAGCTGTTTTTGAACTTATCCTATGTGGCAATGTCACATCAAATTTTGGAGGGAAAATTTTTGGGTTGGGAGAAAATTTGTTGGGAGAACAAATTGCTTTTTTGAAATTGAATGCATCAGCCTTTAATACCCACACATTCATCAAAGAGCCAGGCTGTGCTTTAATACCCACACGTTTCTCAAAGAGGCGGAATATGCAGAGGCACATTGCAGGTCCCATTGTTTTATGCGGGCTGAGATTGAAAGCCAGCTGGAAAACCAAGAGACATTTGTCAAGTTGTAACCTGCATACACATATTTGATGCACTTTCCACCCTTTATAAAACCCCTCCATCGTCACTGTGCTCACATCACACTGAACCTCCATTGTCCCTTGATCATTCATGGCTAAAGCCAATGCTATTTTCGTAATATCTGTGGAGTAATGGTGCACACGATGGAGCCCGCAGCCACCTAAACGTTGCATCGTAACAACACAACATGCTCCTAAAATAATTGTTTAAAAGAATTGTTTCACCATAAATACGCACACATTTACATGTATGTGTATCCACATGCAATATATATTTTTGAACCAACAGAAGGCGTCTGCGTCGAAGGCGTATTTTTGCCAGTGCCAAAGGCGCCGGCGTCGAATTTGTTGTTCCGCGCCGAAGGCGCCTACGCCGAATTTGTTGTTCCGCGCCGAAGGCGTCTACGCCGAATTTGTTGTTCCGCGTCGAAGGCGCCCGTATCGCTAAATATTTTTACGCTACTTTGTTTTTCTTTTAAATTTTGGACGTGAAAATATTTTTTTGGGGAACACAGGTTTCGCGGGGGAAAAATCTTAAATGAACCGTGCCCGCGGGCACGTGTTATGACTAGTATATATATATATATATATATATATATATATATATATATATATATATATATATATATATATATATATATATATATATATAAGAACTAGAAATAACATGTGCACACAGTGCATGGCACCAAAAAAACCACACGAACAGGATGCAGTGCACGTGCGCAACCGGAAAAGAGTGAGAATTGTGGTGTGTGTCAGTATCGTTGGGGGTAAAAGGGGATAAAGATGGTGTTTAGGGTGTTATTTGAAATTGTGTTTTTTAATTGGGGGTGAGATTATGGGTTTAATTTTGGGTGGAAATTGGGTTTGAGGGGTGAGGTGGCTCCCATGTGTCATCTCATGTGGCGATGTTGTAAGGATCGTCTTACCCTTACAATACTAACAACAACACACTAGAGGGGTGTGAATAGTGTAAAGGAAATAAATTGTGTAATTAAAATTTAACTTGCAAATGCGGAATAATAAATGCAAGAGGAATTAATCAACACAATCAATTCAAACGCAAACACAAAGAATTTACACTGGTTCCCCAAAACTTGGATACATCCAGCCACACCAATATTCACAATAATTCCCACAAAGAGAAGTGAATACAATCCCACAAAGAGATACCTCACCTAGAGGATTTTGTCCTACACAAGAACCAAACCAACACTATACAAGGGTCAAACTCCCATACAGAGAATTTCTAACTCCCATTCAGAGAATTATGGTTAGCCCTACACTAGGACACCAAACTCCCACAACGAGAGTTACTTCCACAAAGAGAGTTATTCCCACAAAGTGAATATCTAATTCCCACAAAGAGAATATCTAATTCCCAATAAGAGAATTAGGGTTTCAAAGAAACACAAAGTAAAACAAATACTCTTACCTATGCCTTGAGATGTACTTACTCATTAATGAATGCAAGGCATGGAAGAGGATCTCCAAGTGATGAGATTTGCTTTACAGCACTTGGATGATTTCCCTTGAGCTTGACTTCAATGCATGAAGGAGATTTAGAGCACAAAAAGGGAAATGAGAGAGATTGAGAGTGGCTTAATCAATCTCTAAAGATTTGCAATAGCATCAAGAATTTCCAATGAACTCAGCCCTCTCATATATAGGAATCCTATAGGAACTCTCAAAAGCCAAGGAAACAGCCAAAAACAAAAAGCTGCAACGGCTAGATTCTGGACAAAAACGTCACCGACAGTCGACTGAAGAACAAATGACAGTCGACTGTCCAGCGGCTAATTAAATCCCAACGGCTATAATCTGAGCCATGACAGTCGACTGATGAAGACCATACAGTCGACTGTAAACAGGACATGCGCCTGTAAATCCTTTAGCAGGCGACTGCTGCAGGAGATGGAATAAAACAGAGAGATGCACTCTTTCGCACTGTTTGCAGACAGGCGACTGATGGCCAGTATACAGGCAACTGTCAACTGGACAGACGACTGTAAATACTGAACCAGTCGACTGACTAGCAAACTGGGATGAAACCCAGACAATGTAAGTTGTGCACAGTCGACTGTAGAGCAATTCACAGGAGACAGTTGGAAGACAGGCGATTGTAAATTGACCGTCAGTCGACTGTTCCATAAGCTCACATAAGAGTCAATAAAGGTTTGACTTAAGCAGTGCACCACAGTCAACTGTAGAAGGCTCGACAGGCTACTGGAAATCACCCAGTCGATTGTAAAACCTTCATCAGGCGACTGTGGAGAGCCAGAGACTTCAATTGAGTCTTTGGGTAAGATGAGCCTATTGGGTTGGATTCTATGATAATCCTAAGGCTCACTAAGATGGTTAAATGCATATGCATGAATGAGTAGACCATCTATCAAGGCATTACAATAACCCTAGACTCAAAAAGAGAGAAAGCAATAAATGAAATAATACATGGATTCCAATTGTAACGGCCTGTATTTTTCTACGCGTGTAATTATTGTGTGTGCCCATATCATTGTTTGATCGTCCGGGTGTCTTGTGCGCGAGTTCTTTGTGCGTCGACGCGAGCGCGTCTCGGATGACTTTTTAATTTTTCATGGCGTGGTTAATTAACTTTAACCCTAGTTGAATTACACTAATTAATTGCCCTAATTAAATTATCCCTAATCAATATTGATTAACTTAAACCTAATTAAGTTGCTAATTAACCCTACATTCATACCCACCGTTTTGGGCAGTTCAGATCCAGCTGCCTCATCAAAATTTCCCCACCTCCAGCTAGTTCTCCCATCCTATTGTCCCCTCTCTGTTCTTATAACAGCAATTCCAACGACAGCAGGATGATAAAATGCTCCATTGTTCTGGCTCTGCAAATCTCAACCGTATCAACCCACAATTCCAAGTTCCACATCCAACACCATTACCTCCATCTCCATATCCTCCCTCAACCCAACAACAACAAAAACATCACCACCATCACCACTGCCAAGCTCAAACAAAAATTCAATCCAAGTCAATCCCCAAATTGAAGATCAAAATCAGCAATCAAAATTGAGGAGAGGGAAATCCAGATTGAAACCCAAAATCAGAAATTAGGAGAATGAGAAACCATGAATCTGAAAGCAATTTCAGATTCAATCAATCTCCCAAAATCCAATTTTTACAACCCTCACCTCTCTCTCTTCCTCAGCCTGCCTCGTTGCCGTCGCGCCGCCCGGAGCTGTGCCAGGCCACCGACCCCCTGTCACCCACGCCGGCACCACCCTCAGCCCCTCACCCGAAGCCGCCGTCGTCGGAACAGCCGGCCTCCCGCACAGAAACGCCGCCCCCGCGCACGCCCAAGTCGCATGGAACCGCCGCCCCCTGGCCCTGTCTGCCGCTGTCTGGCCGGAAGTACCGCCGCCGGACACCTGGGCCGCCGTCAACCCCTCCTTTCTTCCGTCGCGCAAGGTGAGAGCCCCGTTCTTGTTGACTGCAAGTTTCAAAGTGTAAAAAAAAAGAAAACGAAACCACGACAATGAAGAAGAGGGAGGGACAGAATGAAAGGGTTTTGAAAGTTAAAAGAATTAAAGAGGGGAGACTTTAGCCTTGTTAAAAGAAAGAGAGGGTGACAGCCATGTGAATAATGTTAATTGTGTGTCAGCCTATAGTAAGAGTAATGAAGGGAATTGAATGATTAAAGAAAGAGGCATTTCATGTGTCAGCCTATAGTACCAAGGATAAGAGAGGGTTGTGTGTGACAGTATTTGTGTAAGGGTTATATTAAAAAGAATGATGGGAATTGAATGAATTAAGAAAGAGGCATTCATGTGACAGCCTTAGTATATGAGAGAGATAGAGAGAGAGAGAGAGAGAGAGTTAGGGTTATAGTAAAATATTTGTGTAAGAGGTTTAAAGAGAAGATAAAATAGAAATTTATAAAGAGAAGGAGGTGGCAGGATGAGTAAAGGAGTATCAGCCTATAGTAATAAGAAAGGGTAGTGACAGAGAGAAATAAGTATAGCCTTGTTAAAGAAATGATAAAGAGGGGGGGTTATAACATGTATATAAGTTAAAGTATAATTAAGTTATTAGATAAGTTAAAAGCCACGGGGTAATAATTGGTTAAGTGAAAATAGCTAATTAATTTCAGTTATAGTTTTATTAGTTAATGTTTAAACAGATTATAACTCTTGTTTAACCAAAACAGAGAATCGGAAGTATCAACACGTAGTACCCGTCCAGACGAACCTACGACGACCGATACCACCGGAAACAGGCAAGTGATACTTGCCAGTAAATGTTTAGACCACGTTTTTAGGCCAATTTGTTTGTTAGCGTAAAAGAGACTAGGCAGTGAAATGATAACTGCTTAGACGCCTTTTTGGATCTAGTTTGACAACGAAACTAGATCCGACACTTTACCTGCTTGCATTCATGCTGCCATACCATGATTAATTTTCAATTGACGGTATGCACTTTAACTGCTCATCTCATGTCATGTCATGCATCATGTGTTCTTCATGATTGAGTAGCACACGCTACAAATGTTATTGCTATTGAGGCTAGGCACCTGCTTTTGCGGGCACAACCATATGCCATATTGGAAAACACTTCCTGGCTCGTGATCCAGAAGCGAGCACAGTGTTGTTGGGAAACCAACGCTCGATACACGTGGAGGGGTAGGGTTAAGCGATCACTTGAGCGTAGAAGTGTGCCCGTACAGCCACTTCAGCCAAAAGGCGTAAACCCTGTGTATAAAGTGAATGGATAATGTTTCGTGTTTCTGTTACTTGTATTGCATGCTTCATGTCATATTAAAATTGCTGCATCCTTAAAATGTCATATCACCTCATTATATAGAACTGTTAGTTGTTTCAGTTTATTATATCCTTGCACAAAAGTTCTCCGCTTCCCTTGGGAGACTTTTACTGACATGTGCCCTTTTCTCTTTGGGTGTCAAATGTCAGGCTTTGCGACAGAGCAGGTAGCAGAGGACGAGCAGTTCGTTGACGCTGAGTTTGAGGTCCCTGCAGAGACTGAGTTCGAGAACACTGGTGACCAGTCCTAGACTCACTTAGAGTCTCTTTTAGTAGTTGTTTTCCAGTAGTTGCTGATTAGGTTTCGGTGCGTAGCACCCATCTCTCTTTGTTTCGTTTGGCCATGCCTTAGGCCCTTGTTCAGACTTTGTACTTTGTGACTTTCTCTGTGATGTTTGGAATAATTGTCGGATGTTGTTGGTGGATGTTTTTTACCTGCTTTATTGTTGTTGTTGTTTCGTCGCAATGCAAGGACCTGCTACTTTTCGTAATTTTTATAGACGCTTATCAGACTGCAGCTTCACAGCTCCACGTCTGAGCGGACCTCCTCACGTCTCGCCTTCCATATTAGGGATGCGGGGCGTGACAGGTTTTAGTGGCGAGACGTGACAGGTCCTCTCTTTGCATCTGCAAAATATCGGAACAACAATGATGATAACAACATCCAATCAATTATTCCTAACATTCAAGTCATGATTAAGTCTAATCTGAACATTTCCTTGTTTTAGATGGCCGGTAGACGCGTTACTCGAGGAGCTGGTAGTGGACCTGGAACTGGTGGTGGAGCAGGACGTGTTGCGGATGCTGATAGAGAACCCACCACGGCTGAGATGATGAGGATGATGCATCAGATGATGCAGATCCAGCAGGGCATGCTACAGAATGCCCCTCGCTTCGAGCCGGGAGCGAAGCAGTTTCGGGAGATGGGCCCGACATATTTCAATGAGACGGAAGGACCATTAGCTGCGGACGAGTGGATGAAGAACCCAGAGGATAATCTGCTTCTCTCAAAGGTTAACCCGGCTGGATGGGTTGACTTGGTGAAGAAGCAACTGAAGGATAATGCTCGTAGCTGGTGGGAGTCTGAGGAGCAGATGCTGGTGAAGCATATCCCCTGGGCCACTTTCAAGGCGAGATTTGATGAGGAGTATTTCCCTCGAGCTGCGAGGAGGGAGCTGATGCAGCAGTTTATCAATCTGAAGCAAGGGAATCTGACGGTGGATCAGTACCACCAAGAGTTCATGAGACTGAGTCGCTTTGCGCCGAAGATGGTGGAGACGGCTGAGGATCGAGCTCAGAGATTCTTGCAGGGTTTATCTTTGGAGCTGCAGAGTCTGATTTCCTCTTTGGATTTAGACTCTTACCAGAAGTTGTTGATAGCTGCCAAGAGGCAGGAACTGATTTCTAATCAGAGGAGAGGGCAGTAATCAAGTGCTGGGAAGAGGCCTATGGAGCATGCCAGAGCTGTGGTTAGGCCTGGGATGAAGCCTAATCAGTCCGTGTAGTTCAAGAGGCCAGGTGGGCCTATTCAGAAGATGTGCCATTTTTGTGGCAAGGCTGGTCATATGAAGGAACAGTGTAGGAGATTATTGGGCCAGTGCTTAGTTTGTGGTGACGCTACACATGCATTGAAGGACTGTCCGAGAACTAAGCAGTCGTGGAAGGCACCAGTCGGAGTTCAGCAGCAGAGAGCTCCAGTAGCCGCTGGACATGGAGCGCCTCTCATTCCCCAGAAGCAGGATTTCCAGCAGGCCGTTCAGCCTAGGAGGCAAGCTTTCACGATGACTGCAGTAGAGGCAGAGACTGAGGACGGATTTATTGCAGGTAACCTCTATACTAGTCTTCCTTATTTATGCATTATATTTGATTAGTTAGATCCATGTTAATCTAGTTGCATGTTACCCTTAGGTGTCATCTTAATTTCATCTCACCCGGCCTTGACCCTGTTCGATTCTGGAGCTTCCATGTGCATTCTATCTCGGAAGTTTGTAGTCGAACACTCGATACCCACATATACACTTCCCAAGTGTTGGAACATTACAACTGGGAATGGTGTAGTGAAGGTTGCACTGGGATGTAGACCATGCACGTTGGTGATTAGTGGACACGAACTTTATGCTGATTTCATCGTCCACGACCTGCCCAACTTTGATGCTATTCTCGGCATTGACTGGTTAGGAGCTTTTTATGCCACGATCGACTGTCACCGAAAGAAAGTGGTATTCGAAATTCCTGACCACCCAATGTTCGAGTTTGTCGACGGAGGACATTCGTTTGGACCTGTCAAGTTCCGAGCCCAGCCTTACCGATTGACCGTTGCATCTATGATTGCTGAACCAAAGAAGCCTGCAGTACTGAGAGATTTCGAAGACGTCTTCCCTGAAGACATTTCTGGACTGCCGCCTAATCGAGCGTTGGAGTTCGGCATCGATCTTATGCCAGGAGCTCAACCAATTTTGAAGGCACCGTACCGTATGGCTCCTGCAGAACTAGAAGAGTTGAGGAAGTGGTTGGATGAGCTACTACAGAAGGGTTTCATTCATCCCAGCGTATCGCCCTGGGGTGCACCCGTCTTACTGGTAAAGAAGAAGGATGGATCGAGGAGGATGTGCATTGATTATCGGGAGTTGAATCAGATCACAGTGAAGAACAAGTACCCGCTGCCCCGCATTGATGATATCTTCGATCAGCTTGGTGGATCGAGGGTATTTTCGAAGTTGGATCTCTGGAGCGGATACCATCAAGTCAGAGTCAAGAAGGAAGATGTACTCAAGACCGCTTTTCGGACTAAGTACGGGCATTATGAGTTCGTTGTCATGCCGTTCGGTGTGACCAACGCTCCTGATGTGTTCATGAATCTCATGAACCTTATCTTTTACGACTTCCTTGACAAGTTCGTGGTGATTTTCATAAACGACATCCTGGTGTACTCGAAGAGCGAGGAAGAGCATGCAGAACATTTGAAGATAGTGTTGGAGACGCTCTGTCACCATAGACTATATTCCAAGTACAGCAAATACGAATTCTGGCTGGATAGAATTGCATTTCTTGGGCATGTAGTATCGGGAGCTGGTATCTTAGTGGATCTGGAGAAGGTCAAAGCAGTCAGTGAATGGCCTACACCTCGATCGGCATCGGACATCAGGAGTTTCCTTGGATTGGCTGGATACTACCGCAGATTTATCAAGGATTTCTCGAGGATAGCTGAACCGATGACGAGATTGACAATGAAGGATGTTAAGTTATGTTGGTCAGACTCTTGTGAGCAAGCCTTTTCTACCTTGAAGGAGAGGCTGACATCTGCACCAGTTTTACCTATTCCGGACAGAAGCGGAGGCTTTGAGATTTTCTGCGACGCATCAGGCAAGGGACTTGGATGCGTTCTGCACCAGCACAATCATGTGGTCGTATATGCTTCGCGACAATTGAAGGTCCATGAGAAGAATTATCCGACTCAAGACTTGGAGTTAGCCGCTGTCATCTTTGCACTGAAAATCTGGCGACATTTCTTACTGAGTGAGAAAGTGAAAATCTTCACTGATCACAAAAGTTTGAAATATAATTCACCCAGAAGGAGCTGAATATGAGGCAGCGTAGATGGTTGGAATTGATGGCAGACTACGACATCGATCTTCAGTATCATCCAGGGAAGGTGAATGTCGTACCGGATGCCTTGAGTCGACTGCCCGAAGTGATGATTCTCACGGCTCAGTGGAGATTGCAGTAGGATCTGTGAATGATGAATGTTGAAGCTGTACTACCGGGAGTCACATCGTCGTTGATGAACATGCAGATTCAATCGACGATCGTGTATCGAATCAAGACTGCTCAAAATGGAGATGCTAAATTGAAGAAGATCATAGAGCAAGTTGAAGCAGGACTTCGGACATATTTTCTGATTCACACAGATGGGTCTTGAGATATGGTAGCAGGATCTACGTACCTGCAGGAGATATCAGAGAGGAGTTGATGAATGAGGCTCACAGTTCGCCTTATTCTATTCATCCTGAAGGTACTAAGATGTACAAGGATCTTCGTCAGAATTTCTGGTGGCATGGGATGAAGAGAAGTGTGGCACGTAGCGTTGCCAAGTGTCTTGTGTGTCAGCAAGTGAAGGCTGAACACCATCGCATTGCCAGATTACTACAACCTCTGCCGATTCCGGAGTGGAAGTGGCAGCACATCACGATGGACTTCGTGACTGGCTTACCTCGGAGCACCAGGCAGAACGACGCGATCTGGGTCATCGTTGATCGATTGACCAAGTTTGCGCACTTTATACCTTTCCGAGTTGGGCAATCCATAGAGATATTAGCAAGGAAGTATATGGAGGTAATGACCTAACTCATACGTTAATAGTTTCCTTCTAGTACTAGTCGTGATGTGAATTATGTCGTGTAGGAGATTGTGCGCTTGCATGGAGTCCCTGTGAGCATTGTATCAGATCGTGATGCGAGGTTCACGTCTCAGTTTTGGAAGAGTCTGCAGACCAATCTGGGTACCAGTTTGAAGTTCAGTACTGCGTATCACCCGCAGACGGATGGACAGTCGGAGCGCACTATTCAGATCTTGGAAGATATGCTGAGAGCATGCATGTTGGATCTCAAGGGTTCGTGGGAGGATCATCTGCACCTGGTGGAGTTTTCCTACAATAATAGCTATCAGGCGAGCATTGGCATGGCACCATTTGCTGCTCTCTACAGGAGGAAATGTCGATCGCCACTGAGTTGGGATGACATCGGTGATAGAGAGCTCTTGGGGCCAGAGATGATTGTGGAAGCAGTTGATGTTGTACGCGATATCAGGGACAATCTTCGGATCGACAAGGACCGTTTAAGGATTGGGCAAATGCTAAACGGTGTCCTCTGGAGTTTCAGCCAGGAGATTATGTGTTTCTGAAGATCTCCCCAAATCGAGGAGTGATTCGATTTGGGAAGAGAGGCAACCTTAGTCCAAGATTTATTGGACCTTTCAATGTGCTAGAGCGAGTTGGAGAAGTAGCATATCGCTTAGCCTTGCCACCGTCCTTAGAGGGAGTTCATGACGTCTTCCATGTGTCCCAGCTCCGTCGTTATGTCAGCGACCCTTCTCATGCTGTGGACTACTCTGAGATTACAGTTCGACCAGATCTGACGTACGAACAGTAACCGATTGGGATTCTAGATCGACGTCAGAAAGTCTTCAGGAACATGACTATTGATCTAGTCAGAGTGATGTGGCGTCGCGACTCGCCAGGAGAGTCTACCTGGGAGCGGGAGGATGAGATAAAGGAACGTTATCCATATTTGTTTCCTACTCATTAGTGGATAAGAATTCCGAGGACGGAATTTTTCTTAAGGTGGGTAGAATGTAACGGCCGGTATTTTTCTATGCGTGTAATTATTGTGTGCCCGTATCTTTGTTTGATCGTCCGGATGTGTTGTGCACGAGTTCTTTGTGCGTCAACGCGAGCGCGTCTCGGATGACTTTTTAATTTTTCATGGCGCGGTTAATTAACTTTAACCCTAGTTGAATTACACTAATTAATTGCCTTAATTAAATTATCGCTAATCAATATTGATTAACTTAAACCTAATTAAGTTGCTAATTAACCCTACATTCATACCCACCGTTTTTGGCAGTTCAGATCCAACTGCCTCATCAAAATTTCCCCCACCTCCAGCTAGTTCTCCCATCCTATTGTCCCCTCTATGTTCTTATAACAGCAATTCCAACGACAGCAGGAGGATAAAATGCTCCATTGTTCTAGCTCTGCAAATCTCAATCGTATCAACCCACAATTCCAAGTTCCACATCCAACACCATCACCTCCATCTCCATATCCTCCCTCAACCCAACAACAACAAAAACATCACCACCATCACCACTGCCAAGCTCAAACAGAAATTCAATCCAAGTCAATCCCCAAATTGAAGATCAAAATCAGCAATCAAAATTGAGGAGAGGGAAATCCAGATTGAAACCCAAAATCAGAAATTTGGTGAAGGAGAAACCAAGAATCTGAAAGCAATTTCAGATTCAATCAATCTCCCAAAATCCAATTTTTACAACCCTCACCTCTCTCTCTTCCTCAGCCTGCCTCGTTGCCGTCGCGCCGCCCGGAGCTGTGCCAGGCCGCCGACCCCCTGTCACCCACGCCGGCACCACCCTCAGCCCCTCACCTAAAGCCGTTGTCGCCGGAACAACCGGCCTCCCGCACAGAAACGCCGCCCGCGCGCACGCCCAAGTCGCCTGGAACCGCCGCCCCCTAGCCCTGTCTGCCGCCATCTGGCCGGAAGTGCCACCGCCGGACGCCTGGGCCGCCGTCAACCCCTCCTCCTTTCTTCCGTTGCGCAAGGTGAGAGCCCTGTTCTTGTTGCCTGCAAGTTTCAAAGCATAAAAAAAAGATAACGAAACCACAGCAATGAAGAAGAGGGAGGGACAGAATGAAAGAGTTTTGAAAGTTAAAATAATTAAAGAGGGGAGACTTTAGCCTTGTTAAAAGAAAGAGAAGGTGACATCCATGTGAATAATGTTAATTGTGTGTCAGCCTATAGTAAGAGTAATGAAGGGAATTGAATGATTAAAGAAAGAGGCATTTCATGTGTCAGCCTATAGTACCAAGGATAAGAGAGGGTTGTGTGTGACAGTATTTGTGTAAGGGTTATATTAAAAGAATGATGGGAATTGAATGAATTAAGAAAGAGGCATTCATGTGACAACCTTAGTATATGAGAGAGAGAGAGAGTTAGGGTTATAGTAAAATATTTGTGTAAGAGGTTTAAAGAGAAGATAAAATAGAAATTTATAAAAAGAAGGAGGTGGCAGGATGAGTAAAGGAGTATCAGCCTATAGTAATAAGAAAGGGTAGTGACAGAGAGAAATAAGTATAGCCTTGTTAAAGAAATGATAAAGAGGGGGGTTATAACCTGTGTATAAGTTAAAGTATAATTAAGTTATTAGATAAGTTAAAAGCCACGGGGTAATAATTGGTTAAGTGAAAATCGCTAATTAATTTCAGTTATAGTTTTATTAGTTAATGTTTAAACAGATTATAACTCTTGTTTAACCAAAATAGAGAACCGGAAGTATCAACACGTAGTACCCGTCCAGACGAACCTACGATGACCGATACCACCGGAAACAGGCAAGTGATACTTGCTAGTAAATGTTTTAGGCCACGTTTTTAGGCCAATTTGTTTGTTAGCATAAAAGAGACTAGGCAGTGAAATGATAGCTGCCTAGACGCCTTTTTGGATCTAGTTTGACAACGAAACTAGATCCGACACTTTACTTGCTTTCATTCATGCTGCCATACCATGTTTAATTTTCAATTAACAATACGCACTTTAAATGCTCATCTCATGTCATGTCATGCATCATATGTTCTTCATGATTGAGTAGCACACGCTACAAATGTTATTGCTATTGAGGCTAGGCACCTGTTTTTGCGGGCACAACCCTATGCGATATTGGAAAACACTTCCTGGCTCGTGATCCAGAAGTGAGCACAGTGTTGTTGGAAAACCAACGCTCGATACACATGGAGGGGTAGGGTTAAGCGATCACTTGAGCGTAGAAGTGTGTCCGTACAACCACTTCAGCCAAAAGGTGTAAACCCTGTGTACAAAGTGAATGGATAATGTTTCGTGTTTTTGTTACTTGTATTGCATGCTTCATGTCATATTAAAATTGTTGCATCCTAAAAATGTCATATCACCTCATTATATAGAACTGTTAGTTGTTTCAGTTTATTATATCCTTGCACAAAAGTTCTCCACTTTCCTTGGGAGACTTTTGCTGACATGTGCCCTTTTCCCTTTGGGTGTCAAATGTCAGGCTTTGGGACAGAGCAGGTAGCAGAGGACGAGCAGTTCGTTGACACTGAGTTTGAGGTCCCTGCAGAGACTGCGTTCGAGGACACTGGTGACCAGTCCTAGACTCACTTAGAGTCTCTTTTAGTAGTTGTTTTCCAGTAGTTGCTGATTAGGTTTCGGTGCGTAGCACCCATCTCTCTTTGTTTCGTTTGGCCATGCCTTAGGCCCTTATTCAGACTTTGTACTTTGTGACTTTCTCTGTGATGTTTGGAATAATTGTCGGATGTTGTTGGTGTATGTTTTTTTACCTGCTTTATTATTATTGTTGTTTCGTCGCAATGCAAGGACCTGCTACTTTTCGTAATTTTTACCGACGCTTATCAAACTGCAGCTTCACAGCTCCACGTCTGAGCGGACCTCCTCACGTCTCGTCTTCCATAGTAGGGAAGCGGGGCGTGACAACAATGCTTTCCTTAGAGTCTATGGCTTCAATCTTGATGCCTTGAAGCTTCCCATTATCTCTAAGCTTTGGCACCCCTTGAGTTCAAGCTTTGGCCATTCTCCTCTTGATGTCCATCCTTACACCAAGTGTTTAGTCTCCAAAAATGATTTTCTTGAAATGTAACTATGAGACTAAAACAAGAGAGTCATAGCAACAACAAAATGTTGTGATCATCATCAAAATAACATTGGTATGAAACACCAATACTCAACAATCTCCCCCTTTTTGATGATGACACACATTATGTAAATATAAAGAAGATAAAGCACAATGCTAATGAGCTCCCCCTACTTATATGCACCAATTGTAAAATGAGATACACAATTGTAAATACTCATTACATCAAATGAAATAATGAGAAACCATGGTGACATATAATGGTATGGATTACATAAACCAATTGCAATAAGAATATAACATGCACACATGAATGGTTTATATAATCCCACAGATCTCTCCATATAGATATACATCTCCAAAGATATATCTCTCTCCCCATATGCATATGTATGAAATAAAGATTTATATAATGCATATATCTCTCCCCCTTGACATCGTTAAAAAGGTGGACATCAAAAATATCCCCCTTTGACATCTTAATTAAAGATGTGACAATACACAAGGGTAAAGAAATGTATGATACCAAATTGTAAAAATTTAGTGGGTATCAATCACTATACCATGCTCCCCCTAGATCATAGAAATGGTCAAAATTTTGACTTCTAGGATCTAATACCAATTGTAAAGAAAGAGATAAACGATTTCTAACAATTGAGAAAATACCAATTGTAAAAAAGGAATCTTGAAAGATAATTCTTTTTACCAATTGTTATACATAATTGGATCCATTGGCCTAAAGTGTATCAAAGCAATAGATATGGAAAAATCAAGCTTCAATGATACACAATGACATTGCCAAACTAACGTGTAACAAGAAACATGTTAGGAATATCCAAGGGGTTGAGTTTGAGACCAAAACTAATCAATTGAATGACACCAATTGTGAAGTAATGATCCCAAATACACCCTGAAATGAGAGTCAAAATATGTTTTAAAATAATTTTAAACATACAACATATTAACTCCCCCATTGTCATACATATGGATCAATGAATACATGCATGACAATGTATTCCCCAAGGTCCCCATTTTCATGAAAAATACATTTGAAAACATTTTCAAAATCATGAAACACACACAAATAATGGGTATGCTAAAAATAAACAATTAAGCTCAATACCCAAGCAATATGCATATGTGTGAGGAACCTAAACATTAGGGAACCACACCCAAGAGGAGTTTGATTTCCTAATGTAATCACATAAGATGATCACATCCCTAACTAGAGAGTTGATGTAACTATTCCTCTCTTGCACACTAACCTTAGTAGGAATCCATAAACTCAAGGATTTCCTACGCAAGGGTTTTGCCTTTGCAAGAGGGGTGGATGTGGCATGCTTAGGTGTAGAAAATATTTTCTTAGCATACATAAAGTGAGGATTTTGCTTCTTAGCAAAAAATGAAGAGTTTTCATTTTTCCTCACCACCTTGTGATTTACATGCTTCTTGTTGGTGTTATTGTTATACAAGAAAGCATGGTGATTCTTCTTAGGTGCTTTTGCAATGTTTCTTGTATTTGCATCATAAGAAGAATTAGAGGTGGGTTTGGGTACCACATTTTGAATATACCCCAAACCTCCTCTATGTTTGCCAGATGTTGTTTTTTAGCAAACTGTGGAGTGAATCCCTAGAACAAACAAAGCTTTTTGAGCTTACGGGTTCCTCTTCGCATTTCAACGTAAGTTGTTGAATGCGAGTTTCTAAGCTAAGGTTTTGAGTTACTAAATTATCATTAGACACCTTAACTTGAGAGAGAAGTGTGTCTCTCTCACTAATGTCACAAATATGCATATCATTATTGTTTACACTAGCAAATTCTAGTTCATGCAATCTACTCTTAGCATTCTTATATTTTGTTTTTAATTTATTGTAAGAGTTGATGCACTTACTAGCTTCTTCGGAGACCATGTCGAAACGATATTCGAGCTCATCGTATGAGATCTTTTCCTCGATTTCTTCATCGTCTTCTCCCTCGCTTGAGCTTGACGACGACTCTTCCCCATTTGCCATGAGGCACAATTCCTCATAGGAGTTGAGCCACGCTTCTAACTCTCTTTCATTTGAGCTAGAGGGGATTGGCGAAGAGACATCAATTACCGCAAAGTACATGTGAGCTTTCTCCTTGTCATCCTCTTCTTCGTCACTTGATGTATCCTCATTTGAGTCATCAAATGTACCAATAAATCCCTTCTTTTGGTTCTTGAACTTGGACTTTCCTTTCCAATGCTTCTTCCCTTTACCCTTGTAAGTCTCTTTGTTGGGTTTGGAAGGGCATTGGGTGGATAGATGACCTTTTCTATTGCAAGTGTAACAAGTAGGAACCTTGTTAGAATTGGAGGCAAACTTTGACAAAGATTTACCTTGCTTGCCCTTGAGAAATGCCTTGAATTGCTCGGCAAGATCCTCAATTTGTTCTCCACTAGCCTCTTCTTGTTCATCTTCTTCACTAGGAGCTTCTAGATGAAATTTCCTCCTCCACTTGATTGGCTCCTCCTTGGCATGGAATGCAACCCCCTTTTGCTTCTCTGGCTTCTCGGCCTTGGATGGTTGAATCTCCTTCTTGTGTTGAAGCTTCATTTCATACGCCATGAGATTTCCACTGCACTCCTCAACGGTGTATTTGGACATATCATAAGACTCCAAAATTCTGTTGGCCTTTAACTCCCAATGAGATGTGAGAGAGTCAAGGATCTTCTCTACACGATTCTCATGGAAAATCATCTTCCCACGTCCCTCCAAAGCGTTCACGATGTCGGTGAACCTTGTGAACATTTCTGAAATGCTTTCTCCTTCCTGCATCTTAAACATTTCATATTTAGATCTAAACACAGTTTGTTTAGATTTCTTTACCTTTGAAGTCCCTTCATGACATATATCCAAAGTATGCCAAATTTTGTTGGCCTTTTTGCATATGGAGATGCGGTTGAACTCATTTGCAGTGAGGACACAATGGAATGCATTCATAGCCCTCACATTGAATTTGATAGAGTTCTTCTCCGCCTTTGTTCTTGAAGCCGCGGGTGTAGTAGGCTTCTCAAATGGCAACTCCGTGATGTCCCACAGGTCTTGACCCTCCATGTAGATCATCATCCTGATCTTCCAACTTGGGTAGTTGGTTTCGTTGAAGAGCAGGGGTCGAATGGTAGAGTGACCTTCTTCATGAGACGTGGATGTAGCGTTGAATGCCATTGTTGCAGTATGCTATAACCTTGCTCTGATACCAATTGTAAGGATCGCCTTACCCCTGCAATACTAACCACAACACACTAGAGGAGGATGAATAGTGTAATAGCAATAAATTGTGCAATTAAAATTTAACTTGTAAATATGGAATAATAAATGCAAAAGGAATTAATCAACACAATCAATTCAAATGCAAACACAAAGAATTTACACTGGTTTTGCAAAACTTGGGTACGTCACCAGTATTCACTATAATTCCTACAAAGAGAAGTGAATACAATCCCACAAAGAGATACATCACCTAGAGGATTTTGTCCTACACAAGAACCAAACCAATCTTACACAAGGGTCAAACTCCCACACAGAGAATTTCTAACTCCCACTCAGAGAATTATAGTTAGCCCTACACTAGGACACCAAACTCCCACAAAGAGAGTTACTCCCACAAAGAGAGTTATTCCCACAAAGAGAATATCTAATTCCTACGAAGAGAATATCTAATTCCCAATAAGAGAATTAGGGTTTCAAAGAAGCACAAAGTAAAACAAATACTCTTACCTATGCCTTGAGATGAACTTACTTATTAATGAATGCAAGGCATGGAAGAGGATCTCCAAGTGATGAGATTTTCTTGAAAGCACTTGGATGATTTCCCTTGAGCTTGACTTCAATGCATGAAGGAGATTTAGAGCTCTAAAAGGGAAATGAGAGAGTTTGAGAGTGGCTTAATCAATCTCTAAAGATTTGCAATATCATCAAGAAGTTCCAATGAACTCAGCCCACTCATATATATAAGAACCCTATAGGAACTCTCAAAAGCCAAGGAAACAGTCAAAAACAAAAGGCTGCAACGGCTAGATTCTGGGCAAAAACGTCACCGACAGTCGACTGAAGAACAAATGACAGTCGACTGTCCAACGGCTAATTAAATTCCAACGGCTATAATCTGAGCCATGACAGTCGACTGATGAAGACAATACAGTCGACTGTAAACAGGACAGGCGTTTGTAAATCCTTCAGCAGGCGATTGCTGCAGGGGATGGAATAAAACGGAGAGATGCACTCTTTCGTAGTGTTTGCAGACAGGCGACTGATGGCCAGTATACAGACGACTGTCAAATGGATAGGCGACTGTAAATACTGAACCAGTCGACTGACTAGCAAACTGGGATGAAACCCAGACAATGCAAGTTGCGCACAGTCGACTGTAGAACAATTCACAGGCGACTGTTGGAAGACATGCGACTGTAAATTAACCGTCAGTCGACTGTTCCATAAGCTCAAGTAAGAGTCAATAAAAGATTGACTTGAGTAGTGCACCCCAGTCGACTATAGAAGGCTTGACAGGCGACTGGAAATCACCCAGTCGACGGAAAAACCTTCATCAGGCGACTGTTGGAGAGCCAGAGACTCCAATTGAGTCTTTGGGCAAGATGAGCCTATTGGGTTGGATTCTATGATAATCCTAAGGCTCACTAAGATGGTTAAATGCATATGCATGAATGAGTAGACCATCTATCAAGGCATTACATTAACCCTAGACTAAAAAAGAGAGAAAGCAATAAATGAAATAATACATGGATTACAATGCTTTCCTTACGGTCTATGGCTTCAATCTTGATGCCTTGAAGCTCCACATTATCTCCAAGCTTTGGCACCCCTTGAGTTCAAGCTTTGGCCCTTCTCCTCTTGATGTCCATCCTTACACCAAGTGTTTAGTCTCCAAAAATGATATTCTTGAAATGTAACTATGAGACTAAAACAAGAGAGTCATAGCAACAACAAAATATTGTGATCATCATCAAAATAACATTGGTATAAAACACCAATACTCAACAGATGTAACATTGCCACATGGGACAAATGTGCCACGTGGGACAACCTTGTCAAATGTTATCTAGATATAAGATGAGATCAATTCCATTTGCCTGCCATTATCTCACTACAAAACTGCTACACAGCTCTCCACGCGACACCATTTTCCTTAATTTCATTGCATGTTAATTTTTTTAAAAGGCATAAATTAGAAATAATTTAAAAATTGATCAACTTTTAATTTAATTATAAAAATCGATCAATTTTTTCCATCACGTTACGTTTCTGATGTTAAAACCCATCAGGATTGGCAAATCTGATCAATTTATCAACACTCAAAATAGCTTAGGTTCGTAAACCTGGCCATTTCATTGTAAAAAAATGACCGAAAATGGCCTGGTTGCCAACCTAGTCTATTTGAGAACAAATGACCTAGTCTATTTGAGAACAAATGACCGTAATCGACAATCCTAACAGTTTTGAAATCTTCCACTTATTGATGTAAAAACAAATTGATAGGGGTTTTAATTAAACTTACATTTGATCGATTTTTAAAATTATTTTTAATTTCCAATGTATCTTGCAAATTTGTCCTGGCTTAAAAGGCGGGCAACATGTGGGAATTGGACTTAAAATTGACCCCGCAGGGATTGGCTGAGTGGGATGTGCGTTCATCTGCCCCGGGGAGTCGAGGGATTGAGGAACGATGGCTACCTCGCTTAATTCCTTCGACTAACCTGGAATGCGGGTGTGGGTTAGCCTTTCATATCCCTGGTTTGGTGCTTGGCCGGCCCACTAGAGTCTAGTGTGGCGGTGCGTGAGTCCAGGTCAACAAAAAATTGGACTAAAAGAGTGCCCCCTCTTAGGAAATTGCTCTGAAATTTTAGATAAGATATCTGTTGTTTGGTGCTTCAAATTTACATATGGGCTTGACACGGTCGTGCTACGATCAGCACAGCCATGCCTTGTTTTACAGAGGAACAGACTGCAGCACGACCGTGCAGCACGGCCGTGTCACCAAAACAGAGAGTCAAACTGTAACACGGCTGGTAGCACAGCTGTGTCATAGAGTCAGCAGTTTTTTCTCCTGCAGGCCCAACACGGCCGTGCCGCTTTCTAGCACGGCCGTGTCGACTGTAGTCAGCCCAAATATGTGATTTAGGTTATGGTTTTTGATCTAAAACCTAATCTAATCGGATGGTTGGGATTCCACACGACCCATGGAGCTATTTAAACGCTTCCTATGGTTTATTTTGGATAGAGCACATGACGTCATCAAGTTTACTCTTCCTCACGCATCTTGGAGATTTGGGGCATGTTTTGGTGAGTATACTTCTTAAGATTTCCTTGTGAAATTTATTGTAATCTTATTCTTGTTATCTCTCTTTTTCGGGTTGAGGGATTTTGGTGAGTGTTTTTGATTTCTTCTCTTTTAGTGAGATTTGAGATCTCCATTGGGTTTTGTGAGAAGAGTTAGAACTCCATGCTTGGAGTTATTGATGCTCTCTTTTGTTGAAGAAGAATGAAGGAGTCGATGCAATTCTCTCTGATCATATAGTGGAAACCGTCATCGGGAAGTTGGACGTAGGCACCGTTAATAGGCCGAACCAGGATAAACTCAGTGTCTCTTGACTTGTTACTTTCTTGCTTTCGTTACTTTTCATATTGCTTGTTTTGGTTCGATATTATGCTATTGTGGTGTATCTTTGAAATGTCGCATCGTAGCGATTGTTGGGTAGCTATCCGCTGAAGGGGCCGCTTCCGATGTCTATTGTTTTTCTGGATTTTACCCCCAACAAGTGGTATCAGAGCTTTGAGGTTGTCGGAGGTTACACAATGGTGGAGACATATTCAACATCTGGGTACATGATCGAGAAGTTTATAGGAAAGAATAGCTTCACTCTATGGTGCATGAGGGTGAAGGCTATGCTACAGCACGAAGGGCTTTACATGATAGTCTTTGACAAGCAATCTATTCCAGAATCTGTCACAGACTATATGAGATCAGAGTTAGAGATGAAAGCACACGGCGCTATTCAGATGGCCCTATCAGATAGATCTTTTGCAAGGTTGCAAAAGAGGAGACTGCAGAGAAGTTGTGGAAATGGCTGGAATCTTTGTACCTGACAAAATCACACACATGAAGGCTGTATCTATTACATAAGTTGTTCATGCTCAAGATGAAATAGGGAACATCGTTACATGATCATCTTGATCAACTGAATCAGTTGGTAATGGATCTGCAAGTTGTGGAAGAAAATGTAAGTGATGAGTACCAAACAATTGCACCGCTTTGTTCTCTACCCGAGGAGTACTCACACTTTGTCGAGACCATGACATAAGGAAAGGACAAAATCTCTTTGGAGGAGGTCGAGGCAGCTCTACACTTGCATTAGCTTAGAAAGAAGGGGTCGATGGGCGACACAAGTTCTGATGATCAAGATGTGGCTCTCTTTGGGGGTCGTTAAGGTGGACTATCCAAATCTAGCTCCAAGTTTGGGAGACCCAAGTTCAAGGGTCAAGTTAGTAATGATCAGACATGCCATTATTGTAAGAAGGCATGAGACTTGAAGAACAAGTGCCCACAGTTGAAGGTCAAGGGTAAAGAGTATGCTCAGCCGGTGTCAGCTTTTGGAGATGCATGCATAGATGCTGCTAATGGAGAAATATTAGTTGTGTCTTCTTTGAAAGATAATCGGGATTCATGGATTCTTGATTTAGGGTGTGATTCCCATATAACTCTGATACGAAGTCATTTTGTGACATATACTCCTAGGGATGGACCAGACATATACATGGGGAATGGATTTATGTCTAGAGCTGTTGGGGTTGGCACAGTTCGATTCAAGATGCAGGATGGAGTCATTCGAACACTTACAGGTGGTAGGCATGTACCAGATTTGCAGCAGAAATTGATTTCTCTTGGAGCCTTGACAGGTGTGGGATGTTGCGTGGTGCTCAAGGGAGAGCGTCTATGGGTGTCCAAGGGAGGTCGTTTTGTGATGGCGGAGAGGAAGAATGGCAACCTTTATAGGCTTCAGGGTCAGACGATGTTGTGTCAGAAGTCTGGTGCACCAGAGAGCTCTAGTGGAGGAGCGTTTGTGACTCATAGGGACGCCGTGACAAAGAAGCGAGGTCGTTGTGTTGGGATCTGTGGCTACACAACATACATTATACCAAGCATAAATTGTGTAATGGCAAGAATATGTGTAATTAAAAGTCACTAAAATCAATCGCACAATACACACCGAAAATATAAAGCGAAAATCTCAACAACATAACCACAAAAAAATATACACCAATGCAAATGCAAACACAATGGGTGTATCCTTGTTTGGATCCCTAACTGGCAATCATACTATAGTCCTACGTTGCAATCGCACCCCGTGGTTTCCACTAACCCTTCTTGTGTCCAAACAACCAACACCACAACTCGGTGCTTGGTTGCACTTCTCTCACTATAAGAGTACAAATGCCAAAAGGAGTAACCCTCCTAGGTACAATCTAACCGAGTATAATTCTCCCTAACCGGGGGCACAATCCCTAACCGGGATATGGAGTAACTCTCCAAGTGAAGTAACCCAAGTACTAGGTTTCGGAACAAAAAGAAACAAAAACAACAATCTTACCTATGCCTTGAATTGATAGTACCTATTATGAAGATGAAGGCATGAAAGATTGAAACCACCAAGTGCTTGATGATGATGAGCTTGGATGCACTTAAAAACTTCTCTTTAATGCTAGGGTTAACGACCACTAGATCATGCATTGGATGAAGGAGAAGAGAGAGGGAAAATAATTCTCTTCAATGAATAACCCTCAAATTTGTCTCTCTCAAATGATTCCTATATGTGTGAAGAGATGCCAAAACAGCCCCTCAAACTAGCTTAAATAAGCTCACAAAACATCCCACAAAACACCAAGAATAACAGCTATAAACAGCCAGTCCAAAAACCCAAAGGATAGATTTTGGGGGTCGACCAGACATTTGGAGTTCCTGGTCTAGGCGTCTGATGCACTATTTAGACGACTGGTCTGACGTTATTTAGCTTCTGATAGAATCAGACCAGAATGACACTCGATCACTAAAATAGTCATAACTCCCTCAATTTGAATCCGATTGGGGTGATTCAAGATGCGTTTGAAAGGTAACAAGATTTTCTAACTAATGGACTTGGAATAGACAAGAAATTTCAATCATAGAAAAACTGACAGCAGTTTGAATATAGACTGACTGAATAAAGACAGTTTTTTGAAAACAGATAACACTGAAATTTTGGCTCTACTGACCAGACGTCTGGAGTTTATCGACCAGACGTCTAGACCACTGTACAGATGCATGTTTATAGACCATCAGATTACTGCCCATTGGCTGTGTTCAGCTGATGAGAATGCTGACATGCCAGGCATCTGGTGACCCTTCACTCGGCGCCTATCCAGCACTAAAATGCACACACATGTGTGTTTAGAGCAATGGACCAAATGGGATGGGTTCTACATGATTTCTAACGAATTCTAATATGGATATGATGCATATGTGAGTGTGATGTGCATCTATTCAAGGCTACAAATATTCTAAGTAAGAAAGAGCAAAATACATGAAGAAATATAAGAACTATTATATAAGCTCAATATTCTTCATACAAGCAATGCTATGTAGCCTTGAAACCATCTCCATCATCATCCAATCACCTATTGATTTATCTTCTCATCAAGATAATCAATTATAAATCTGAGACTAAAACAAACGAGATGATTAGCACATAATATAATGTTGATCATCATCAAAACAATATTGGTCTTGAAACCAAGAACCAATCGGTTGCAGAATGGGATAGCTGTAGTGTGCAGTGAGGGATCGTTAGGAGATGGAGTCCAGAGTACATCCCATCATGGTTCAGCTCCATGTGAGGTTTAGATTGTCTACAGAGAAGTATGTGGCTTCAGGGTAGAGTTGCAGGCATCAGGAGGATGCGTTGCTAAGCACAAGGGGGAGTTGAGTATTCGGGTAGAGCAGTTGCAGCACATTGATGGGCATTCACGCAGGAGGCGTGGGTGGCATGGCTCAAGGTGGGTGAGACGTGGTTCGTCCAAGGGATCTTCTGGAGTGCACAGACCCAGCAACTCAGAGAGACTGGGAGTAGTGGATCTCACAGAGATCATGGTGGTAATGTGGTGAAGTACTATTGGAGAGTTAAATCCAAAGGCGGCTAGTTGAGGTCGTCGAAGCCGGATGAAGATGTTGCTCTCACTTCATGTTTGGGGGAAGGCGGTTCTCAGTGCTTCCTTAGAGGGTAGAGGCGGATCAACTAAGGCAACGACTGTGGACTGCGTCCATGGATCGACTTTGGGTACTTTGGGAGATACATCTTTGGTGTCAGTTCAGTCGATAATAGAGCATGAGGTTGCGGTGTCAACCTCAAATAGAGATCACCACAAGTAGGATGCTGAGCATGGTTCAGTTCCTCGAGCTCAAAGGGAGTTTGGGTTAGAAAGGTGATCTATTGGAGTGTTGATGCACCAAATGGCGCGGTTCCCGATGACAAGTTGGTGTTTCCTTGATCAGATGGAGATGTTTGGAATCTGGGTAGAGTCGTGAAGAGCCTTTGATGACCAGGTTCGTTGGAGGAAATTTGAAGCATGGTAGGATTTGTTGTTTTGTGCTTCAAACTTACGTTTTGTGCTTGACACGGCTGTGATACGGTCAGCACGATTGTGCTTTGTTTTACAGAGGAACAGACTGCAACACAGCCGTACAACACGGCTGTGTCACTAAAACAGAGAGTCAAACTATAACACGGTCGGCAGCACAACCGTGTCAGAGAGTCAGCAGTTTTTTCTCCTGCAGGCCCAACACGGCCATGCGGTTTTTGATCTAAAACCTAATCTAATCGGACGGCTGAGTTCCACACGACCCACTGAGCTATTTAAACCATTCCTAGGGTTTATTTTTGAGAGAGCGCGTACTGTCATCAATTTTTTTCTTCCTCGCGCGTCTTGGAGCTTTGGGGCATGTTTTGGTGAGTGAACTTTTTGAGGTTTCCTTGTGAAATTCATTGTAATTTTCGTCTTGTTATCTCTCTTTTCGGATTGAAGGATTTTGGTGATAGTTTTTGTTCTCTTCTCTTTTGGTGAGATGTGAGATCTCCATTGAGTTTTGTGAGAAGAGTTTGAACTCCACGCTTGGAGGTAGTGGTGCTCTCTTTTGATAAAGAAGATTGAAGGAGTCGGTGTTGTTACGACCTAAGGATCGTAGGAGCCCGACTCCCGCCCGGATCCGCTAACATACCCAGTTAACTCACCACTTCACAAAAGGGATGCCGCCCCGAAGATCCGGGGTATCATGAAGTTAGGCGCGCCTTGCAGCGTTCCCCAAACCGGCCGAGGCGGACAACCGCAGCCGCCCGACCCACCGGGGAAGGGCACTTGGGGACGCCCGGGTAGCTAGGCCAGGCCTATGGACGGGCGCGGACGTACCCCTCCGTACCAGCGGGCCACACCCTGTGACCGACCGAGGGGCGCGGCCGGGGCGGACAACCCCCGATCGGGATGGCCCGCCCTACCCCCGCGAACCGCGGCGCCTAGAGTGACCCCGCCCGACCTTTAGTTCGTCACTAACGACAAACAGCCAAGGATAAGGACACGACTGACACATACGTCTCCCGACCGCCTGCTAAAGCACCCCCAGGCGGCTGACCTATCCGACGGTTAGTGCTTTCGGCCCTGACATCCCGACAAAAGCACCCCTCAGCCATTGCACCGCCTGACAGAAGCGGGTCAGGAACTCCTGTTCCCGACGTCCTCGTCCGAAGCTTCCGCTGACACCCGAGCCAGCTCAGCACGCCTAGTCATCACCCGTCAGGTATAAATACCTCCTCTCCTCTTACGGAGGGGGGGTTGGGAAAATTCTCTCTCATCTTCTATTATTCACACACGAGAGCAAAGGTCTTCCATGTCTTTGTTCTCCCACCTATAGCTCGTCACGCGAGGTGGACACACCGTTAGTCCGGCCGGCGTGACTAGCCCCCCATTTAAGCACTTTTACTGACTTAGGCATCGGAGGGGCTAAAGGTTGAACCCCAACCCCGCCCTTCTGACGAGTTGTTCGTGCTGCAGGAGAGCTCGCCCCTTGACCAAAGTCAGCGTCAGCCTCCCGCCGTCCAACCTTCCTCAGCTGCGTCCGACGAGATACGATCCCGTGAGCTCCACCGGCAACGGATCCAACCTCTTTACCCCACTAATCACTTGTAAAACAGCCTACCTAACCCCTCATTTCCATATAATCACCATGCCCTTGGTTCCCCATAATACAAATTCATTGTACGCGAGTTCCACCTCGTAACAATTGGCGCCGTCTGTGGGATCGAAGGGTCACACCCATGTTAGACTCCATGCCAATCTCGCGGAACCCTGACCACGGCAAAGATCCCGTGGGACAGGAACCGCTCTCTCTGCAAATCACTCCGGCGTCCGACGCCCTCCCGGGCGTGGGCACCGAAACTGAACCTACTTCATCCTACGTCGTCTTGAAAAGCTTCGAGGCCGTCACTCAGGCCGGGGGAGGCTATCAGACAACCGGAACGGGGCCGCCGCCCGGCCCCTCGGAGCCCCAGAACGTGAGGTGGAACCTCTGCCTTCAGTTCGAGGAGGAGGGAGAAAACAGGGGGCTCGCGGAGGAGATTGCGGCCCAGCAAAGGCTCCTGGAAGAGGAGGTGGAAGTTGCGCTGTGGTGGAAGCGCCTGGGGGAGGCGGCCGCGGCGCAAAGGCGCTTGGACGAGGCGGCCGAGACCGCCTGGAGGGCCTACCAGGAAGAAGAGGCCGCCCGCCGCCAACTCCACTTCATTGTCGCGGAACGCGAGGGGCTAAGGAGAGGAAACAGGAGTAACCAAGAGGTTCTTGAAGAGACGGCAACGGGCCGGTGGCCCGGGGACGGACGGGACCCGTTGCTGAACAGGTCCCCGCCTGGAGGAGGCGGCCCGCATCACCAGCACCACCCCTCCGATACCCTGCACGAGAAAGCCGTTTGTCGGCAGCTACGCTTCCTCACCGCCGAGCGCGAAAGGCTCCTCCGCGAGAATCAGGAACGGATGGAGGCCCGAGCAGAGTTGGACGGGAGGCGCTGGCGCTGGGAGAGCCATAGTCCACAACCCGTCGAGTCCTCGGCCCAGGGAAGGAGCCCCGCCAGACGACCGTCGGGCTACTCCCCGGGGGCGGAGGACCGTCGTCGGCCGTGGCGCGATCGAAGCCGGACCCCCAAATGGCGGAGAGGGGAGGCCCCGGATCGCCCTACCTATCCGGAGGAGGCCACGCCGCTCGCACGGTGGATCACGTCTGCCCCAAGGCCCAAAAGGTTCAAACCCCCTCACCTGGCCACGTACAATGGAAGAGGCGACCCCCTCACGCACGTGCAGCAATACCGGGGGCGATGGAGGCGCAGGATGTGGACGAGGCGTTCCTATGCCGACATTTCTCCCAAAGCCTGAGGGACACCACGCTGGACTGGTACTTCGGCTTGCCCGCGAGGTCCGTCGGGAGCTTTGGCGAGCTGCACACAAGTTCTGCCAAGAGTTCTGGGCCGGGCGGACGAAGAAGAAGCCTTTGGACTACCTCTGCACGATAGTCCAAGGAGAGGGGGAGAGAACGGGAAGATACCTCCGCCGCTTTCAGGAAGAAAGGCGGGCGGTGGTGACATGCGGAGATGAGGTGCTAATGCTGGCCTTCAAGACGGGGTTGCGGACTCGCCACAAATCCCTGCTCCGGGACCCGCCGACCGACTACGAAGCGCTGGTTGCAATGGCGGAGAGGCACACATTGGCCGAAGAGACCCTCGGAGCAAAGGTCGTATTCCCCCCGGCGAAACCATCCCAGGACGGACCCCGGCCGCACCCTCGGCCGAGGCAGGAAGAGAGGGGCCGAGGCCGCGATCAGATGGCCCTACCGCGGCGGGAGCCGCCCGAGCCTCGCCCACGAGATCGCCTTGGCCCGGCGTGCGAGTTCGCCCCGGCGCGGAGGCCCCCCGGAGTCATCGCAAGATGAGAAGACCCCCCACTGGCGCATTACACGCGACTCAATGCCCCCATGATGGAGGTGTTGGCCGCGGCGACAAGGGCCGGGCTACTGCCGGAGCCTCCCCGGGAGATGAGGACGGACCCAGCGAGGCGGGACCCCCGGAGATACTGCCGTTATCACCGGGACCACGGTCACGACACCGACCATTGTTACTCCCTTAAAAGAGAGATCGAACGATTGATCCAGGCGGGTCACCTGGGGAACTTTGTTGCGGGAAGGCGGGTGGCGACAGGAGAGAGAGACCCTCCGGAGGAGGGGGGACGGGGTCCGCTGGCAAACCGCGATAAGGAGGAGCCCCGCCCCCCGAAGGCAGTCATGCAAATTGAGATGGTAACTGGAGGCCCAACCTCGGTGGGACGGGCGCCCGCAATCCGGGAGGCTGAGGCCCAACAGGTGATGATGGCGGGCGCCGGCCGCCGACCGAAGCGAAGGAAGATACCCCGACCCCCGATCACCTTTACCGAGGAGGACGGTCAGGAGGCATGGAGCCAGAACAATGACGCCCTCGTCATCGAAGCTCGGATTGGGGCGATTGTCGTCGGCCGGCTCCTGATTGACACCGGTAGCTCCTGTGACATCCTGTTTCTGACAACGGTCGAGAAGATGGGGTGGGGGTGCGCAGACTTAGAGCCCTGTGTGGGCCCCGTCGCTGGCTTCACCGGCCATGCGATCCCCACCGAGGGAACGATCACCCTGCCCGTGACCCTGGGGGAGGAGCCGATGGTCGTCACCAGGGAAGCGCAATTTGGCATCGTCAACGTCGCCTCGGCGTATAACGGAATCATAGGGCGTCCGTATATGACGGCCATCAAGGCGCTCCCCAGCCTGCAACATCAGACGATGAAGTTCCGGACCCCGCGGGGGGTGGGACAGGTGCGGGGAGGGCGGGAGATGCCCGAAGACCACAACCAGGCGCCATCCCTGCCCAGGAGCCCGAGGCGGCCCCTGACGGCTCTCATCCCTGACGAGAGGGAGGACTTCTGCGACCAGCGGCCGACCCCGGCAGAGGAAGTGGAGGAGGTCCCAGTGGCCTCGGACGAGGAAAAAACCGTCTCCGTCGGGACGAAACTCCCGTCCGCATTAAGGACGGCCCTCGTTGCCTTGCTCAGAGAAAACACAGACATATTCGCGTGGTCACCCGTGGACATGCCCGGGGTGAACCCGAGAGTAATCTCCCACAGGTTGAATGCGGACCCGGAAGCCCGACCTGTTCGACAGAAGAAGAGAAGTGCAGGGGGCGAAAAGAAGAGGGCGGCCGAGGAAGAAGTAGAGCGACTCCTCGAGGCCAAATTTGTTCGAACGGTGGACTACCCCGACTGGCTCGCCAACGTCGTTCTGGTGAAGAAGCCCAGTGGAAAGTGGCGCATGTGCGTTGACTTCACCGACCTCAACAAGGTATGCCCGAAGGACAGCTTCCCTCTACCCAGAATCGACCACTTGGTGGACCAGGCGTCCGGCTATGAGTTGTTGAGCTTCATGGACGCCTTCTCGGGGTACAACCAGATACCGATGGTGGAGGAAGATGAGGAGAAGACATCGTTTGTCACTGATAAAGGCACCTTCTGTTACACCAAGATGCCCTTCGGACTGAAGAACGCCGGGGCAACCTATCAACGGATGGTTGACCGAATATTCGGCCCTCAGGTGGGGCGAAACCTGGAGGTCTACATCGACGACATGCTGGTGAAGAGCGGAAGGGCCCCCGACCACCTCACAAACCTGCAGGAAACCTTCCAGAGGGTCCGCCGGTACAACCTGAGGCTAAACCCCGCGAAGTGTATCTTTGGCGTGCAATCGGGAAAATTCCTGGGCTTCATGATAACGAGGCAGGGAATCGAGGTGAACCCCGACAAGGTGACTGCCCTCATCGGTATGACGGAGCCCCGGACGATCCGGGACTTGCAGCGACTGAACGGCCAGATCGCTGCTTTGGGGCGATTCCTGTCGAAATCGGCGGAGAAATCGCTCCCTTTCTTCAGGGTCTTGCGGACGGCCTTGGGCGAAGCTAAAGATCAAAGGAAGGTGATCCCGTGGGATGACGACTGTGCCCGGGCGTTCGCGGAGCTGAGGGCATACCTACAGAGCCCACCGCTCATCGCGCGGCCGGAGGAGGGCGAACCCCTGGGGTTGTACCTGGCGACCACTGAGGGGGCCGTTAGCTCTGTCCTGATCAAGGAGGAAGGTGGAGTGCAACGCCCCGTTTACTATGCCAGCCGGATCCTCCGAGAGGTGGAGACTCGTTACAGCCCTATCGAGAAAGCCGCCTACTGCCTAGTCACCACGGCCCGGAAGCTCCGACCCTACTTCCAGGCCCACCCCATAATCGTCCACACCGACATGCCCCTCGAAAAGAACCTGAAAAGGCTGGAGCGGTCGGGGAGGATGCTCAATTGGAGCGTCGAGCTCAGCGAGTTCGACATAACGTACAAAGCCCGGACGGCAATCAAGGCCCAAGCGCTGGCCGACTTCGTGGTGGAATGCACAACGGAAGTCCTACCGGGGGACCGGACGGAGCTCCCATCGGTGACCACGTCCCCGCGGAGGATCGAGGTGGGTGAACCCTCAGCACCCTCCCCGACGACAGTGGGCGACTTATGGACCATCCACGTCGACGGCTCCGCAACAGGCTCTGGGACAGGAGCAGGTATAGTCATTCAAACCCCGGATGGATGTTCGCTGGAATACGCCCTGCGCTTCAGCTTCCCGGCCACCAACAACGTCGCGGAATATGAAGCCGCGGTTAACTGGTTGAAGCTCGCTAGGGCGGTGGGGGCGACGAACGTGTTGCTCCTGAGTGACTCCCGTCTCGTCATCCAACAGATCCTGGGGGACTTCGAAGCCCGAGAGGAAACAATGAAGCGATACCTGGATCGCATCCAGATCGAACTCCGAAAGTTCAAGAAAGCGGGCGTCCAACACCTACCCCGCTCCAGCAACCTCCGGGCGGATGCTCTGTCTAAGCTGGCTTCCTCTTCGGTGGCCGAGATCGGAAAGGCAATCTACGTGGAAAGCCTGGCGACGCCAACCATCGACGAGGGAGAACTGATGTGCGCGGACACGAGGACGTCGTGGATGACCCCCATAATGAAGTACCTAGAGACGGGCGAGCTACCCGAGGAACGGATGCTGGCAAAACAGGTGAAAAGGCGGGCCCTTTCATTCGTACTTCTCGACGGAGTGCTGTAACGCCGCCGCCGAGCAAATTTCGACGTCCTGCCCTACCTGAAATGCTTGGGCCCAGAGCAGGCTGAGCAAGTCATCCGCGAGGTGCATGAAGGCTTTTGCGGAAACCACCATGGCGGGCGCACCATCGCTCACAAAGTAATGCGCCAAGGATACTATTGGCCGACGATGATCCGGGACGCGGTACAATACGTCAAGAAGTGCGAGGTATGCCAGAAGTTTTGCCGGTGGACGACTGCACCCCGGCCAACCTAATGCCCATCTTGAGCCCGATCCCCTTCGCCAAGTGGGGGCTCGACATCCTGGGGCCATTCCCAAAGGCCTCCGGGGGAAGGAAATACCTAGTCGTCGCCGTGGATTACTTCACAAAATGGATCGAAGCAGAGCCGCTGGCGCGAATCGCGTGGACGGATATGAAGGGCTTCATCTGGCAATCCATCATATGCCGCTTTGGGATTCCCCGCTCCATTGTCACGGATAACGGAAAGCAGTTCGATTGCGAGGGCTTCCGCGACTTCTGCTCGGGCTGGGGAATCAAACTCCAATTCGCGTCAGTCGCCCACCCACAGTGCAACGGAATGGCGGAGGCCGCAAATAAATGTATCCTGAACCCGATGAAGAAGAAGGTGGACGCCACTCTGGGGGCTTGGGTCGACGAACTGCCGGGGATCCTGTGGTCCTATCGTACCACCCACAAGGCCTCGACTGGGGAAAGACCCTTCGTGCTAGCATACGGATCGGAGGCGGTCGTTCCCGTGGAAATCGGCGAGGAGACACTCCGGCTAAATCTCTTCGACGAAGAAACCAACGGAGAAGGACTCGGTCTCAGTTTGGAGTTGATAGACGAGGTGCGAGACCGGGCCTTGACTAGCCTCGTCAAGCATAGCCAAAGGATGGCACGGTATTACGACTCCCGGGTGAAACCGCGGACCTTCAGGATCGGCGATTTGGTCCTCCGAGATGCCACCTTCCGCCCCGAGACTGCAAAGCGGGGAAAGCTGGCCGCTAAATGGGAAGGACCCTACACGGTCATCGACATTGTCGGGCCGGCCACGTACATCCTGGCTACCCCCGAAGGGAGCGAACTGGCCCACCCTTGGAATGCAAAACATCTGCTGAAATTCTACCAATAGTTGTGAGTTTTTCTTTTCTTACACGCAGTGTATATATCCATCCGTTCTTCCCAATATGGTTATTCCTGCACAAGTTTTGCAGTTCGATAAAACTCCGAACCTCTGGGGCAGGGCCAACCCTAGCCACCCAAACCAGAGAAGGGCACGGGCCGGGCTACGCGCCCGCTCCCCCCCTCCAGACCTCTGGGGCAGGGCCAACCCTAGCCACCCAAACCAGAGAAGGGCACGGGCCGGGCTACGCGCCCGCTCCCCCCCTCAAGACCTCTGGGGCAGGGCCAACCCTAGCCTCCCAAACCAGAGGTGGGCACGGGCCGGGCTACGCGCTCGCTCCCCCCCTCCAGACCTCTGGGGCAGGGCCAACCCTAGCCACCCAAACCAGAGAAGGGCACGGGCCAGGCTACGCGCCCGCTCCCCCCCTCCAGACCTCTGGGGCAGGGCCAACCCTAGCCACCCAAACCAGAGAAGGGCACGGGCCGGGCTACGCGCCCGCTCCCCCCCTACAGACCTCTGGGGCAGGGCCAACCCTAGCCACCCAAACCAGAGAAGGGCACGGGCCGGGCTACGCGCCCGCTCCCCCCTCAAGACCTCTGGGGTAAGGCCAACCCTAGCCACCCAAACCAGAGGTGGGCACGGGCCGGGCTACGCGCCCGCTCCCCCCCTCCAGACCTCTGGGGCAGGGCCAACCCTAGCCACCCAAACCAGAGAAGGGCACGGGCCGGGCTACGCGCCCGCTCCCCCCCCTCCAGACCTCTGGGGCAGGGCCAACCCTAGCCACCCAAGCCAAAGAAGGGCACGGGCCGGGCTACGCGCCCGCTCCCCCCCTCCAGACCTCTGGGGCAGGGCCAACCCTAGCCACCCAAACCAGAGAAGGGCACGGGCCGGGCTACGTGCCCGCTCCCCCCCTCCAGACCTCTGGGGCAGGGCCAACCCTAGCCACCCAAACCAGAGAAGGGCACGGGCCGGGCTACGCGCCCGCTCCCCCCCTCAAGACCTCTGGGGCAGGGCCAACCCTAGCCACCCAAACCAGAGGTGGGCACGGGCTGGGCTACGCGCCCGCTCCCCCCTCCAGACCTCTGGGGCAGGGCCAACCCTAGCCACCCAAACCAGAGAAGGGCACGGGCCGGGCTACGCGCCCGCTCCCCCCCTCCAGACCTCTGGGGCAGGGCCAACCCTAGCCACCCAAACCAGAGAAGGGCACGGGCCGGGCTACGCGCCCGCTCCCCCCTCCAGACCTCTGGGGCAGGGCCAACCCTAGCCACCCAAACCAGAGAAGGGCACGGGCCGGGCTACGTGCCCGCTCCCCCCCTCCAGACCTCTGGGGCAGGGCCAACCCTAGCCACCCAAACCAGAGAAGGGCACGGGCCGGGCTACGCGCCCGCTCCCCCCCTCCAGACCTCTGGGGCAGGGCCAACCCTAGCCACCCAAACCAGAGAAGGGCACGGGCCGGGCTACGCGCCCGCTCCCCCCCTCAAGACCTCTGGGGCAGGGCCAACCCTAGCCACCCAAACCAGTGGTGGGCAGGGGCCGGGCTACGCACCCGCTCCCCCTCTCCAGACCTCTGGGGCAGGGCCAATCCTAGCCACCCAAACTAGAGAAGGGCACGGGCCGGGCTACGCGCCCGCTCCCCCCCCTCCAGACCTCTGGGGCAGGGCCAACCCTAGCCACCCAAACTAGAGAAGGGCACGGGCCGGGCTACGCGCCCGCTCCCCCCCTCCAGACCTCTGGGGCAGGGCCAACCCTAGCCACCCAAACCAGAGAAGGGCACGGGCCGGGCTACGCGCCCGCTCCCCCCCTCCAGACCTCTGGGGCAGGGCCAACCCTAGCCACCCAAACCAGAGAAGGGCACGGGCCGGGCTACGCGCCCGCTCCCCCCCTCAAGACCTCTGGGGCAGGGCCAACCCTAGCCACCCAAACCAGAGGTGGGCACGGGCCGGGCTACGCGCCCGCTCCCCCCCTCCAGACCTCTGGGGCAGGGCCAACCCTAGCCACCCAAACCAGAGAAGGGCACGGGCCGGGTTACGCGCCCGCTCCCCCCTCCAGACCTCTGGGGCAGGGCCAACCCTAGCCACCCAAACCAGAGAAGGGCACGGGCTGGGCTACGCGCCCGCTCCCCCCCTCAAGACCTCTGGGGCAGGGCCAACCCTAGCCACCCAAACCAGAGGTGGGCACGGGCCGGGCTACGCGCCCGCTCCCCCCCTCCAGACCTCTGGGGCAGGGCCAACCCTAGCCACCCAAACCAGAGAAGGGCACGGGCCGGGCTACGCGCCCGCTCCCCCCCTCCAGACCTCTGGGGCAGGGCCAACCCTAGCCACCCAAACCAGAGAAGGGCACGGGCCGGGCTACGCGCCCGCTCCCCCCTCCAGACCTCTGGGGCAGGGCCAACCCTAGCCACCCAAACCAGAGAAGGGCACGGGCCGGGCTATGCATCCGCTCCCCCCCTCCAGACCTCTGGGGCAGGGCCAACCCTAGCCACCCAAACCAGAGAAGGGCACGGGCCGGGCTACGCGCCCGCTCCCCCATCAAGACCTCTGGGGCAGGGCCAACCCTAGCCACCCAAACCAGAGGTGGGCACGGGCCGGGCTACGCGCCCGCTCCCCCCCTCCATGTTGAATATTGGACTCCCCGGATTTGGTTTTGATGATGAGCAAACATAAATAATCCATGAACTAACAATTTGTGAGCGCAGTTTTGGAGATCGTCGCCAAATTCACGAGAACATTCAAAGCGACATCTCAACACTTCCCAAAGCTCATATTCATGTCTAAAGCTTCGTTGAAGCTCTTGCGACGCTTTGGAAGTTATGAAGATTCAATCGAAGCTCTCGAAGACCGTTTATTAAGGTTTTATTTATAGTCTTTTAGTTTCGATTGATAGATTGTTAAGCCTTGAGTATATCTTACGTTTCTATCTTCATTACGCTCATTTCGTAGCTCTAGGATCCTTGCACAAGTTCATTCTAACTTCCTCGAAGCGTCGCGCTTCGATTCGGATTTGTACGTGCATGTTAGTTGGTACAAGAACAAGTACTGACCGACTAGATGGTGATCTAGTCGGTCGGCAACTGTTCTTGGACCGACTAGTTTGATTCCTTAATTTCTTGGACTTTACTTTTTACAGTTAGTCGGTCTACGTTGACTCACCGACCGACTAGTTTGTGAACTAGTCGGTCAGTGATGCTTCTTTGACCGACTAGTTGTGACTTACTGTTCACTCTAAATTTCACCTAAGCTACTGTTTACCGTTAGTCGGTCTAAGAACGTTTGGTGACCGACTAGTTGAAAATTTAGTCGGTCAACTTTTGTTCTTGGACCGACTAAGTCACTTTGCTTTCAGACTAAGTTATTTTGCCTCTTAGTCGGTCTACGTTCATTGGCTGACCGACTAGTTGTGAAACTAGTCGGTCAGACAGTCTTCTTGGACCGACTAGATTTCTAGGTCTGAAATTCTATCTCTTCTCAGATCTACTCTTAGTCGGTCCACGTTGTTTGGCTGACCGACTAGTTGATGAACTAGTCGGTCAGTGATTGTTCTTTGACCGACTAAGTCTCACAGATTTCTATCCGTTGGTGAATGACCTAACTTGTTTTTATGGGACCCTATAAATACGATCCTAGGTCATTTCTATCTAGGGTAGAGCTGCCATTAAGAGATTCATTGAGTTCTAAAGAGATAGCCATTCTCCCTCAAATCTAAAGCTCTCTTCCTCACAAGAAACCCATTCTCTCTCATTTCTAGATCTAGAGAGAAGCTTGTTCTTGGTGAGCTCTTCAAGCTATTGCTTGATCCAAGTCTCCAACTCATTCCTAGGCACCGATTGCTGGTCATTTCCTTGGTGCTAGGTCTTGGTGACTTCATCTTCCTCAAATCCTTCATTTCACCATTTGGGTAAGAAAAACTCAAGGTATATGATTTTGTGGTAAGATTGTTTAATTTCATTTAAACTCTATTATTGCTTGTGATTCTCTCGGTTGTGAGAGAAGTTTGTGATCCCGGGTTGTGGGATTCACTTTGCCATTGCATGTATGATTTGATCTTGTGAAGGTTTTTCACAAGATATTCATAGTGGAAATCTTGAGTTAGGGTTTCTAACTCAAGTATCCGGAGGGGATCCGGGTGGTTGGGACGTAGGATCACCGGGAACAAGTCGGGGAGACTTGGGTGGATCCGAACCCATTAACATCATTTGTTTGCATTGTTAATTTTGTTGTTGTCATTCAATTTAAGCTTCCACAAATTGATTTGGTAGTTGTTTGCAATTTAATTTGGAATTATACTCCTTATTATTTTAAAGTACTATTCACCCCCCCCCCCCCCCCCTCTAGTACTTGTGCAGTAGCTGGTAGGGCATTACATTTGGTATCAGAGCCAGATACTCAGCTATGTCTGCCAACGACAACAAGACCGTGCGTCCACCTTCCAACTATGACACCTTCAGGAACCGTGAAGGAGCATCTTCGGTGATGGAAGGACATTCCTCTACGAGGCCTCCATTCTTCAATGGTACCAACTACGGGTACTGGAAATGTCGGATGGAAACCTTCCTCCGAAGTGCATCTTTATGGAGGACTACAATGAAGGAGTACATCGAGCCCGAAGAAGAAGACTTTGAGAAATGGACAACCGCGGAGGTCGCCGCGGAGGTAAGCAATGCCAAGGCAATGAACGCCTTGCAATGCGCATTGGAGTCCGAGGACTTCAATAAGATATGCACATGTAAGAGTGCATATCAAATTTGGAACTCTCTCCTCATACTACATGAAGGGACGAGTCGGGTAAGAGACTCTAAACTCGTAGTCGTAAACAAAGATTACGAAATGTTTCATATGCAACAGGGCGAGAAGATGAAAGAATATTACGCTCGCTTCGTTGACATAATAAACGAGTTAGAGGCCCTCGGCAAGTCCTACACTCAAAAGGAGAAGTGCTCAAAGCTTATCGAAGGACTTCCTTCTTCTTGGGAAAAACGTACCTTCGCCATCGAGGAAGGTAATGACATGAATAAGTACACCGTAGTTCAACTAATGGGTACTTTAATGTCGTACGAGGTACGCAAGGATAGCAAGCTCAAATTGCAAGAAAAGATGAAGTCGTACCTAAAGCAAGACGAGCCAAAGAAGAAGGCTATTGCTTTCAAAGCCGCTCCATCCACATCCACATCAACCGATGATGAAGAATCGGAAAACGAGTTGGACTTGGAATCCATGGCACTCATGGCCAAGAAGTTCAACCGTTTCTTCCGAAAAGGTAACTTCAAGACCAAAGGTAAATTTGGTTCTTCTAACGCCTCTTCCTCTCCTTTGTGTTTTAAGTGCAATAAACCGGGACACATGAAAGCGGAGTGTCCCCTCAATAAGCAAAAGGAGAAGTGGAAGGCGCCAAAGTATGACAAGTCCAAGAAGTACACGAAAGGAAACAAGAAGGGACTTGTCGGAGCTACCTTCACCGACTCCGATGATTCTTCAAGCGGTGAGTCGGACGATGAGCACGTGGAGCAAGCGCACATGTGTTTCATGGCAAGAGAGGAGCACGATCAAGGATCCTCCTCTTCCGATGATAGTAATGACGAAAGCGATGAGGTAACGATGGATGATCTTAGAAATGCTAACTCTCAACTTTGGTCAAAATACACTAAGCTAGTAAATAGATATACTAAGGTAAAAGATGACCTAGCTAGCATTCAAACATCGCCTAAGAATATCATCACCAACAACGACACCGTTGTTGAAGAGTTAAGAAATGAGATTGTAAATCTCAAATCGAAACTTGAACATGTTAGCATTGAGGATGCGGAAGAACATTAGATAGCGGATTTAACTTCTCAAAACTCGACTTTGAGTATTGAGAACGAGAATCTTAAATCTCGTGTTTATGTGCTCACATCGCAAATATCCACTTTGGATACTTCTTTGCGTTCTCTCAAAGAGAAATATGAGGACACATTGGGCCGAATCAACAAATTCAACAAGGGTAAGGGCCATTTGGATAATATCCTAAAAGATTTACTTCCGGCCAAACACCACATTGGCTTGGGGTATATGATGGGAAATTCATCCAAGTCGGTCACTACTTTTGTTAGGCCAACTTCCGAAGCCTCAACGAGTGGGAGCAAACACTCTATTGGTAGTTCATCTACCAATGGTGCTTCCACCTCGTCCACACCCTCTTTCGAAAAGAAACCCACTTTGGGTGGACCTCCAAAGAAGGGGCATGCCTACATGTACACCAATAACATGCCACGTAGGAACACACGTCCTACTCCACCATCTCACACATATGATGATTTTTATGCAACACATTCTCGGGCACGTGCACACCATGTGAGACACCCTCACGCACGTGTTCCCACACATGCATATGTACACCCACCACATCATATGAATAATTCTCGTCGTGCACCATTCCATCATGTCCCGTATGCCTATCCACAACATGCATCACGTAGAAATCAACGTCGCATGCATGCACCCAATAGGATGATGGCTCCCAAAATTTTCGCTATTTGGAGCCCAAAGGACACAAGCATGGATGAAAAACAAATGTATATGAATGCTTATTTTTCGGATGTTGTGCATAGTAAGAATTATGTGGGGAAGTCTAAGTCCACTTGGACTTGGCTTCCAAAGGTCTAATCCCTTGGACCCAATGACCTTGGGTACCATGATATGAAAGTGTCTATCTTTAGGTACTCAAGGAAAAGAAAAAGAAGAGGAGCAACAAATTTAAATTTAGCTCCAAATGGAATTGGATACTCGATAGCGGGTGTTCAAAACACATGACGGGTGACGCTCGATTGCTCTCCGGGGTGGTTCCCATTGCGAATGGAAACCGCGTCGTATTTGGAGGCAACGAGAGCGGAACCATCATAGGTGTTGGTAAAGTCGGTAACCCCTCTAAACCATTAATTAGTGATGTTTATCTTGTTAGTGGTTTAAATCATAATCTTATTTCAATAAGCCAACTTTGTGACAAAGGTTACAAAGTTAGTTTTGCGAAAGGATTGTGTCATATTTTAAGAAAAGATAATGATAAATTATTATTTTCCGGAACTCGTCATAAAGACATTTATATTTTGGATCTTCCTAAGTCATATGAACAATGTCTCGTTGCCAACACAAGTGAACAACACTTATGGCATCGACGCTTTGGACATGTGAACTTTGGAACACTATATAAGCTTTCAAAATTGAATTCTATTAAAGGTTTTCTGAAGCTTGTTTTTGAAAAGAAAAGTTTTTGTGATTGTTGTCAACGCGGCAAGCTTCCTAAATCTTCATTTAAACCTAAGAAAAGCATCTCTACTAAACGGCCACTAGAGCTATTACATCTAGACTTATTTAGGCCAACTAGAGTAGCTTCCTTAGGAAATGCAAGGTATGGACTTGTCATCGTAGATGACTATTCAAGATTTACTTGGGTATTTTCATTATGTAATAAAAATGAAGCTTTTGAAAACTTCACAATTTTTTTTAAGAAAGTACAAAATCTCTTAGGAACCACCATTGTCACTATTCGTAGTGATCATGGAGGTGAATTTGAGAATGAGTCTTTTGAGACATTTTGTGATGAAGTTGGTATTACTCACACCTTCTCTTTCCCTCGTGCACCTCCTCAAAATGGTGTAGTTGAGAGAAAGAATAGGACGCTAGTGGAGTGTGCTCGCACTATGCTTGATGATAGCCAACTTGGCCATCAATTTTGGGCGGAAGCGGTACACACCGCTTGCTATGTGTTTAATAGAATACTTTTGAGGCCCGGCACTAAACAAACTTGCTATGAATTGTTGTTTGGTAGGTTGCCTCAAGTTAAACATTTTCGTGTTTTTGGTTCGAAATGTTTTATTAAGAACACATATGGTAGTTTGGACAAATTCGATCCAAGATCCGATGAGGGGATTTTTGTTGGATATTCTACGCGTAGCAAAGCCTACCGGATATTCAACAAACGAACCTCAACGATCGAGGAGTCGCTTCATGTCTCATTTAATGAAGGATTTGTTCCAACTAGAATTTCAAATGATAATGATTCTTTGGATGTTTTATGTGATTCGTTTGATAATTCTAAGTCTAATGATTCTATTGATTCTATTGAGACTAACCCAACTAATGAAGTTGTTGAGAATGTTCCTAGTGATCAAGGTATTCCCAAACGGCTTCATTCGGTTCGTGACCATCCCCATGAGCAAGTCATTGGCAATATCTATGATAGTGTCAAGACGAGATCGCAAGTCCACCACTTCGCCAATTGTGCCTTTGCCTCATCGATAGAGCCAAAGAATATTAATGAAGCATGCGAAGATAGCGCTTGGATCTTAGCCATGGAGGAGGAGCTTATTCAATTCGAGAGAAATGAAGTTTGGGAGCTTGTTCCATTGCCATCGAAGAACCACACCGTCATAGGGACAAAGTGGATCTTCAAGAACAAAACCAACGAAAACCAAGTCGTCGTCCGGAACAAAGCTCGGTTAGTTGCTCAAGGCTATCGACAAGAGGAAGGTATCGATTTCGAAGAATCCTTCGCTCCGGTAGCTAGATTAGAATCAATTAGATTATTATTGTCTTTTGCATGCCATAAGAATTTTAAATTATTTCAAATGGATGTTAAAAGTGCATTTTTAAACGGAGATGTCGTTGAGGAAGTTTACGTTTCTCAACCTCCGGGCTTCATAAATGAAAAATTTCCAAATCATGTTTTTAAACTAAAGAAAGCTCTTTATGGGTTGAGACAAGCTCCTCGAGCTTGGTATGATCGCCTAAAGAATTTTCTTTTAGATTTGAATTTTAAAATGGGTGAAGCCGATTCAACACTTTTTATTAAGAATGCGAATAATGATATATTATTAGTTCAAATTTATGTTGATGATATCATTTTCAGTGCTACTAACTTTGCTCTTTGCGAAGAGTTTTCTAATGTTATGAAGGAACAATTTGAGATGAGCCACATGGGCGAACTCAAATATTTCTTAGGTCTCCAAATTCGCCAATTGAACGATGCAATCTTCATCCACCAAACGAAGTACACGGTGGAGTTGCTAAAGCGATTTGGAATGGAGAATGCCTCCGGGAAAAAGACTCCTATGAGCACGACTACGCATCTTGATAAAGATACGGGCGGAAAAGATGTAGACATTCGTCTATATCGAGGTATGATAGGTAGTTTACTTTATCTTACCGCGAGTAGGCCCGATATTATGTTTGCCGTATGTATATGTGCTCGTTATCAGTCTCAACCTAAGGATTCTCACTTAGTAGCGGTAAAGCGTATTTTCCGTTATCTAAGTTACACTTTAGATTTTGGATTACTTTATCCGAAATCTAGCACATATGAGTTAGTCTCATATAGTGACGCTGATTATGCGGGATGCAAATCCGACAGGAAAAGTACTAGTGGCACTTGCCATTTTCTAGGAAATTCTCTTGTCTCTTGGTTTTCCAAGAAGCAAAATTCGGTATCACTTTCAACCACCGAGGCGGAATATATTGCCGCCGGTGCCGCTTGTGCCCAGGTTCTTTGGATGAGACACACATTGAAGGATTTTGGTATTCATTGTGATACTAGCCCTATCATGGTGGATAACCAAAGTGCTATCTGTCTTTCAAAGAATCCGGTGCACCATTCCCGATCAAAACACATAGATGTCCGACACCATTTCTTAGATGATCATGTTGCTAAAAAGGACATCATATTAGTGTACGTTGAAACCCAAAAGCAAATCGTCGATATTTTCACGAAACCCCTAAAGGAGGCCTCCTTTGTGCGGTTGCGTCGAGAATTGGGGATTATGGGTGAATCCGAGATATATGATTCATATTTCATTCAATTATCTTGCATGCTATTACATTTCGCGATATTTCATTCATGCTAGATTTATTGAATTTTTGGGAATTTTATGTGATTTATTTGAATTTATGATCGAATTCGTATTTGAAAGTCGTATTTAAGATTTCGACATTTTATGGGGTAATTTAGATGACTAATGAGTGAGTTTTGATGTTTCATCCAAGTGGTTTGTGAAGAGAAATCAATTATCAATTTTTGGACTCCTCTAGTCGGTCTAAGTTCACTTGTCAACCGACTAGATGCTCATCTAGTCGGTCAGCAAATGAACTCAGACCGACTAGATCAAGCCTATATCTAACTCCTATCATTTTCTTTCATTAGTCGGTCACAGTACACTTACCGACCGACTAGATTGAAAACTAGTCGGTCAGTGAATATACTGCGACCGACTAAATCTAGCCCTAAAAATCCCTCTGTGCCTCTGTTTCGCCTTAGTCGGTTCAAGCTCATTGACCGACCGACTAGATCGTAATCTAGTCGGTCAGTGCTTGAACTGTGACCGACTAAGTGTGTTAGGGCATTTGTGTCTTTTAGCTTCCAGACCGACTTATACTCGATCTCATCCGACTAATTTCATTATTAGTCGGTCGTCTCTCCCGCTCAAGCCCGAAAACCCCCAAACCCCGTTCGAGCCCTTTCATATTCCGTCGACTTCCGGCCATCTCTCCGCCGTCCGCCGCCGTCGACTCCTCCTCCTAGGTAAAACCCCCTCTCCTAGGTGTCTATTTCCTATTCTAGGGTTGTCTCTCCTTGATTTCAAGCTCTAGCTCCTATGGTTTCAATTTCTAACCTAGGGCTTGTGTTTTTTTTCGAATTTCTAGGGTTTGTGTTAGCTTCTAGGGTTTGTGCTAGGATATTTGATCTTCGTTTTCAGTTGCTTGTGCTCATAGTGCTATGGCTAAGACTAGAATTCCTATCGCCTCTTCCGGGGCTTCACCTATGACCGTAGGGCCTTCCGACCCTAGGAATCCCCTGAAGCCTAAGCGTCGTGCCAAGTCAACCCAAGGCTCTCCTTCTTCGCCTCCTCCTAAGAATCCTAGGACTGCGTCCGTCAAGCCTCGTAAATCCAAGACCAAAAAGCCTATTCTTCACACTCCGGCTACTCCTCCCGATTCCGACTCTGAATTTATCCCAGAGGATGAGCCTACTAGGGAACCCACTCCACCTCCGAAGACCCGTAAGGCTAAGGGTAAAGCTCCTATGCCAGTCGGCGGTGTAGACATATCGTTGTGCCGCGATGACCCTCAGTGTCTCGCAGCGTACAACCGTATAGAGCACTGTCCACTGTTGTTAGAGCATTACGTTCAGTTTTCTGATTTTCTCGGCCTTGCTGATCTTCTGTCCTATAGTGGTCTTCTAGATTATCTCCGATACGACCCCAAGGCCAATCCCAAACCGTATCCTCGCCTCGTGAAATTGTTCTATGCCAATCGCATTCGAGGCCAGTACGACGCCAGCCACTCCATTGAGACGGCTGTCTTGGGAACTCCTATAGTTCTCACGGCAGAAATCTTAGGGGAGATTCTTGGTTGCTCGTCGTGTGGTCTCCTTCCTTCGGACATTTCCGTAGACGACATTTCTTCCTTGGATCAGTCTATTCTAGTAGATATCTTCCAGGTTATCCCCTCCGTATTCATTGGTATTCCTTCGAAATCTTTCAAGCCGAATGCGTGGATTCTTAACCTGATTTTGAAGTCATGTCTCCTCCCTAAGTATGGATCCTCTTCTCTCCCATCCCAGCCGTTCTTGAAATTGATCTACGCTCTTTTCTTGGGGTGCGAGATTAATTGGGCTCGCGTGATACTCGATAAGATGGATTCTTTCGAGTGTATACGCAAGACCAATAAGTCTGCGCACATTCCATACCCTTGCCTGTTGACTCTCGTATTCCGTCATTTCCGAGTCCCCCTCCCTCCTGACGATGAGCGTCCTTTGGGTACGCCTCTGAACGCGACGGCCGTGAAGAAATCTCTAGCGGCACTTCGTCACGTGCAGAGGTCTACCGCATCTGCATCCCAGTCTACTCCGTCAGCTGCTGCAGCCTCCTCTTCCCCTGCTACATTGGACGATGTCGTACGCCTACTTCGTCAGCACGACTCCCGTTTGGCTCGTACTGAGGAGGTAGTCTGCCGTATGGCTCGTATGATGGGGATTGATCTTCCTCCGTCAGTGTCTGAGGCCGAGGAGATGGACGATGAGGAGCTTGACGAGCTTGTCACTTCTTTTGCCCGTGGCGATGAGGCCACTGCTGCTGCTGCTGCTGGTACTTCCACTTCTGCTCCTGGAGTTGGCACCACTACCGGTGTTCCAGAGCCTACTGCTTCAGCTCTTCAGCCTTCTGAGCCTGCTGCTGACCAGTCTGACGAGCCTGCTCATGTCTCTCCTGCTGCTGTTGACACTGCTGCTGCTGCTGCTGCTTCTGTCGAGACCCTTGCTGCTGCTGAGATTCCCGTTGATGAGCCTGTTGCTGAGATCTCCACTCCTGCCCCGACGATTCCATCTGTTGAGACACCTCTACTCCCTGCAGAGCCTGAGTCCACTCCGTCGACTGGACCCACGGACGCTGCAGATCCAGCCTCCTCCTCGTGATCGTCTGTTCCGAGGACTCTCCACTGCGCTTTGGATGATATATCTTAGTGAGAGTATTTCGGGTTAGGATGGGGTTTGAGAGATGTTTTGATGTATTTTTGTGATTTCTGGATGTCGGAGTTGGATATGATGTTATGATGTTGTTTGATGTATGTTGATACACTTTGATGATGTTGATGATGTATGATGTATTTCTTTTTGATGATATGTAGCACTTGATATGATGTACCTCATATATTCGATGTGATATTTTTTGGATGTACTCATGTTGTCTCTACATATATAGAATTGTTTTCCATGCACAAAATTAACCAAGAATATTGAATATTGAAGAGTATGTTTCTTTATTCAAGAAATGAATAATTATTTGGTATTTTTGATGATTTTGATTATTTTTTTTGATAATGGACATTTTGGCACACCTTCATTTGATTTCCACACTTTTCCCTTGGTGTCAAGTTGGTCCATTGTCTTTGTCTACGACTCCCGATGTTGGATTTTACATTTCCTAATTGTTGTCGTTGTATGCCCCCCATTTTTGGGATAATGCCAAAGGGGGAGAGATAATGATAATAAATAGCGCAAATGAAAATTTAACTCAATTTCCAAGAATCTAGTTTGATATGTTAGATTCAGGGGGAGTTAAGATACATATAAGGATTTTCAAAATCCGATATTTCAAAAATCGATTCTCATTATATATCTTACTCGTCTGCTTGATGCAATTCATACATATTCATTTTGGAATTAACGTGTCATCAATGCAGGGGGAGTAAGTATTTTACATTTGAATTTTTGATTATTATTTATGTTGGTTTGTCATCACCAAAAAGGGGGAGAATGTTGAATATTGGACTCCCCGGATTTGGTTTTGATGATGAGCAAACATAAATAATCCATGAACTAACAATTTGTGAGCGCAGTTTTGGAGATCGTCGCCAAATTCACGAGAACATTCAAAGCGACATCTCAACACTTCCTAAAGCTCATATTCATGTCTAAAGCTTCGTTGAAGCTCTTGCGACGCTTTGGAAGTTATGAAGATTCAATCGAAGCTCTCGAAGACCGTTTATTAAGGTTTTATTTATAGTCTTTTAGTTTCGATTGATAGATTGTTAAGCCTTGAGTATATCTTACGTTTCTATCTTCATTACGCTCATTTCGTAGCTCTAGGATCCTTGCACAAGTTCATTCTAACTTCCTCGAAGCGTCACGCTTCGATTCGGATTTGTACGTGCATGTTAGTTGGTACAAGAACAAGTACTGACCGACTAGATGGTGATCTAGTCGGTCGGCAACTGTTCTTGGACCGACTAGTTTGATTCCTTAATTTCTTGGACTTTACTGTTTACAGTTAGTCGGTCTACGTTGACTCACCGACCGACTAGTTTGTGAACTAGTCGGTCAGTGATGCTTCTTTGACCGACTAGTTGTGACTTACTGTTCACTCTAAATTTCACCTAAGCTACTGTTTACCGTTAGTCGGTCTAAGAACGTTTGGTGACCGACTAGTTGACAATTTAGTCGGTCAACTTTTGTTCTTGGACCGACTAAGTCACTTTGCTTTCAGACTAAGTTATTTTGCCTCTTAGTCGGTCTACGTTCATTGGCTGACCGACTAGTTGTGAAACTAGTCGGTCAGACAGTCTTCTTGGACCGACTAGATTTCTAGGTCTGAAATTCTATCTCTTCTCAGATCTACTCTTAGTCGGTCCACGTTGTTTGGCTGACCGACTAGTTGATGAACTAGTCGGTCAGTGATTGTTCTTTGACCGACTAAGTCTCACAGATTTCTATCCGTTGGTGAATGACCTAACTTGTTTTTATGGGACCCTATAAATACGAACCTAGGTCATTTCTATCTAGGGTAGAGCTGCCATTAAGAGATTCATTGAGTTCTAAAGAGATAGCCATTCTCCCTCAAATCTAAAGCTCTCTTCCTCACAAGAAACCCATTCTCTCTCATTTCTAGATCTAGAGAGAAGCTTGTTCTTGGTGAGCTCTTCAAGCTATTGCTTGATCCAAGTCTCCAACTCATTCCTAGGCACCGATTGCTGGTCATTTCCTTGGTGCTAGGTCTTGGTGACTTCATCTTCCTCAAATCCTTCATTTCACCATTTGGGTAAGAAAAACTCAAGGTATAGGATTTTGTGGTAAGATTGTTTAATTTCATTTAAACTCTATTATTGCTTGTGATTCTCTCGGTTGTGAGAGAAGTTTGTGATCCCGGGTTGTGGGATTCACTTTGCCATTGCATGTATGAATTGATCTTGTGAAGGTTTTTCACAAGATATTCATAGTGGAAATCTTGAGTTAGGGTTTCTAACTCAAGTATCCGGAGGGGATCCGGGTGGTTGGGACGTAGGATCACCGGGAACAAGTCGGGGAGACTTGGGTGGATCCGAACCCATTAACTTCGTTTGTTAGCATTGTTAATTTTGTGTTGTCATTCAATTTAAGCTTCCGCAAATTGATTTGGTAGTTGTTTGCAATTTAATTTGGAATTATACTCCTTATTATTTTAAAGTACTATTCACCCCCCCCCCCCTCTAGTACTTGTGCAGTAGCTGGTAGGGCATTACACTCCAGACCTCTGGGGCAGGGCCAACCCTAGCCACCCAAATCAGAGGTGGGCACGGGCCGGGCTACGCGCCCGCTCCCCCCCCCCCCTCCAGACCTCTGGGGCAGGGCCAACCCTAGCCACCCAAAACAGAGAAGGGCACGGGCCGGGCTACGCGCACGCTCCCCCCCTCCAGACCTCTGGGGCAGGGCCAACCCTAGCCACCCAAACCAGAGAAGGGCACGGGCCGGGCTACGCGCCTGCTCCCCCCTCCAGACCTCTGGGGCAGGGCCAACCCTAGCCACCCAAACCAGAGAAGGGCACGGGCTGGGCTACGCGCCAGATCCCCCCTCCAGACCTCTGGGGCAGGGCCAACCCTAGCCACCCAAACCAGAGAAGGGCACGGGCCGGGCTACGCGCCCGCTCCCCCCCTCCAGAGCTCTGGGGCAGGACCAACCCTAGCCACCCAAACCAGAGAAGGGCACGGGCCGGGCTACGCGCCCGCCCCCCCCTCCAGACCTCTGGGGCAGGGCCAACCCTAGCCACCCAAACCAGAGAAGGGCACGGGCCGGGCTACGCGCCCGCTCCCCCCCTCCAGACCTCTGGGGCAGGACCAACCCTAGCCACCCAAACCCGAGAGGGGCCCGAGCCCGTGGACCTCGAAAAATTAAAAACAGGGGCACACAAACCGGGACGAAACGACGCATGTTCCCGAGTAGGCGGCCCCGATGTGACTCGACAAAACGAAAGGCCGCTCGAGAAACACGCCACCATTAATGATTCGCTCCAAAAGAGGACCCGTGAGAGCCACCTGGCAAAGACGGTTTCCTACGGGCATGAATTCGAGGAGCCCATTAATGGTGCCAACTCAGCGCAATAACTAGAGGAGAAACCGTCAGCGAGATCTCCCTATAAAGACGCCATTCCTCCTCCTGAAAATAGGGGAACCGGTAGACATGAGAAACCGCCACCTGATCCCCCCACCCACCGAGGAACGGGCCGAGATACAACGCCCTAACAAAAGAGAGGTCACCGGCCATCAATGGTTCCCGCCGCCCAGGGCAGCGATGCCTGCATCTCCAACACCGCCAACAGGATATTCCACTTACAAACGGATCGTCAACTGGATATTCCACTTACACAAGGGAAATCCATCTTTCACGCCTCCGTCCCCTGAGCAAGGACGAGTCGGAGAAAGAATGGCATCCGTTCAAAGTTGACTGGGCGGGCGAGAGCCCCCAGCGCCAGCCGGCTGGTACCTCCCCGCCCTCGACCTCCGACCGAGGACCTCGGAAAGGCTGCATCGCCGACAAGCCCAAACGGCGAGTCCTGGCATGTCAGCTCGCCCATGCACCATCGGGCGCCGAACCCCACTCTCAAACCGAAGCAGCGAGGCACGGGGCGGCGGGGGACGGCCCTATGCTCAAGAACCTCCCCAAGGAGCAAGCCGCAACAAGACGGCTTCCCTGCTCGGCGCCTCTTCCGGACCGAGGAAAACCCTTTCCGCGGAAGGAGATGACGAACCAACGGAGGGAAGGCGGCACGATCGCCAAAGAGACCTTGCAACACTTCAGCACGGAAGGCGGCCATTCTCCTCCGCCGGCTCAATTCAAGTTACGAAGGGCCCACCCGGCCCACAGCGACAAGCCGATCCGGAGGTCATTACACCACGGGCGAGGACAGCCCTATGGCTCCCCCCCAGCCGGATCTGACCCCACAACGGGCGATAAACTAAGAACTTCTGTACAAGCTGTAGACCAGCCTTTACAAATCTAAATAAAAATGTTCTTCTTTATACGCTCAGATTTTTCAGAAAACACCATAGCGGGTAGCTATCCCCCCCGCCAAGCGCCGGGTTAATTGGCGTAGAACTTCCGGGAAATCTACACCTGCAGCGCGAGCCCCGCTCACTTAAAGTCACCGACACCTTTCCCTCAGGGGGGAAAGAGATACACTGGAACTCGCCCCGCATAACAGGGTCGACCCGAGATTAAATAACGATAGGATAGCACGAATCGCCCCTAGCCACTACGCCGACCCCCCGCCCCGCCCGAAGGCAACACTCCGGGCAACAAGCTGACAACATCCCCTTCCCCGAGACCTAGCGATCTCGGACACGGGAATGTTGGGGGCATATTTGGGAATTATGTAACTCCATCAAGAAGCCTAGCCACGTGACCCGGCACGGACCGGTCACAAGGCAGAGGCCGCGATATAGGCGCCCAGTCCAGACAGAGCAGCAGCCCTGTCCCGTCAAAGCAGCACCACGATGCGGCGAAAGGATGATGGGACTACACGCCATCAGCAACAACACGCCCCCTGAGAGGCCAGAGTGCCAGATACCGCCAGGGAAAAACGATTCCCAAAGTGCGTTGTGTAACTCCATCAAGAAGCCTAGTCACGTGACCCGGCACGGACCGGTCACAAGGCGGAGGCCGCGATATAGGCGCCCAGTCCAGACAGAGCAGCAGCCCTGTCCCGTCAAAGCAGCGCCACGATGCGGCGAAAGGACGATTGGACTACACGCCATCAGCAACAACACGCCCCCCGAGAGGCCAGAGTGCCAAATACCGCCAGGGAAAAACGATTCCCAAAGCGCGGATTTCCGCAAAGCCCATTAACGGCACTAATCCCCCGCATTACCCAAGAAAAACCCTTCCCACAGAATCTCGCTATAAATACCCCCCAGAGGTCAGGGTAAAGGCGGAAGAGACGTTGAGGATTCCCCTCCCCTCACTCCAGGCATAAAACGGCCCTAAACGCCCCACCGAGCTAAGAAAAGCCGACAGCCCCCGACGGACCTCACTTCCCCCGACGATGGGCGCCACAGCCCCGCCACCTTCGACTGGATATTCCCCTTACACGCGGTAGGCCCCGCCCGCCAGCTGGCCTCCTGCTTGTTACTGTATCAAAAGGCAGGTCCAGATGGCCGTCCGCGTGCCGCCACACCCCAATTAACGCCGTCACCTTCTGCGACTCCCACGGGGTGTCGGGGGGGAAGCCCCCCAACGGCTCTCCCAGCGGCGCTGCCACCGCCACCTCGTCCTCGTCCTCCCTGGGGTTCCCCCACGGTGCGCGGGGTCCCCGGGAAGGCCGAACGACCCTCCAGCACGACGACAGCAAGGCAGAGCGCGAGGAAGCAATGAAAGGGGAAGGAAGAGGGTCCCCTCCTACGACCGAGGGTCGCCCCCCCGAAGGCTAAATCCTCACGACATAAGGGAAGACCGCACCGACGCGGGGATCTGCTCCCCCGGCAAAGCGAACAACAAATGTGGACCACCCTCCGTCCCACACATCTTCTCCTAAGTATTGTAAATATTGCCTAGATTTCCGATAAAGATTGGTGTATAATACTCCCCCTTTTCCTTTTTTTTCGAACAACGCCCCGCTTAGCTCAGAGTCAGGGAGAGACCTCGTGATCCCGCTATAGCGGGACACACCCCGCGGCGCCGGCATCACCCCCCGGAGCTGAGATCCAGGTCCGAGTTACAAGCAAAAGGTAGTACCACGGTAACGTTACGCCATCCAAGCCGAACCAGGCTTCCGCTTCGCACTCGAATGCCGGGGGCAATTGTTACGACCTAAGGATCGTAGGAGCCCGACTCCCGCCCGGATCCGCTAACATACCCAGTTAACTCACCACTTCACAAAAGGGCCGCCGCCCCGAAGATCCGGGGTATCATGAAGTTAGGCGCGCCTTGCAGCGTTCCCCAAACCGGCCGAGGCGAACAACCGCAGCCGCCCGACCCACCGGGGAAGGGCACTTGGGGACGCCCGGGTAGCTAGGCCAGGCCTATGGACGGGCGCGGACGTACCCCTCCGTACCAGCGGGCCACACCCCGTGACCGACCGAGGGGCGCGGCCGGGGCGGACAACCCCCGATCGGGACGGCCCGCCCTACCCCCGCGAACCGCGGCGCCTAGAGTGACCCCGCCCGACCTTTAGTTCGTCACTAACGACAAACAGCCAAGGATAAGGACACGACTGACACATACGTCACCCGACCGCCTGATAAAGCACCCCCAGGCGGCTGACCTATCCGACGGTTAGTGCTTTCGGCCCTGACATCCCGACAAAAGCACCCCTCGGCCGTTGCACCGCCTGACAGAAGCGGGTCAGGAACTCCTGTTCCCGACGTCCTCGTCCGAAGCTTCCGCTGACACCCGAGCCAGCTCAGCACGCCTAGTCATCACCCGTCAGGTATAAATACATCCTCTCCTCTTACGGAGGGGGGGTTGGGAAAATTCTCTCTCATCTTCTATTATTCACACACGAGAGCAAAGGTCCTCCATGTCTTTGTTCTCCCACCTATAGCTCGTCACGCGAGGTGGACACACCGTTAGTCCGGCCGGCGTGACTAGCCCCACATTTAAGCCCTTTTACTGACTTAGGCATCGGAGGGGCTAAGGGTTGAACCCCAACCCCGCCCTTCTGACGAGTTGTTCGTGCTGCAGGAGAGCTCGCCCCTTGACCAAAGTCAGCGTCAGCCTCCCGCCGTCCAACCTTCCTCAGCTGCGTCCGACGAGATACGATCCCGTGAGCTCCACCGGCAACGGATCCAACCTCTTTACCCCACTAATCACTTGTAAAACAGCCTACCTAACCCCTCATTTCCATATAACCACCGTGCCCTTGGTTCCCCATAATACAAATTCATTGTACGCGAGTTCCACCTCGTAACAGGTGTAATTCTATCTGATCATATAGTGGAAACCGTCGTCGGGAAGCTGAACGTCGGCACTGTTAGTGGGCTGAACCAAGGTAAACTCTGTGTTGCTTGAATTGTTGATTTCTTGCTTTCGTTACTTTTCGTATTTCTTGTTTTGATTAGATATTGTGCTATTGTGGTGTATCTCTGAAAGATCGCGCGACTGTTAGGTAGTTATTCGTCGATGCAGTGTATTTCTAAAAGATCGCACGACTGTTAGATAGCTATACGTCGAAGTGACCGCTTACACGGTCTGTTGTTTGTTTGGATATTACACCAACAATGTCACGTCTCCAACATGCAACATCTTTACCTTCCGTCTTCCTCCCGCGGGTGATCTTCCTTTTCCAATAATGTCAAGCATCATTCCTCTGTGATAGGCGGCCGGACACATGCTCCTCGAATAAATACAAGAAAAAGAAGAATAAAAGAGAGAATGAGAATATAATTTCGTCTCCAACTAAACAGCATCAATCTATATATATACGAGAAATCGCCGATATTTTCTGTCTCTTTGGGTTGGATATTTTTATTCTACATTGTCTGAAGATTTCAAATCCACTATGGATGCATTAAGAAAATCCTTCAAATCCCAGGGCACTTACAAGAGTTCGCCCTCGTGGCACTCGTCGGAGCACGAGGAGCGCCCGATCCTCGCCCCCGATGACGCCGACGATCGCCGTGAGTTCGTCGTCAAGATCAACGGCAATAGCAACGGCGGTAGCAGCGACCCTATAAACAAGATCAACAACAGCACCATCTGGCGAGAAGGCCATCTCGACGACGGCGAAGGCCGTCAGTTCAGCTTCCCGAAGCAGATTCAAGGCCAAGCCCAGGCCAAAACACCGAAGCCCATGCTGAAGATTAGCGAGGACCCGCCGTCGAGGTTGATCAGCAACTTCCTCAGCAAGCAGCGGGCTTCCGGCGCCGAGATGTCCCTCGACGTCGATCTCGAGATGGAGGAGCTCAAGAAGTCGGACCCCGACTCCCGAGAGCTCCGCTTTTCTTTCGTGCACGAGAATTCCTCTGATTCCTCTGACGACGACAACGACGCCAGGAGCTTGGTCCACCGGCGAGGGCGATTGCCGGTGAGCCCACAGAAAGAGGGCGGAGCCGGAGCCGGAGCCGGAGAGGTCATCCGCTGCACGTCGAACTCGTCGTTTCGGAGACCTTCAGGTCTGCTCCCGACGAAGATGACGAAATCGAGGCTGATAGACCCGCCGGTGGTTTCTCCTCCTGCTGCTGGGAGTTCACCTCCAAATCAGCACGATGATGACAAAAAGTCGGGGGTTTTGCCGAGAAAATCAGGCGTTGTTGGAAAAGTTGCAGAGGAGGAGGATGATCCGTTTCCTGAAGATGACGTTCCAGATGATTTCAAGAAAGACAAATTAGGTAAACTTGCGATCTTGGAATACGTGGGCTTGATCCTGATCCTAATTGCCCTTGCGTGTAGCCTCTCGATTCGAAAGCTTCAACACCAAACCGCGTGGGAGCTGCTTTTGTGGAAGTGGGAGGTGATGTTACTTGCTCTGATTTGTGGCCGCTTGTTTTCCAATCTGATCATTCGTATCCTGGTCTACTTCATTGAAAGAAGCTTCCTTCTTAGAAAGCGGGTTCTTTATTTTGTTTATGGAGTTCGAAGTTCAGTGCAGAAGTGCCTCTGGCTTGGGATTGTGCTGCTGACCTGGCATTGCATGTTCGATCGGAAAGTTGCACGGGAAACTCGTAGCACGATCCTGCTCAAGGTCACTAAAGTTCTCGTTTGCCTCCTCCTCACGACTGCCTTTTGGCTGGTGAAGACTGTGCTTGTCAAGGTTTTGGCCTCTTCGTTTCATGTCAGTACTTACTTTGATATGATCCAAGAGTCTCTGTTTAATCAGTATGTGATCGAGACGCTATCCTGCCCTCCTCTGGTTGAAATTCCAAATATCAAGGAGGAGGAGAAGGATCGAGTCTTGGCCGAGCTTCGAAATCTTCAGAATGCAGGAGCCAAAGTTCCCAACGATTTAAAGGCGGCTGCTCTTGGGACCAGAAGCGGAAGATTAATTGGGAGAAGTGGTCAATATGGAGCAAGGAATAGCGTGCAGTCGGCGGTGGGGAAGAGCATGAGGCTCTCGGGGGCGGTCTCTAGGAGGGAAAGCGGCTGCCAGGATCCGATTCATATTGACCAGTTACATAAGCTTAATCAGAAGAATGTTTCGGCGTGGAATATGAAGAGGCTAATGAAGATAGTCAGGCATGGGACCTTGTCCACTCTGGATGAGCAGTTAGCACATGAGCATGGAGGGGATGATTCCGCGATGGAGATCAAGAGTGAGTTTGAAGCCAAGATTTCAGCCAGGAAAATCTTTGATAATGTAGCGCGCCCTGGTTCCAAGTTAGTTTTATCTCATTTCTTTCATATTGTTTTGTCATGTTCATTAAAATACCTGCACTGATTCTCAATAAATGAATGCGTAGAAATAACAAATGAAGCACATGCATTTCTTCTTAACTAGTTGATGATTGTTCTGTTCTTGCTTTAGGTAATTTGAGGATGACTATTTGGTTCATTACGTCCTGTTTTTCTCTCAATAGTCTCCCTTTTTGTTATGCGTGTATGATTTGCCTAAACAATTACAGAGAACATTTATCCCAAAATTTTGTGGTTGGTTACATGAGTTGTTTGTTGACAAATATGATACAAAAAACCAAAAAAATATCTCGGGATTAATGCATGTTTTATGAGGATTTTTTGAGCCCAAAACAAGGTTTTACAAAAGCCCAACCCAACGCGATTATTCGGAATTAAATCAGTGAATAGTTAAGCCCATAAGCCTACGCAGCCCACGCACTGTGCGGCTCACGAGTGGGTAGCCCATGGGCGAGCTCGCAGCATACAGAGTGCTGCACGGTTCAGCCGTGGGTACACGCGGCAGCAATTTGACGGCTGCCGTCGCGATCGAACGTGCATTCCGACAAGGATGCGGGCACGGGAAACAGGCGACAGCAGGAATCTGAAACCGTTTCGGATTTTCAAACACGTTAGCTATTTAAACGTGTTTTCGAATAGGGTTTTGATGCAATTCTGGTGTGATTTTTGTGCAAATTTCTTTGCAAAGTTTGCAGCTACATGTAGAATATATAGATAACAAACTTATGGAGAAAATTGGCTAAATGCCACCGGTCAAAGTTGGGTTTTAATTTTTACCACCATTTTTTAAAACTTTGCTAGAATAACACCCTAACGAAAATAGTGACGAAAATACCCCCAGTCAAAATAATATAAAACCCCTTGAAAAACGATGCGGTCGGTGGTCTTTCTCCTCCATTTTGCCGCCTAAATCGTCCACCTTTCCTGCGAAACCCATAAATCCTCCCATCGTCGTCCTCGCCGACCATCCCTCCACCTCTTTTCCCGGCTACAACCGCATATGTCGAAGCTGCAATGATCCGAACCACCGAACGCACAAACCAATCGCCGCTTCTCCAACTCATTCGGCATAGCCCTCGCAAGCAGAACGCACAGCACCGCCGTACCAAGCCTAAAGCTCCTCTTTGATTATCGAACGAGGTAAGTGATTAGCAATTTTTTTTGGAATTTTTTTAATTTTGGGTATCATTTTAAGGCTTCATCCTACTCAAATTCTTCGCAAATGTAAAGGATATTGATGCTCATAACACTAAACATGCATAATTGGACATTAGCATCAATATACGTTAAAATAAGTTGGAATACGCTAGTAAACGCTAGTTTACGCGACATTTAGAAGCGCAAAGCAGCGCATTTCAGCGCAAATTGGCGTATATAAGTGCATATCAGTTAATTTGAGGGGATAATAGTACATACATATCTAGGAAGCATTATAATGCGATGAGGGTCATGTTTTTCTATTTGTTGTGTAAAATACGAAGTTATAAGATGTTAAATGCTGACTTAGTGGGAAAATAATATCACTGATTGGTGTTATACGCTGACTTGGAGTTGTGCATACCACTATACTAGCATAATTGGAAATGAGCATCAATATACGGAAAAATACGTTGCAATACGCTAGTAAACGCCGGTTTACGCGACATTTAGAAGCGCAAAGCAGCGCTTGTCAACGCAAATTGGCGTATATCAGCGTAAAGCAGTGCATATCAGTTAATTGGAGTGAATAATATTACGTACCTATCTAGGAAGCACTGTTATGCGAAGAGCAGAATGGTTTTGTATTTTTCTTTGTAAAATACGATGTTATACGCTATTACTAATGCCACCACTACATTTTTAGGGTTTCAACAAGAATCAACCATATTCTGAGGCCAAAATCCAACTTCGAGCAAATGGATTCGAATAAAGGTGAATTTTACGATGTTATACTATGAATTTTTTGTTAGATCTGACATGCGTCAGCTGTATACGTTGTTATGCATGCATAAACGTTAGAATACATGATTAACTTTCCTGCAGGTATACTAGTTCCAATTAATTATGGGGGAGAGTGGAAAAAAGGTAGTGATGGTTGTTGGACCTATGATGCATTGTTTACAAGGTATGTAAGAGTTAGAGGGTCGACAACTTACCCGGAACTAATTGATAAGATCTGTGCTGAAACTGGGATTAGTAAGGATGAGAGCATAATTGACGTGAAGGCATGGATTAGTTACCCGGTGAATACCGTGATGCCGCCCTTTATAATGCTGAGGAATTCAGATATTTCAACATTCATTGAGCTCATTGCCAAGAGAGATTACAACGTTCCTTTATGTATCAGTACATCGCCAAAACCAAAGGTTGTGATAGCCCCTAGTCCGCCAGTTGTGGTAGACAAAATAAAGGTGAAGGCCGTCGTGGCCCAACCAGTAAGCAAGAGCGTGAACAAGCCCATAACAGTCCCATTTGGTATCCAAGACAACAATGATGGTTGTTCTCCTATCGGTCTGGAGGACATTAAACTGACCAATCCAATAGATAATTTTGGTGGTAATGATGAAGCGTATTCGATGCACGAAGATGAAGTCGAAGAAGAAGATAGTTGTAATGACGAATTTGACAACGATGACCCCTTCAATGATGTTTGTGATGATGATTCGTATGAACGACCGGATCCATTTGCGTGTGTATGTGATGGTATGTTTGATCCATATTTTGGTGTGTTTGTGGAATCACGCCTGGCCGTACATCCAGTAGAGGGTGATCATGCAACAGAAAATATAGACAATTATGATGATGGCCATACAAACAAGCATGCAGATTCACATCCTCTCCCCATAGTCCCAACTGAGCCTGTTTTTACAGGTATGCTGTAGTAAATTGGCATTACTATGTTATATTGGTGTATATTGTAGTAAAGTAGATAATTGTGCAGGTAATCACAATCATACCATCACTTGTGGTAACGATGGACCTTCTGAAGCACATTCGACCAATGTGAACGTTCATGTGATGAAGGATTTCAGCGTTGGTGAACTTGTAAGATGCAAGGTTGAACTGTTGCTCCGACTGCGTATTATAACCGTGAAGGCGAATCGCGAGTTTCGCATTACACATTCTGACCGCAAGAGGCTTATTGCTACCTGTGTTGACAAGTCTTGCACGTGGAGGCTTAGGGGGTCATTGTCAAAGAAGCATGGAGCATGGATCATTCGGTCATACGTGAAGGGTCACAGTTGTTCCATTGATGCAAGGTTTAAGCGTTATCGTGGAAGTGCAACAAGCGAAGTTATTGCGCAAATGGTTAAAGATGATAATAATGATCCGTTGGATATCGTGAAAATGTTAGAAAAGGTGTATGGTATAAAAATAAGTTACTGGAAAGCTTGGAAAGCCAAGGAGATTGCTACACAAATGATACGTGGCAGTCCGGAAGAATCTTTTATGGTACTCCCATCTTACTTGTGGTTGTTGGAGCATGCAAATCCCGGAACGTATTCGGCATATCAGTTAGACGTGAACAATTGTTTTGTGCAATGTTTCTTGGCATTTGGGCCCTCAATTGTGGGTTTTGAATCTTGCATCCGACCCGTTATAGCTGTAGATGCATGCTTCTTGAAGGGACGTTACAGAGGCAAATTATTCATTGCTACTTGTATGGACGGAAACAACCAAATTTATCCATTAGCATTTGGCGTCGCAGCAAAGGAAAACGATGCATCGTGGGCATGGTTCTTTCAGCAACTTCGCCATGTTATTGGGGCCCGACAAGATTTAGTTTTTATTTCTGACCGTCATCCTTCAATTGAGAAATGTTGCAAGGAGCAATTTCCTGAAGCAGTGTATGGAATTTGCATGTTCCATCTGGGGTTGAACATGAATGCAAAGTACAAGGTGAAGGCGAAGGAATTCTTGTACAGTGTGGCTAAGGCTTATACAGAGATAGATTTCGAAGAGAAGTTGCAGCATGTGCGGTCAACAAAGCGGCAAGTATACGACTATCTTATGGATGCCGATCCCAAAAAATGGGCTAGGTGTTTTTTTCCTGCGAGGCGATACAGTATCATGACGACCAATATTGCCGAGTCAATGAATGCTCTCTTGAAGGTGGCTAGGGAATTTCCTATTATCACTTTGTTGGAAACTATTAGAACAAAGTTACAGGCTTGGTTCCATGATCGCCTACGACTCGCCAACAAATGCACTAGCATACTCACTCCTTATGCTGAGAGAAAGATGGGTAAGCGAGATGATAAGTCACGCCACTTCATGGTACATCCAATTGATGAATTCAGGTTTTACATTCTTGATGGTCAACGTGATGCAACGGTTGATTTAAATTTGCACAATTGCACGTGCTATAAATTCCAGCTAAACCAGTTGCCATGCGCACATGCAATCAGGGCTTCCAGGACGCGTAATATATCTTCTTATACCCTTTGTTCAAGGTAAAATTCGTTATACGTAGGTATACGTTTGTATACTTTCCGTGTATCAGCGTTCAAAAGCGTATAATAGTGTCTAATGGCGTAGAGTAGTGCATACTGGTATATATTAGTTTTTACTCGAGTGTTACAATATGATTCTTATCTTATGCAGGTTTTACACAATTGAATGTTTAAGGCTGGCATACGCCCTACCATTGAATCCAGTTCCGCATCGAAGTGAGTGGTATCGAGTCGTACCACAAAGTGTCCAAGATGTGGTTGTACGTCCGCCAGTTGTTTCGAACATAAAAGGAAGGAGAAAGAAGAAAAGGATGCCGTCACAAGGAGATGAAACCCCTGGAAATCTCCCAGGAAGGAGGTGTGGACGATGCAGAGAGTTGAGCCATAATAGGCAAACATGTAAGGGGAAGGAGTATGTACCAACTCAACCAATGTGATGGTGCATCAAAATTGTAATAATTTGCAACAATGTAAGTGGAAGGTTTAACTAATAATAAAGTCAGATTGCAGCTAAAACATGTCCATTGTGATGCTTGTAACATGAATACATACTACGAAAGCTTGTATGTTCCGCAACTGGCGAAGTGCGTCAATAGGCTTTGAAATACGATGTAATGCGGTGGTAAACGCTTGTTTACGTGCCAATATGAAGCGCAAAGCAGCGCATCTCAGCGCAAATTGGTGTATATCATTTAATTTGAAGGTATAATGGTTGAAAGACTACGTAATCATTCTTAGAATGAATAATATCAGATTTCACCTTAAACAGGTCAATTGAAACTAATCACGTGAACCCAAAACTGTCATTCCTTTTGAAAAAGTCATCCCAAAATGTACATTTTGATGACTGGAACGTGCCTAAATACTCCGTAAACTTGGACGTTAAGGAGCGTGCGAAGTGCATCAATAGGCGTTGAAATACGATGTAATACGGTGGTAAACGCTTGTTTACGTAACATTTGAAGCGCAAAGCAGCGCACAGCAGCGCATCTCAGCGCAAATTGGTGTATATCATTTAATTTGAAGGTATAATGGTTGAAAGAGTACGTAATCATTTTTAGAATGAATAATGTCAGATTTCACCTTAAACAGGTCCATTGAAACTAATCACGTGTACCCAAAACTCTCATTCCTTCTGAAGAAGACATCCCAAAAATGTACATAGTGATGAGTGTAACGTGCCTAAATACTCCGTAAACTTGGACGTTAAGGAACGGGCGAAGTGCATCAATAGGCGTTGAAATACGATGTAATACGGTGGTAAACGCTTGTTTAAGTAACAATTTGAAGCGCAAAGCAGCGCAAAGCAGCGCATCTCAGCGCAAATTGGTGTATAATAGTACAAACAATATAATTAACGACACAAGTACATTGATTAAAATTTAAACTAATCTCTTCTACCATGGAAAGAGAGATTTGATTTGAGATACGCATCCATAACCAAAAGTAATGTGTCAATTTTCTATACATAATATACATATCATATACAAATCAAGCGTTGATATCCTTCTCATCATATACAAATGTCCCGGCAGTGGTTTTGGACCACTTTACCATATCCACCGCAAGTTGCCTCCTGTAATCAATAAAGTGCGAAGACGATAATCCATGGAGGTCAGTATTCATTGCCAAGCACTGAACAAATTTAATGGCATAAACCCCACAGTCCCAACTGTTTGGCTGCTGTGGAACATCAACAATTGTCATAGCAAATGGGATGTCAGGGTCCAATTTGGATTCAGCGCTTGCAAAACTCTCGTTGTAAAGGGACGGTGCGATTGCGGCATGCATCCTAAAGATCTCGCGGCGTTCTTCCTTGTACGCACTCGACATGGAGTCATACACTTTGACTTCTTTCTTACCAAAGTCATATGCATATGCAGCCCAGTGCGACCCCGCAATGTTTTCGATCCCATAGACGTGGTCACAATTGACCCATGCCTTACACGCCCAATTTTCATTCATCCCTAAAACAAACATTACCAAATCAAGGTCCATGGCACCCCATGACAACGCAGCTCCATCCATCTTCTTCTCGGCATTCATCTGCCGGTTTTCCAAAAACAACTTGTACCCATACTTAACGGACCTGCTGTAAAGACCTCCCAAACATGTCCATTTTGATGATGGGAACATATCTGGATGCTCATCAACTTGCATGTTAAGTAACTGGAGGTGTGCATCAATATGCTGTAAAATGCGTTGTAATACGTTAATAAACAATGGTGTAATTGACGCATAATAAGTATGTGGTATGCAAAAAGATGTGTTGCGTTAACATACACTACTATACACTATTATACATTAATATACACTAGTATACGTCGCCATACACCGGTGTATGATGGTGTATTTGGGCGTATACTAGCGTATTTAGGCGCATATCATTGTATATAGTAAAAAAGCTAAGAATATTGCACGAATTCATCAAGAAAAATGAAATAAAGAAATAATATTAGTACATACCTCACTACTAAGCCATACTCTTGCAGAAATGAGCACTTCCAAGTTCTTGCAAGAGATGAAATCCAATGTCTTCACCCTAGTCACTAGTCCAGCTACTTCGGCCCTTGATAGATTCTTCGACATCCATGATCTTAACAACTCAAACCTCGAAGTATCGTACGAGAAATCCGTTGTAGTAGGGGGGTATAGGGGTAAATCAATAAGATTTTCTTTTTCAGCTTGGGCTTCTTTTTCAGCTTCTTTTTCGGCATAGCATATCAGCGCTTGATTTTTCTTCTCAGCTTCTTCATCATCAACCTTCTTCTTCCTTGGTTTTTTTTGGCCTTCATGTTTCTGGTATGGGCTAATAACCGCAGCTGCAGGCCTCTTCGTCCTCTTAGGTCGTCCAGCTATGTTAATTTGACTCTTGTGTTCCTCGACCGCAGCACTAACTTCAGCAGAGATAGCCCCAGACACAGCAGGCATGTCAAAACCAGCCTCGTCAATATCCGCCGCACCATCAAAACACTTTTCATCGTCATGGATTTCGATCGCTGTAGGGGGTTCATTTGTTGGAGGTGGGAGGTTAAGTTCAGCCCTCAGTTGCCTCTCCATTTTGAAAATAGCCGTGGCTATCTGATTGGAAAAAATGTCCTTCACTCGCTTCGCAACATTTATCTCAACCCTCTTGACATCCAACCTATCCTTCTCAACAGAGGCCACCCTCCCCTCCAACACTGTTATCCGATCTTCCATCTTCTTGTTGCTCTCGTCCATCTTCTTTTCTAGATTCTTCAGAGCCAACGTCAAGTTTAGAAGCCCGGGACCCTTCTCTTCTTCATCTCCACCAGGAGGCATTGAATATCCTAGAAAAGCCGGTCTGTAATCAAGGAAAGTTTGGACTCCATAATAGTAATCAATTTCCAATTCTGCGGCTTCTGGTGTTAATCGCATGAAAGGTAACTGCAAGAACAATAAATAAATAAGTCTATGGTGTGGAAAAAGCGAAAATACACCAATATACATCAGTATACGCTAATATACGCTAGTATACGTTGACTAACACTGGTGTATAATGGCGTATTTGAGCGTATACTAGTGTATTTGAGTGCATACAGTGTCATATCATTATATATAATGAAAAAATAACTAGGTGGTATGTAAAAAGCTGTGTTACGTTCACATACACCAATATACATCAGTATACGCTAATATACGCTAGTATACGTTGACTAACACTGGTGTATAATTGCGTATTTGGGCGTATACTAGTGTATTTGAGTGCATACAGTGTCATATCATTATATATAATGAAAAAATAACTAGGTGGTATGTAAAAAGCTGTGTTACGTTCACATACACCAATATACATCAGTATACGCTAATATACGTTAGTATACGTTGACTTACACCGGTGTATAATGGCGTATTTGGGCGTATACTAGTGTATTTGAGTGCATACAGTGTCATATCATTATATATAATGAAAAAATAACTAGGTGGTATGTAAAAAGCTGTGTTACGTTCACATACACCAATATACATCAGTATACGCTAATATACGCTAGTATACGTTGACTTACACCGGTGTATAATGGCGTATTTGGGCGTATACTAGTGTATTTGAGTGCATACAGTGTCATATCATTATATATAATGAAAAAATAACTAGGTGGTATGTAAAAATCTGTGTTACGTTCACATACACCAATATACATCAGTATACGCTAATATACGCTAGTATACGTTGACCTACACTGGTGTATAACGGCGTATTTGGGCGTATACTAGTGTATACTAGTATACGCAAGTATACGTTGACTTACACTAGTATACTGCGATGCACACAGGTGTATATTGGCGTATTTGGGCGTATACTAGTGTATTTGAATGCATACAGTGTCATATCATTTTACATAATGAATAAACAAAAGGATATTGAAAGATAAGTCCATTCTTACATCTTCAACGTCATATAGTCTGCCTAGCTAGGGAATAGCCACCTTGCAACGCGTTTGACGTATCCCATCGAAAGATCCTTGGAAGAGGGTTCCCAGGCACCCTCCTAGCCAAGGCAGCAGCGAAATCTGGCAAAAGACACTCTAGAACCCATGCTTGAATAGCAAATGGGAACGTCCCCACCTTCAGATGTGCCACACCTGGTTTCTTAACCCTGATCAACATGTGTGCCCACTCCTTCACCAATTCTTCATACACCAATCTTCCCCATGGGTATGCATTGAACAGCTCCGGATCATCTGCCAAGCATATTGCCCTTGGATGCACAATATTCCCAGCGTCTTTCACGAAGACCATGCTGTGGATGATGTAAAGCACAGCAAGCTTGCGAATTTCTACGCTGCCAGGATTTTCAAGGGCCTCGGTGCCGAGCTTGGCCATCACATCTGAAAATCGAAGGGTAGCTGTGTCAAGGAAAGCCCGGAACGGTGTTCTGCTTCCTCGTCACAATTCGGGAACTCCCCGAATAGCAAGCCAGTCACAAGCGCAAATTCCACATGCCCAAATGTATGCCAATGCCCGGCTATGTTAAACTTTAATGAGCGTTTATTTGGGCTGGTACTGCTTTCAACCTCCCCTCTACATAATAACCACTGCAAAGTAGGACTTTGTATCGGGAATTTCTCAAGCTTAGACAAGAACCATATGAAATTGTACTCCTTCAACATTGTCTGGAAGGCATCTTCGCCCAAGTATGCCCTAGCCTCTCGTATGCATTTCACGGAAGCCCGATTATTAACTTTGATTTTACCCATCTACATAACGCAAAACATATCAGGATATTAGATAATTAAGTTTGCGTATAACATTGTAAGCGTATAACATCGTATTTTACAAAGCAAAATACAAAAACATGCTGCTCAACACATAAAAGTGATTCCTACTTAGGAATGTAGCATAAATTAACTGATAAACACTGATTTACGCTGATATACACCAATTTGCGCTGAGTTGCGCTGATATGCGTTTCAATTTTTAACGTAAACCGGCGTATTTTACCGTATATTGATGCAAATGTCCAATTAAGCAACTTTCTGGTATACACAACTACAAGTAAGCGTACAACATAAATAAGACAACATATTTTCCAATTAAATCAGTGTTTTACAACGTATAACAATGTATTTTACAAAGAAAAATACCAAAACATGCTGGTCCTCGCATAAAAGTGCTTCCTAGTTAGGTACGTATCATTATCCCGTCAAATTAACTGAAAAACACTGATTTACGCTGATATACACCAATTTGCGCTGAGATGCGCTGATATGCGCTTCAATTTTTAATGTAAACCAGCGTATTTTAGCGCATATTGATGCAAATGTCCAATTAAGCATCTTTAGGGTATGCACAACTCCAATTAAGCATACAACACAAATAAGACAACATAATTTCCTATTAAATCAGTGTTTTACAACGTATAACATTGAATTTTACAAAGAATAATACCAAAACATGCTGCTCCTCGAATAAAAGTGCTTCCTACTTAGGTACGTATCTTTATCCCGTCAAATTAACTGCTAAGCACTGATTTACGCTGATATACACCAATTTGCGCTGAGATGCGCTGATATGCGCTTCAATTTTTAACGTAAACCAGCGTATGTTACCGCATATTGATGCAAATGTCCAATTAAGTAAACTTTCTGGTATGCACAACTCCAAGTAAGCATACAACACAAATAAGTCAACTTAATTTCCTAATAAATCATTGTTTTACATCGTATAACATCGTATTTCCCCAAAAAAAGTACAAAAACATGCTGCTCCTCGAATAAAAGTGCTTCCTATTTAGGTTTTTAGCATAAATTAACTGATTTGCGCTTACATACACCAATTTGCGCTGATATGCGCTGATATGCGCTTCTATTTGTAACGTAAACCAGCGTATACTAACGTTTTCCAACGTATTTTACCGCATATTGATTCACATCTTCAAACAAACTTATTTTGCTTAACATGCAAGTTGATTAGTGTGATAACTTATCATGTTCGTATTCTTCTCAAATTGTATTCTTCACAAAACCCTAAATTAATTCCCCCAAAAAACTTTTACAAAAATCGCAAAAAAATTTCCACCAGGCGAAGCTAAATATGCCACTTACCTGGTTCAACAAAAAGTCGCTTGATTATGGCGGTGCTGTGATTTCTGAGTCGTCTTCGCTTTGCGAGGGCTAAGCCGTATGAGTTGGCGACGCGGCGACGGCTTTGATGGTTCGTTGTTTGGGAGCGTTGCAGTTGCGTGAGCTGCCGATCAGGACGGGATCGCCGGAGGGATGGTCGGAGTTGAGGAAGAAGGGCGATTTTGGGCGGCAACCTGGAGGAGTGCAAACGACGGTGAAAATGAGTTTTTCGCAGTTATTTTACTTTTTTACTTTTTGGTCAGGGGTATTTGCGTCAATATTTTCGTTAGGGTGTTAGTTTGGCAAAGTTTTTAAACTTGATGGTATAAATTAAAACCCAACTTTGACCGGTGTTATTTAACCTATTTTCTCAAACTTATGAGCATGGGTGGGTTGTTTGAGAGCTTTTTCCCATTATTTTATTCTCCGATTTCATAGCTGGTTTGGTCATTCCTTTGAACTAAACGTCATAACTTTTAATATAAGATTATTGAAGTATTAATGATATCTCCAACGAGACTTACACCAAGTATTGGGTGGAACCATTATAAATTTTGGTGTCATGTGCGTATTTATTTTTTGTTTTGTATTACTTTCACACACACACACACACACACACACACACACACACACACATAGATGTGTTGTATAGAAAGTCTCCAGGCGGTGGTCTCCAGGCAGATCCTCCAGTGATCGTGGATCAGATCTCCAGGCGGCGGTCTCCAGGCGGATCGGATCTCCAAGTGATCTCTCCATGCGACGATCTCTCCAGGAGATCTATAGTCTCCTTCATGCAATCTCTCCAGGCGGCGGTCTCTCCAGGCGGTGGTCTCTCCAGGCGATCGGTCTCTCCAGGCGACGACGGCGGTCTCTCTAGGCGGCCGATCTGCAGGCGAACTCTTCCAGGTGATCGGATCTCCAGGCGGCGATCACCTCCAGGCGGCGGCTACCTCCTTCATACGGTCAGATCTGCAGGCGATCCAGGCGATCAGATCTGCAGGCGGTGTCCACCACTTTCGGGCAGGCGACGATCTCTTCCAGGCGATCAGATCTGCATGCGGCGTCTTCTTCTAGGCGGCGTTCTCTTCCAGGCGACGATCAGATCTGATCGGGCTTCAGGAGGCGACCTCTTCCAGGTAGTGGACGGCAAGATCAGATCGATCCTGATCGGATCTGTCTTACGTAGTGGGCGGCAACCAGGCGGATTCCAGGCTGAGGTGATAGGGCGACTTCTAGGCGGCGACCAGGCTACGACGGCCTCCAGGCTGCGACGATCAGGATGTAGCTCTGGTTGATCGTTGCTATTTGTGGTTGTAGAGTGATGATGGATAAATGCATCAACGCTTCTAATTCGTATCATCGGTGCAATGACTATTGCTTGAAGAAGATGGCGTCAGACAGAGCTAAGGGTGCTTGGAAGGTTGTCCAGAGGCGGGGTAGGAAATCCCAAGCTAGATCTACCACATCTGCGGGTGAGAAATTGGGTGAGCCGTCTGACAACGGTGGTAAACGATGTGCTCATTTGGTCCGATCAGATCTGAATAAACTCCTCGCGAAACGCGCGACTAGGCCAAATATTCATCTTCATTTCAGTAAGGTAACTCCTGAAGGTTCTTGGAAAGATATATGCTCAGGAATCAGATATAGCGATCCAAGTCGCAAACTTTCGTTCGTAGCCCCCGTGTTGCGAGGAGACGGTGCGCCGGCGGGTCTAATACTTGACCACTATATTTCGGCCACTGCGAAACGATGGGATAACACACTCGTCGGCCACATTTTCGGCGATCACCCGTTCTACAGCCAAGTGCGAGCTTGTGTTGGTCGCTTATGGAAGTTGAAGACATGCTTACGGGTGTTCTCCCGTGACAACAGGTTCTTCTGCTTCAAATTTGAGCGAGCTGAAGACTGTGAAAACGTGCTTCAGGGGGGCCCCTGGCTCTTCGATGGTTGTCTGATAGTTCTACGATGTTGGTTCCCTAAGCTCAAGCTTGAGAGAGATCTCCTCGGCCGCGTCCCAGTTTGGGTGAGATTCCCCAATCTTCATCTCAACCTTTGGTCACCTGAGATTCTGAATATTATCTCCAGTTTGGTTGGTGACCCTATTTGCATAGATCGTGCGATGGCCAATCTTGAACAGATTGAATTTGCACGATGCTTCATTGATGTAGACGCCTCCCTGCCACACCCTAGAAAAGTCAACCTGCTGTTTGAAGACGGATCATCACTTGCTCTTGAGGTTGAGTATGAGGGCGAACCTCCGAGATGCACCTAGTGTTTGTCATTTGGTCATACTGTCACTCAGTGCCCGATGGAGTCAATGGGGGGCCTGGTCCCTCTATGGATTTTGAAAAAAACGTGATGGATGCTACGGAGGGTGAGGGGTGTTGGAGGAGCAGGGTGATGGTGGACTTGTCCCTGACATTTGTGTTGTTGATCCTAAGCCTATTGCCCCTGAGGTGGCTAGAGACAAAGGTAAGGGTGTTGATTGTGGGGGTGGAGTTACTATCTGATGAGGATGATTTAGAATTTTTGGATGCAGAGCACTGGCCTAAGCTCTCGTCTGGGGAGGCTAGTTCTTCGGCTCCCCTTATTGGGGACGATGCTAGGGGATGACCTCTTCTACTGGTGACTATTTGCGTGCTGCTATGGCGACACCCTCTTGTCTAGTTCCTCTGGAGACAACGGGGATTGCTCATTCTAGTCCATCGCTTCTCGATGACGACTGCCATGATGAGGATGGCCTGGCACCCTTTTCCCTTGTCACCGACAATCCTGATTGGGAGCAGCCAGTTGCTGCTTCTGTGAAGAAGTTCCAGGTGTCACTTCCTCCTCGCAGGAGTTCTCGGGTCAAGGTGGGACGAGTCTGGCGCGAGTACACGACCTGATCTAGGAGTATCACGTATGTCCTAGTGGTTGGTTGGTCTGGTTGTATGAATGGGTAGTAGTTGGATTTATTTAGCTTCGGGGTGCTAGGGGTCTAGGTTTTTGGGTGTTTTCACTCTTTTTCCCTAGTCCACATGTATCCCAAATTCCGCCTAGCTGATTGTATCTTTTGACTATATTTATGAAATCAATTACCCTTCAAATATATATATATATATATATATATATATATATATATATATATATATATATATATATATATATTGATGTGTTACGAGTTTGCAGGAGAACATCATCTGTTATGTTCATTGCTTCCGATGATCTTGGAATTCCGCGAGGCTATTGTTTTCTTGATAATGCTATCAAGAGTGCCTTGGAGCCCAAGGAAGGTTATCTCCATCACCAGAATAAGTGGTATCAGGGTAAGTTTCGTAGAACAAGTCTAATATGTGCCAGAGAGTTATTCTATAAAAGGTGATGCAACCGGAAAGAAGATCGGTTTGAGTTCGTATGTTGGTGGCTCGTATGCGACGGTTGAAGGAGCACTATACAGGATTGATAAGTTCGATGACAAAGAAAACTTCGAGAGATATGAAAATATAAGATGAAATCAATCTTTAAGAAGGATCGTGTCTACATGATGATGATGTATGATACAGAGACTTCACCGATTGAAATATTGGAAAGGGAGAAAATCGAGATGGAACTTATCAATCTTGTATTGCGCATATCGATGCTTATTTTCGAAACCATTAAAGAACGTAACCCATCTAAACATCGCATATTCATATTCTATCATACTCATTATTTCAGAAAAGAACACCATATGCAGTAGTGGTCATAATAGTATCCATGAAATTAGCCTCAACCTTGCGCAAAATAGCTGAAAATAGGTAAAATTCTTTGAAAATTTCGAAAGCTACCGATTCATATGGAAAATTCTTAAAAATCTCAAAAATTATACGAGTCATTTTAGCAAAATTTATTTGTTGGAATTGTTTCTGAAACTTTTAGCTAATTTTTTGGGCTAAATTGGAACTTTTTAAACACTTTTGAATTTTTTTTCTTTTTTCTTCTCTTTTTTCATTTTTCCATTCTTTTTTGATTTGATTTTAATGATTTTTGAACTAAAACCTAAATAAAAAAAGAAAAAGAAAGTGATGATGAAGGCAAAGACAAGTGGAAAAGTCAGGATTTGGCTCTGATACCAACTTTGACATATGATGTGAGAGGAAAGCTGTGGTGGGAAATTCGGGAAGAAGAAACTTAATGGGGTTTAAGCATCACTTTATGAATGAATCTGACAATTTCCGATTCCAACACCGCACACCGGATATTTTTGGGACCTCACGCTTAGACAACTATGCCCACTCTTATGCCTCTTCCGTTCAAGATTTTAATTCACAAATAAAAATGTACACAATTCTAAATTTTATTAAATCACTCATTCATAATTAAAAAGTTGAATATAAAGCTATATTTATAAGTGAGCACTCTCGTGATCCCGTCCCAGGCACGATGGGCGAATTGTGCGCGCCCAACCCTAGGGCTTCTCGACGTCCTTCTCTGGTGGAATCCGGCTGCCCTCCCAACCCAGGCGACCCGGTAAGTCCTCCTGTCCCCTCTCCTCCCTCGAATTTTGCGGTAGGTGCTGGAGCATTAGGGATTCGAGAGGTAGATCTCGACGTCAGCTTGACTCAATCGGAGATCATGGAGATCGATCGAACATAAGATGGATTCGTGGTTGCTGGTGGCCCGATGGAGTCTGCTGCTGGCCTGTCGGTGAATATCTCGGCTAAGGACTTCGTTGGCGATATATTGGCCTGTGTGGATACCCCGATGGTTGAGAGGGGTTGATGTAATTGCGATGATGTACTGCATTCACTGACATGGATGTGGGATGGCTCGGGCTCTCCAGGAAGCGTAGGGGTTCAGATTGCAGTTGAGGTTGATGTGCTACGTCCGTTGACGGTAAAGGGAGAAGGCCCGGGAAATATAGCCGTTGTTGGCGCTCCGCTCGGAGTTGGCACTGCCTTGAAGCGTTTGCTGGTGATGAGGAAGGGCAGGCCAGATTTCAATGCGGCTTCACTCTCTCAGACTCACATTTATTGTAGGAGAGACAACCACAAACATGGGTCGTACTCAAGTATTTTGCAAGGATACTCCTCTTCCTTCTTCGTGGAGTACTCTAAGTCCTGGAAAATTGTATATCACTCCGGGTACAGCCACTAGAGAGTCCTTGGGTAAAGTAGGCACTGATGAGGCATGACTGCTTGAAACTGGTTGGACTGTGGTAAGGTATTGAAAAGCCCGTAATCAACCAAACCGTGTACCAACCTACGGAAGTACTAGGGATGTTCGTGGTATTTATGGTGGGGGTTCAGTCCACTCCTACAACAAATATCAAATTCTCTTCTGTCCCTGTCCGAAATCAACAGGCTCCATTCACTCCAAAATTCTCTGTCGGCGCTACGCCTCTAAGTTGAAAAGATATTTGCTTCATGGGTAATCACAAAGGGGAGGATTGCAAGCTTGATTACGTTCCCCTATTATGAGCACTGATGGACATTTGTGTGTCTGTATTACTGAGGAGGAGATAGCAGCAAACATAGTACAATTGAAAAACACATTGGTTGAATGTGTTCTGGGAAGCATGCCTTTTTTCTTGCACCTCAAGGCATGTGTCACTCGATTATGGAAACATGCAGGGGGTTTGGAAATTTTCTCTCGGGAAAATGGATTCTTCTTCAAATTTCCATGGCTGAAGACTGTAATAGAGTCCTTCAAAAAGGTCCATGGCTCTTCGTTGGGTGTCTGATTGTCCTCAGGAAATGGCATGCTGACATTGGCATGGGCCGAGATCTCCTGGCTTCTGTCCCTATTTGGGTTCATTTTCCTACGCTGCATTTGAAGCTTTGGTCCAAAGCCATCCTTAGAAAAGCGGCACGTCTGATTGGGAATCCATTATATATGGATAAAGCCACAGCGACGGGTGAACGCCTAGCTTATGCTAGATGTTTTGTTGAAATTGATGCTAGTCACCCACTTCCTCATACACCATGTTTGGACATTGAGGGTGGCCAATATATGGAGTTGGCCGTGGAATCGAGCTGTTCACGACGAGTCTTACTTCTTAGCTATTAGCTTAGTATCTTCTTTTCGATGTTGTGTAACATAATATGTTCTATTTAGCGAGATGAATGGATCCCTCCTAGATGTTCGAAGTGCATCTGTTTTGGACATGCAAATTTCCAATGCCATACAGTTCCTATTGGAAGGCCAAGCAGGTTACCCCTTTGACTAGGGAGCTATCACAACCTTCTGCGCACCCAGATAACCCCCCTGCTTCCTTAATCGTCCCTCCTATGCCTAATGCTTGTGTTAATGACAGTCCTATGCTTGAGGCAAGTATCATTCCTCCTGGCGATGAGTCTCCTGCAAGTAATTTTCATGTAGTCTCTATGCCTATGAATGTGCCCTCATCTAGCCCAAATATATCTATTCTCCAACCAGTGGATATTCCTGCTCATGCTGACGATATGCAATCTAGTGCACTCGCCAATTCAGTACTCCAAAGCAGGGTTAATACCTCTATTCATCTTGCTTCTAAGCTTGATCTTGTCTCTCATGTCCCCGTTAATATTGATGTGACTACATCTGCGACTACAAACGACACACTGCCAGCTCATATTGTCGAGGACACCGAGGAATGGCAATTGCGAATAACCAATAGCTTAAAGAAACGTACTGCAAATGATGGGCCCAACCAAGGACCTAAATTGAAGAGAGCTTCTCATCTGTCTGGCCCCTCTGGCCCCTGGAGGAGTTCACGAGTGGCAAGGGCACCTAGAAATTATAAATGTCTGTCTTTATTTGGAACGTTCGAGGGTTAAATAAAGGGCTACGGCGTCAGGATCTTCGAGGCCTTCTCAGATTTCACGCACCCTTTCTGGTTGGCTTTTTGGAGACTAAGATTATGGATTCTAGTTCCCATCACATCTTATCATACTTTCCAAGAGATTGGTCTTCTATTAATAATTGTGCCAACTCTGATGGAGGTCGAATTTGGCTCCTATGGGATAACAAAATCTGGACTTGCGCCCCCCCCCCCCCCCCTTTTACTCCTCTGTCCAGGTAATCACTATATCTGCCACCAATAAGGGCGGCTTATAATATGCATTATCTTTTGTCTACAGTGCATACCAGTTGTCTACTCCTTCGGTGCTATGGTCTGATTTATTACATATTCATTCTTCTATTGGTCATTTGCCTTAGGTTGTTCTGGGAGATTTTAACACTATTCGATTCTCCGATGAAAAGCTTGAAGGTCGTTCTCCACCTCACGTCGCATTGGATCCATTTAACTCTTGCATTGAGGCTTGTGGACTTATTGACCTCAAATGCATTGGTAGCATCTGAAGCTAGAATAACCGTTCTGGGGAAACACAACATATCTATGCGAGGCTAGACATGATTCTATGCGACACCCCTTGGATCAACTTCTTGCCCTCTTCGCATTATTGTTATTTGCCTCTCTCTACTAGTGACCACTCGTCTATGCTTTTACATTTGGGAGAGAGACATGTCCTCTTCGCATTACCTTTTTGATTCTTCAATTATTGGACTCGCTTTCCAGATTTTCACAATATTTTAACTACTGCATGGGGTGCTCGTCTGTATGGAGTTCCACAATTTTAGGTAGTCTCCAAACTTAAGAAGCTAAATTCTCATCTCAAATCTTGGGTACATGGATTTCTTGACGACCATGTAATGAGGCAAACGAATGAAGCAAACTGAGCTGTTTGAAAATGATGTGGAATACCCACTAATGGCTAGCAATAACCATTTAGGCCAGTTAAGTGTTGAATTGGGTCAATGGTTGGAGATGGAGGAATCTAAATGAAGACAAAAGATTAGAATCTCTTGGCTAACAGAGGTGGGATAAGAACACTTCTTTCTTTTATACAGCCACCAAAGCTAGGTATTTCAAAAATTCATTGTCTTATTTATTAAGTTCTGATGGCACCCCTATAGATTGCAATGTGGATATTCGTTCCATTGCTCTTTCCTATTATAGAAATCTTTTCATTCAGTCCGACTATTGGAATATTTCCTCTACTTTCTGGTTAATAAGCAGTTAACAGTGGTGGCTGCCGCTTGGCTTATTCACCCGCTTTCCACCGAAGAAATTAAGACTAGTGTTTTACAATTGGGTGCTGATAAAGCACCAAGTCCAGATGGTTACAATGCGTTCTTCTTTTAGTCTAAGTGGGACATTGTGGGCTGGGACATGACTGCAGCTGTGACATCCTTCTTTACCTCTGGACGGCTGCTAAAGGAAATTAATAACACATTTCTTTGCCTGGTACCAAAAACAGATGCAGCCTCAACTTTGAATGACTACATGCATATTTCTTGTTGCAACGTGCTTTATAAGATTATTTCTAAAGTTCTTTGTAACAGGCTCCAAAAGGTTATATCTGAGCTTATATCTCCTCACTAATCTGCATTTCTTAAAGGTCACCTCATAAGTGATTGTTCTTTACTGACCCATGAACTCGTCCGAGATTTTAATAAACCTCTTGAAAGCCGGATGTGTCTTAAGGTGGACCTATAAAAAGCATTTGATTCTGTCAACAGAGAATTTATCTATTTCATGATGCATCGCATGGGTTTTCATGCTCTTTGGATAGATTGGATTAGAGAATGCATTTCCAGCCCTATCTTTTCTGTGCTTATTAATGGTTCTCCATCTGGATTCTTCTCTAGCAATCGAGGCATAAGGCAAAGTGATCCACTCTCCCCCTACTTGTTTGTATTGGTTATGAAACATTTCTATATAATGATGGACTTGGCTCTGCTTGATGGTTTGGTTAAACCTATGAAAAGGTACCCTACTCTGACTCCATCATACCTGTTGTTGGCTGATAACCTGCTCATCTTTTGTCACGGTGACTTGCAATCTGCAAAAAACTTGAATAGCCTTTTTGACTCAATGTTCTATATAGTGGGCTTACAGCTTAACAAAGACAAACGTAAGCTTTTTTTGTTGCAAGGGATCCACTATTCCTCGTGAGATTTCCGTTGTTATTGGTGTGCCTCTTGGTTCTCTCCCTATCCGCTACCTGGGCCTTCCTCTTTCTATTCCTTATCCAAAGGCAAAGCACTTCTCTCCACTTATTGATAAATGCAGGAAGTATTTAGAGGGCTGGACATCTCAGCACTTATCGATGGCAGGCAGGGTGGAGTTAATACGTTCAGTCATGCATAATCTGATTTCCTATTGGAGTCTCTCTTTCAAGCTATCTTCTGCTGTAATTTGGACAATTGAGCAGCTCTTTGGCTCCTTTCTTTGGAATAATAAGTTTCATGTTTGGAGTTGGGATCATATCTGCAGACCTAAAAAGGAGGATGGGCTTGGGCTTTGTAGGCTAGCAAATATCAACAAAGCTTTAGGGATACGACTTTTTTAGAGATTCCAGCACTCTGATTCTCATTGGGCTACATTCATGCGACGTACTTACACCAATGATGGAATTGACCTCCCGCTTTCTCCATCTCACTTCGCACTTGGAAATTTATCTTATCGTCCAAAAACTTGGTAAGCCCTTACTATGAGGTGACTAGTGACCCTACAGTTCTTTCACTCCGTTGGAAACTAACTCCGCTCTTTTCCCTTAACTCAGCGTAGAGTGTTGTTCCAGCCTCATCTCCAGTTATTCAGTATTATGAGCATTATGATGTGGTCTGGTTCCCTCAGTGTTGCCCAAAAATGTCTGTCTGTCTGCTCAGGGCTTTAAATGATAAGCTGCTCACTTTTGAGAAGTTGATGAAGCTGCTTACTTATGGGAGCTATGTCGCCTTAAACTTGGCCTCCCCCTAGACATATTGGGATGCTTATGGAGGAAGCACTATTAATTCAGAGTCACTTCAAGAAGAAGGTTAAAATTGTTGGTATAACTCGCCTAGCTTTATGTTCTGTGATTTGGCATTCTTGGTATGAAAGGAATCGACGGGTGTTCACTAACATTTATAAACACAAAGTTCTCATCATCTGAGAAATCTATGACGACATCCGAGTTCTCAGTGATTCTATCAGATGGACGGAGGGGAAACATAATTTTCACATCGCCTTAGGGAACTAGTCTTAATCTGTAGTGTGATCATAGTATGTCCTCAAGGTCTACAGATGAGGCCTAGGATTGACTGGTTGTGGATAACGACGCTTTTGCTCTCCCCCCTCTACGTCCAACAATAGGTCAAATCACTGAAATGTCTCTGAGGTGAACTTTGTACCATATTTATGTGTCAATGAATTCTTGTTATTTTTTTAAAAAGATATATTTATAATCTAATACAAAGATTAATTTGACGCGTATCCAAACTCCTAAATAAACTCAAATAAAGCTTTTTAAATAAAATAAAAGAGTTACTTAGAATAAAAAATTCAAAAAAGCCTCAGATTTCTTTAAAAAGGACAATTTAAAAAGACTCAATTTCTTTTAGAAAAGAAAATCCTGAAAGGACTTAAATACCTAAATCTAAAAGAACTCAAATAAACTCAACTAATAAAGTCTAAAAAAAGGTTTCAATACTGCAATACTGTTATAAACGGGCTTTGGAAGCCCAACCCGTTAGTGGGTATCCACCCATTATGTAACCCTATTACTATAAATACAGGGCTACGGGGTTCCGTAGCCGCCATGGTTTACAACACGTTATCAGCACGCTCGAAGCTGAGCCGAACCGTTGCCGACGGACGAATCGCGACGCGAAAGGGCTTCCTTCACCGAACGTCGCTAGATCCGGCGGGTAGGATCTAGAGGTAACATTTATCTTCTAGATCTAAATTTTTTTTTCATGCGCATGATAATGAATCTGTGATTTACGTTAAATTAGATCTATCTCTCTGCTGCTCAGATCTATATGAAAAATCACATTTTTAATATATCTCTCTTTTCAGAAAAGAGTTTTTATATAATTTTTGGATGAAAAATCAATTTTTTACGATGAAAACGTTGTTTAGAAGACTAAAAATAGTTCCTTTTAAAATAAAAATCCTATTTTATGAGCTTCTTCCCCAAATCTTCAAACCCTATATGGGATTTTTCGTCGCTACACGGCTAGATGCCATGAACGCGCGAAACCCCCGATGCGATCTCCCCGCCGCCAGAAGCGGCGTCGCGCCGCTGCCGCCTGAAGCGGCAGACGCCGCCGCGCCAGGAGCGGCAGGCGCTGCCGCCCCCGGGCGGCAGCCGCCGCTGCCGCCCCAGGCGGCAGCCGCCGCTGCCGCCTGGAGCGGCAGCAGGTGCTGTCGCCCGACGCGACAGACGTCGCAGCCGCCCCCGGCGGTAGCCGCCGCTTTCGCCCGACGCGTCAACGGCAAAATCCCCCTCCCCGCGCGCGCGAGACGCAAACGCTAGCCGCCCGAAGCGGCGGCACACGCGACGAAACCCTAGCCGCCCGAAGCGACGACGCGGACAGAAAAACTCTAGCCGCCTGAAGCGGCGGTCCCTCCGGCGCAACTGCTTTCCGCCCGCACGGGCCCGCACGAACGATCGCATCCAAAAATCCTAACTGGGGTTTTTCCCAAAAACTTCGTTTTCACAAGTTTTTTTCAGATTTTAATTAAGTTTTTCTTCGTTAAAATCTGATTAATGCTTTATATATCATCGCAATTTTTTTTCTTGGAATAGTTGATTATTACACGTTTAATAATTAGGAAGATCCTGCGACCGCTCTGCCGTTAGTTAACTAACCTAACGGTGTATGACGTTGCCCAGTGGTCCAATAATTATTAAATGAAAAAGTTTAAAGATGCAATGCAATGCATGACAGTTAAAAGTGCGTACAGATAAGGGAAGTAAACGTGACAGTTTAGTATGCATGAGCAACAAGTTTAAAGTGCGTACAGATAAAAGTGCGTATGCATGACAGATAAAAGTACGAATGCAACAATCAACTGGGATGACATGTAAGATGCAATGCATGACAGTTAAAAGTGCGTACAGATAAGGGAAGTAAACGTGACAGTTTAGTATGCATGAGCAACAAGTTTAAAGAGTTGGATCTAGCTTCGTTGTCAAGCTAGATCAATTATGTGACGGATCTAGTTTCGTTGTCAAACTAGATCAAGTAGGCGTCTAGCCAGCTATCATTTCACTGACTAGTCTCTTTTACGCTAAAACAAGGAAGTGGCCTAAAAACATGGCCCTACACAAGAGTTGGCAAGTTTCACTTGCCTGCAAGCACGACGTCTGAGCACACCGTCCAATGAGTCCAAAAATCTCAATTATCCTACGCACGAGTCCACCGGCCTAAAGTCCATATTATTAATCTTGATTAGTGAATTTAAAACATTTAAAAATACTTTAAAAATACTGATTTTATTCTTGATTAGCATGCATTGGGTTGGGGGTCCTAGGGGTGCAAAGCGTTACCTCAACACGACGCGAAAGCTACACCGGCGTCGGGTAGCGACGCCGGGGGTTGGAATAATAGATCGCGCTCCAAGTCCTGATTCCAATATATATTCCTCGCTGGAAAATTCAGAGCTTCAACCGGGGCGACGGTTCCAGATTCCAAAGCTAGCACGTGCGACGACGGGCTACGACGTGCGACGACGTCGTACGCGACGAATCCTCGAAGAGCAAGCACCTAGGTGGGGCCCACAGTAGTCCTAGGGGCCTTTGGGGGACCCACAATAACTCTGGAGAACTTGGGGGGCCCACGGTGGCAAGCGGTGCGACGGTTGCGGGGTTGCGACGTATGGCCGTCGGTCGTACACAGCCGATGCGGGGAGAACCGTCGGTCGTGCGCTGTGAATGCGGGGGCTGCGACGTTGGGGTGTGCAGCGGCTGCGGGCGATGCTTGGGTGCGGGGTTTCTCTTCGGTCTGGTCGATGGGGAGCTTCGGTCGTGCGCTTGGATGCGGGCGGGACAGCGTTGCAACGTTGCAACGCTTGCAACGTCGGTCAATGCGGAGCGGCGGGTCGGTCGTGCGGGCTGCGGAGCGGGGCGACAAGCGGCAACGGATGCGGAGCGCTTGTGCGGAGCGGGGCCTCGGTCAGACCGAGGGCTCCTCTCGGTCAAGCGGGGGAACGGGGCGGGGGTTGCTGCAGCGGTGCGGACGGGGCGGATGCGGAGCTTGCCCTCGGTCGGAGCGGGAGATTGCGGGGGGTTTCTTCGGTCGTGCGGGGGCTGTACGTCGCAACGTTGCGACGATTCGTCGCAACGTCCAAAATGAGTTTGGAAGAGGCTAGGGCTAATTTCCTTGGAAAATAGGACTTGCTAGGGGTTGCTTATATAGTATAGGTGGGTTGACTTGGTCTAGGGCTAAATCTAATAGGATTAGAAGTTCAAAAAGATTTAAAATTTGAATTTAAACTTCTCCAACTCATCCTAGGATTTGATCTGGTCCAAATGAGCTGGAAATTGGCTCAAAAATTCTTTAAAACGTTTAAAACCCAAATAAATTTTATTTGGCCGAAAATAATTTATAAATTAATTATTAAAAATAATATAAAACTTGTAAAAATTATAAAAGTGGTCAAATAAACTCCAATAATTATAAAATAAATATTGTGGTGTTCGTGGCGACGAATGTGAGCTAACTAAGAAGACGGATCTCAAATTTGACGTCGGACGACGAAACTAAAAATAGAAACGTCTCCCGTCAAGAGTGAGAATCGTCACGTCTCATCGAGTAAGTTTAAATTGTGGGAAAACGACTCGAGAAACGTCGTTCCAAAATAGTGCCACTATTTAATACTCTCAGAGACGTTCACAACGGCATAACACACGAAAGTGTTCACAAACACGTGCACGGCCAAAAGCACGTGCACGAACAACGTACAACGAAAAGTGGTCGTTACATCCTTCCCACCTTAGAATAAAGTCCGTCCTCGGACTTTCTAATATAACTAGTCGCTCTAGTAACTACCCCAATCAAGCCATATAATAATTTAACCAGGTATAGTCATTTCAAGTGCTCATGTATGCACTAGGTTGTCAAACACTTATACTGCCACATATATATATATATACTCACGTACGTCATTCGTTATACCTATTGTAGTCAGTCAATTTCATTCATGTATTTCAATCAGGTATATAAACATACATCCCTTATATAGCTGCTACTCACAAAACAATAGTTCAGATACTTATATAGGTATGATCTCATACTAGCAAATACAATCATTGCTCTACCTATATGTAGCTACCTATGCACAAACATCAAGGGTATACTACCCTCTAATATTCATCCAATACCAAACATCTCAACACATATAGTCACACCATACCATTATTAAAGTCAAATTCACTATATCTAATATACATTCACCGCTACTATAATTTCACAATATATAGTCATTCAAATACATGCAAATAGTTCACCATATATTCACATCACGTACGGTCCTATAACTGTATTTACGACACGCCACATATATCATAGTCATCAAGCCTATAACTAAGCACATACCTACCCGTGCATGGTGCACACCCATACACGCTAACATTTCATTTACATACACCAATCATACCATTATATAACTAGCACACATACATACCTAGTTTTAGCTAGTACACATACGTTCACATAACAAGTCCTTAGTATTTAGCTATATCACAAGACCAACACCTATAACTATATACTGGCGTAGCGACCCACAATCATGTGCGTAGCACAACCAGGCACAAACACTTCTATCACCATACATACATCAAGCATTTCTATATTCAAACTACAATCATACATTCAATATACTTAGAGTATACTCACTCAAGCTTGAGTGAGACTCAATACACATATCAGGATATTCTATATACGTAACACGGCATTCATATTTATACCAATACCATTCCAATATTTATACGTCTACCATACAACCATATACATTCCATAAATCAATCACACTTAATATTTAGTCAGGCAATACTCACGTAGTTCAATCATTCTATATACCATAATAATAATAATATAGGCATCAACATACGTATAATTATAATACGCTCCCTAATACATGCATACGTATTCATCGTATAGTCTCACACATGTAACATATATATTCACACCATAGCCTACTACCTATAATTAGTATTCTAACACATCCACACGTACATAATTAAGATGTGCAATAGTCGTGTATACCTCAAGGTATGCACGCATGCAACATCCCGTAAAAGCAACAATACCAATCAAAATTATAACCCTAATACTATATGTATATCACATATATACTCAGGCAACAAAACATAACTACTTACGTCTAAACACTATATATATCTACCTACGAGCACATACTCACACGTAATAATATATAGATCACTCAATAGGCCTACTTACTTATCTATAAGTTCACACATTATCATCACACCTAGCATATACCTAGCTTTACCAATCATTTTATTTCAACCATTATAAGTATCTCTAATTACATACATTCCATTAGATATTTCAACGCTAGCTCTTATATACACCGGCATCCCTAGTATAGTATAGCTATCCACACAAAAATCTATAATTACTAACACACAACAACTTCATACTATCACGAATAACTCCGAGTATATATATATATATATACCACACAATAGGCAAGCACCAATATACTATGGGAATTCTCATTCAAGCTCACGTACCCAACTTAGGTATGTGCACTACGACACCTCACAGGGTCCAAGGGCCTACTAAAAACTTAGGGTGGACATAGACATTGACGGCACTAATACCTAAGCAATAGAGGGAGGTCGAAAGCGTGACGAGGGAAGGATCGATAAGCACGTGTTCAGATAGGGCGAATGCAAGGAGACAGCTTGGTTGGACGAACATTGGCTCAATGGTGATGTTTAGGTTGAAGGAAAAGGATATAGTGATGCTTATATAGGATATAGAAAAGAAGATAGGGTAAGTAGCACAAGCTAGAATACGTGAAATCTGAAAACTGTTTTTCTTCAAAATCAGAATCCTCGTCTGAAAAGAAATATTTCGGAATCGATAAAACAAGTTGTTCAAAGTAAATTTGAGTCGAACATTCTTAATAAGAGAAAATGGTCCATTGTTTCTAAAAATCATTTTGAAAGGAAGTAAAATCATTTACGCGAATATTAAGGACATGGTTTAGAAAATTCTATCAGTCAGTAATTTAATAAAATGTTGCCAAAAGTTTTTGAAAGTCAAAGAATGGAATCAAGCAACAGAAGAATTTAAAATCAGGTTAAATGCTTTCAAAACTTTGGGCTATGGAAAATTGAAGATAATCAATTTGAAACTACTTTTTAGAAAACCAAGGTTTGCCAAAAATGTAAAACTGATTTACACAAGGTTCTTAATACACGAGCACAACAAGTCTGGCACGGTTATAAAAATAGTTGAAATTCAATTTGGTTTAGAGATTTTTTTCTAAAACGTGTATGGTGAGCGGAAAGGAAATAGTAGTAACTTAGCATAAGAATTTTCAAGATCGAATAGCAAATCTTTAAAATCAAATCAGGGAGGGTCTAAAGCAGGAAGAGGTTATGAAAATAGTAATTCTGCAAAAATCTGAAATAGTGAGAACGACGAGCAAAAACCAACTTGCGGAAATCCGAAATTCCATGTGACTTGAAAAGTATATTAAAAGTAAACACGAAGTATTATTCAAATGGCATAAATAAGAGAGAAAATTATAAATCGAGCTGAGCAAAATAAAAGTACGGTTCAGAATAAAATTAATATATGAAAAGACGACATGAGTACGAAAACATAGGCTGGGAAAAATATTATAAGCTAGAGTTCAAAATTCCGACAAACGTTTTAAAAAATTTAAATCAATGAAGAAGTATGAAGTATAAGTATATTAAGATTTTGAACAAATTTAAACCTAGGGAAAGAGGAAATCGAAAGATACTTTTGGAAGATTCAAGATTGTGACGAAAAGGTTTGAAAATTGACGACGATCGTCATGGGGCGATCTCGTGAATCGAGGCAAGGAAATTGGTCAGGTGATCAAAACATTCATATGCCTAGGTTATGAATCAGGAAGGTCTACGGAAAGTCCTACGGTCGACCAACTAAAGATTAGGAACTAGGCGCTAAGACTTCTAAAGGTTAGACGGTAAAGAAATGCGTTCAACTTGGTCCGAAATCGATGAGCCCAAAAGCGAACGTCAAAAGGAAATTTTAGAGGTCTAATATGGTCAGGGTTAGGCAATAACCGCTAAGGTAACTCCTACGACGATTAAATCAATTGCTAAAAGGGAGTCTAACTACAATCAGGGCCCCTAATTAGCAAGCACAGACGTCTAACTAAGCCTTCTTATCACCTAGTGTCCTAAGAAAACAACTAAACTCAGGGCTTATTACTCGGATGTTGCAATTTATTTAATGGACATTCTGTTATTATCGTTGTTCCATTAATTCGCAATTGCAAGATTGGACCTGCATGGGCCACCAACAAAACCTGTCACGCCCCGCTTCCCAAAAATATGGAGGCGGAGCGTGAGAAGGTCCGCTCAGACTTGAAGCTACAAAGCTGCAAGTCCGATAAGCGTCGATCAAATTTAAAACTGCAGGTCCTTGCAACGCGAACGAAACAAAGATAATAATAATGAAATGAGACAAAAGAATAATCTCAGAATATCCATAAAATAAGTTTCCAACATCACAGAAAAGCCACCAGGCTAAAAGAAAAGAGACTAAAGGCCCAAACATGGCCAGCAAAAGTACAACGTACAAAACAACGGTGCTACGCACCAGCAACTAACAAAAGGCCTAAACAAAATAACGCTCAACAAAGACTCAAAGGAAGGTCACCGGTGTCCACCAAAATCCTCCTGGGCAATCAAGGACTCAGACTCAGCGTCAGCATCACGTCACGTACTCAGCAACAATCTCTGGCTCAGGGTCTAACATGTGACACCCAAAAGAGCAAGGGGCACATGTCAGCAAGTCTGGAAGACTTGTGCAAGTGAAACTGAAAGTAAAGCAACCTAGCATTTCTAGCATGATGCAAATGACATGGCAGTTAAAGTAAGAGTGCAACAAGTAAAGTAAAGTAAGGTACGAGCATGGCATTTAAACATGGCATGGATGACAAGTATTGCATGAATCATTCACAAGACAAGTACAAGACAAGGAAAGTAAGCACCTCGTGCACAGGGATTCCGCCTTTTGGCTAGAGTGGCTGCACGGCCAGCTCCTAGCTCAAGTGATCGTTTATCCCTACCCCTCCACGTGTATCGGGCATTGGTTTTCAGCCAACACATGAGGCCCGCTTCTGGTCCACGAGCCAGGAAGTGTTTAAACAAGTATGGCGTAGGGGTGCACCTAGCCGGTCCAGGGAACCCGTGCATTGGCTTTTGACCAACACATGAGGCCCGTTTCCCCCGGAAGTAGTTTTCAAGGAGTACAAGTATTGTAGCGTGTGCTACGAATGCAACAATCAACTGGGATGACATGTAAGATGCAATGCATGACAGTTAAAAGTGCGTACAGATAAGGGAAGTAAACGTGACAGTTTAGTATGCATGAGCAACAAGTTTAAAGAGTTGGATCTAGCTTCGTTGTCAAGCTAGATCAATTATGTGACGGATCTAGTTTCGTTGTCAAACTAGATCAAGTAGGCGTCTAGCCAGCTATCATTTCACTGACTAGTCTCTTTTACGCTAAAACAAGGAAGTGGCCTAAAAACATGGCCCTACACAAGAGTTGGCAAGTTTCACTTGCCTGCAAGCACGACGTCTGAGCACACCGTCCAATGAGTCCAAAAATCTCAATTATCCTACGCACGAGTCCACCGGCCTAAAGTCCATATTATTAATCTTGATTAGTGAATTTAAAACATTTAAAAATACTTTAAAAATACTGATTTTATTCTTGATTAGCATGCATTGGGTTGGGGGTCCTAGGGGTGCAAAGCGTTACCTCAACACGACGCGAAAGCTACACCGGTGTCGGGTAGCGACGCCGGGGGTTGGAATAATAGATCGCGCTCCAAGTCCTGATTCCAATATATATTCCTCGCTGGAAAATTCAGAGCTTCAACCGGGGCGACGGTTCCAGATTCCAAAGCTAGCACGTGCGACGACGGGCTACGACGTGCGACGACGTCGTACGCGACGAATCCTCGAAGAGCAAGCACCTAGGTGGGGCCCACAGTAGTCCTAGAGGCCTTTGGGGGACCCACAATAACTCTGGAGAACTTGGGGGGCCCACGGTGGCAAGCGGTGCGACGGTTGCGGGGTTGCGACGTATGGCCGTCGGTCGTACACAGCCGATGCGGGGAGAACCGTCGGTCGTGCGCTGTGAATGCGGGGGCTGCGACGTTGGGGTGTGCAGCGGCTGCGGGCGATGCTTGGGTGCGGGGTTTCTCTTCGGTCTGGTCGATGGGGAGCTTCGGTCGTGCGCTTGGATGCGGGCGGGACAGCGTTGCAACGTTGCAACGCTTGCAACGTCGGTCAATGCGGAGCGGCGGGTCGGTCGTGCGGGCTGCGGAGCGGGGCGACAAGCGGCAACGGATGCGGAGCGCTTGTGCGGAGCGGGGCCTCGGTCAGACCGAGGGTTCCTCTCGGTCAAGCGGGGGAACGGGGCGGGGGTTGCTGCAGCGGTGCGGACGGGGCGGATGCGGAGCTTGCCCTCGGTCGGAGCGGGAGATTGCGGGGGGTTTCTTCGGTCGTGCGGGGGCTGTACGTCGCAACGTTGCGACGATTCGTCGCAACGTCCAAAATGAGTTTGGAAGAGGCTAGGGCTAATTTCCTTGGAAAATAGGACTTGCTAGGGGTTGCTTATATAGTATAGGTGGGTTGACTTGGTCTAGGGCTAAATCTAATAGGATTAGAAGTTCAAAAAAGATTTAAAATTTGAATTTAAACTTCTCCAACTCATCCTAGGATTTGACCTGGTCCAAATGAGCTGAAAATTGGCTCAAAAATTCTTTAAAACGTTTAAAACCCAAATAAATTTTATTTGGCCGAAAATAATTTATAAATTAATTATTAAAAATAATATAAAACTTGTAAAAATTATAAAAGTGGTCAAATAAACTCCAATAATTATAAAATAAATATTGTGGTGTTCGTGGCGACGAATGTGAGCTAACTAAGTAGACGGATCTCAAATTTGACGTCGGACGACGAAACTAAAAATAGAAACGTCTCCCGTCAAGAGTGAGAATCGTCACGTCTCATCGAGTAAGTTTAAATTGTGGGAAAACGACTCGAGAAACGTCGTTCCAAAATAGTGCCACTATTTAATACTCTCAGAGACGTTCACAACGGCATAACACACGAAAGTGTTCACAAACACGTGCACGGCCAAAAGCACGTGCACGAACAACGTACAACGAAAAGTGGTCGTTACACGCGGTAAATAGATCTCTCAAATCTACGGTTTGTATAAACCAATATTGACACCAGCAGTTGTCATAACACCGCCAAACCCTTTTGAGTAATCTCACTTTACAAGTTATAATTCTTGAATCTAACCTTATTTTTTAAGCGTACGCCTGAAGTCGTGGCTTAATAGATAAGTGAGAAATTATAAAATTCGTACCCACGTAATTGTTTCCCCTAGAGTATGATTCTATATCCACACAATACTTGAATGACTCAATAAAATGGCCTGAAGACCATACTTGAGCTTTCAAATAGACTTTTAAAAGTCTATCATAAACTAGAAAAGTGGAAATATAGAAACTAACTCATTTCCCTTGTATAAGTCTACTTTGTAAGACCAATAAACATTCTTCCTTATAAACGAAAATAAGGACGACTGAAAACAGGGGAAGTCTTGAATAAAAATGAGAAAGGGAAGATATGATGTACCTCGATATGGAGTATGCAATGGCAACCCAATATCAGACCAGAAGTTCTGACAAGACCCATAATGCTTTTTGCAAAATTAATGGGCATTAACGTATGCCATATAAAAATATATACATATCTAGTCTAAACGACGAAAGTCAAATTGACTGTATGTATAATTCGCTACTTCCCGAGGACAAATAAATTTTGAAAATAAATTTGACCTGTTGTCATAATATGAGTCTAAAATGAGCACAATTGTGGACTTATATTTTATAGAACCCACATCATACTATGAAACTTGTTGCTCTAACATAATTATTAGTAGTATTCTCTTGCAGTATATATGTGCCTTTTACGCATTTTATTTTACTGTAAATGATTTATCAGCCTGAATACTCCTAAAATGAGGATGCCATGTACTCTCTGAAACTTATAAAGTTTCAAAGGATATTCGTCAAAATGAAATCCCTAATGACTCAAGAAACCAATAAAGCCTGAAACTTTATCCAACTATGATCCGCATAATAGTCATTGTGAAGATGTAATCCTTCACAGTTTGAACAGAGTTCACCTATTACCGGACAAAATTAACTTGAGCATTTTAATGGACGTTCAAAAGTCTCACATAAATTCGAACAGAGGAATTAATTTGGAACACCAGAAGTGTCCAGAATCGACCAACTTTGGATCGATGTCACCCTGGATTGATGATGCAAGACATCATTAACCAGACGAACCCGAAGATTCTTCAAAAAAGGGTGAAACTCTCATTATCCCATTCAAAAGGGAAAAATGATTACGAGATCATCTCCATTCATGTGGACATTGACTCTCCTCACTTCCTCAAACGAATTTAAGATGATATACTATCATTAGAAGAATGAGACATTTAGGCCTCTTGAGAGTATTTGAGGGATAAAAGTGGACTCACACACTCCCTACATATGGCTAATGATGTACCTTAGAGTACTCATCTATATATCCTCTTAAAATGGTCATAATCAAAATCTTGTTATCCAACCGCAGTCTAGATTATTATTAATCACAACGGACATATTACATTACTGGGATATTGGTTGGGCTTTTACTTACCCTCATACCACCCTCAAAAATGCCGCAGTAGAACTTATTCATCGGGACTAACCCTCCTAGATGAATATGTTCCGAGATCCCCAAACGGAGGAGGCATTAGAGCACATCTTATAGATGGAGCCTTGACGGGTTCATATCCCTAGTTTTATGCTCAACTTCATTGAAGTCGAGCTTATTGCGGATTTTTGGGATAACACTGGGAAATCAATTTAACAACTGGAAGAAAATTGAACACCCTGAAGCTTTGTGTTCACACCCAGTAATGGGTTATATGTAAATCATTAAAATGATTTAAACGGATTACTTGTCCACTAGAAATCCAGTTGTAGGTGACCATATGGGAACATGCAAACCATCAGAACGCCTCCTTAGAAACTATTTATATGAGCCTGATCACCTCATATAAACAGTTTCCGAGAACCCCTAACGGGGGAAGCGTTTAGTGCACATCTTATCGATGGAGTCATGATGAGTTTACATTCCCATATCACCACTATGGACCATTTAAAACATTAATACCTATGATCTGATTATCATGAATAGTGATGAGATCCTGACGATCCACACTTATGAAACTGTTAAACAGTTATCAGACATAGCTATTGACAATATAAATATTGTCAAATTCACACATCCCTGCTACTAAAAATCCAGCTAGGATTGACATACCAACTATAATGGATGCAATCTACTAGTAGCAGAAGTGGATATCCTCAATGGATGAGAGGACATACCACGAGACCCTAAAACAATACCACCACAGGAAAGTGAGCTCATCTCCATATCCTCTCCCTTTCCAGAACCTCCGGAAGAGATAAATCTGGAATAAATTGAATAATGTACGTACACAGAGAGGTATTTGGATAAAACACACTTGTCGACAATTACTCACATTTCATTTTGCCATTGATATCGTTCACAATCTCCGTTTCCTGAAGCAAACACAGAAATTTGGCCAAATTATATGGAACGAGGCAATAATAAGTTGAGCTGGACTCACTTATGAAATGTGAAGTGTTTGGACCTGAAGTCCTGATATCAAAAAGATATCAAACCTGTGGGCTACCGAGTATTGTATAAATAAATAAAATCGTATGCTATAAGCAAAAAGCTATAGCCTTAGAGGTTTATTTCGCAGAAACCAGGAAGTAACCATGTAAGATGAGTTTGACTCACTTACAAAATTAATCAAACTGATGCATCAGGCTCCCTGGTCATGATTGCGAAACCCATGCGATTAGCAAAGATAATTTTAGGCTATGTTGCTATGGATGATGTGACAACATACCCTTATGAATAATCATCCTAAAGATGAATTATCATCCCGAAGATGAAATCATCATCCTGAAGATGAATTATCATTCTGAAGATGAAACCTTCATCCCGAAGATGAATTATCATCCTGAAGATGAAACCTTCATCCTGAAGATGAATAATCATCCCGAAGATGAATAATCATCCAGTAGATGAATTACCATCCAGAAGATGAAATTATCATCCAGTCGATGAAGAAACATGGAAAATTGCAATCCACCAATACACCTACTGGTTGTATGGATGCACATTAAGACCCCTTCCGTTCGCTGGAAGAGGGGAAGGATATCCTAGGTCCTGAAGTGCCTTACTCAAATGTCTTTTGTACACTCCTTTATCTGGCAGTAAACACTTTAACCAGATACAGTGCAGCGCCTGCAGCGCACCACTGGACCAGAGATATGTAGCTTCTGCGCTATCTCCAAGGGTCAAGGATCATACAACATGTTAAATGTATTTGCAGATACAGGTTACAGATCATCGCGACGACTGCAACAAAGAAGCGACCAACTCCTGGAGACCAGCAAAGCATACTTCCAAGGCAACATCAATCCCATCATCCCGAGAGGCTCATCAATCCAAGAAGCAAATCATAAGTACGCACAGCCAGGTCCTGCAGTACCTCGCAGACACAGTGAAGACTGGGTCAGAGACGTGATGCTACCTACCGAGTCTGCAGACCACTCCTCCTCAGAAGAGATCCCTCAGATTCAGTAGCTGCCATAGATGAGCGATACTTGTATAGATGAGCGATGTCTTGTATAGGTGAGCGATGCCTTGTACTTTGTACTTATTATCGGAACACTGTAAGAGATTGATGTATAGTTGCCTAGGAGATCTGCAAGTCTGCAGCTTGTACAAATCAGGGGAGTCAAATGTAGTGTTGTACTCTTTTCCCTTGGCTATTGGTTTCTCCCACTGGGTTTTCCATAGCTAAAGGTTTTAACGAGGCAAACTCATTGACTCTGGATCCAGAAGTATCCACCCCCTACATACTTCCACTAATTAGGGGAAGTTACGGAAACTGTACTCTTTTTCCTTGGCTATTGGTTTTTCCCACTGGGGTTTCCATAGCTAAAGGTTTTAACGAGGCCGTTATCCCTAACTTAGGATCCAGAAGTATCCACCTCTAGTGATATCCATCGATCAGGGAAAGTTACAGAGACTTGTACTCTTTTCCCCTAGCCATTGGTTTTTCCCACTGGGTTTTCCTTGGCAAAGGTTTTAACGAGGCAAGTACTCTTAAACTTGGGATCCAGAAGTATCCATAGACCCATGATCAGATAAGCTCTATGAACCCTGAAGCGTTCATCACGGCTTACAACAATGGATGGATAAGGGGAAGTGTTATAAACGGGCTTTGGAGGCCCAACCTGTTAGTAGGTATCCACCCATTATGTAACCCTATTACTATAAATACAGGACTACGGAGTCCGTAGCCGCCATGGTTTACAACAAATACTAATTTAAATCCAATTTGGATTCTCACCAAATGCCCTTGTTGGGTTATGTTCTCTCTTCAATATAACAAGCCCACATTTTAGATTATTAATTCCAAAATTCTAAACTCCACAAATCAATCTTAAATTTGGAAAATCAACAAAAAGTCGCCAAGTGCAAAGTTTTGAACTAAGGGCAGATCTACTATGAGGAAAATTGACTATTCGTCTTTTTAAGATGGAAGGCAGCAAAGTGCAAAGTTTTGAAAATTATAAGTTATTTAAGTCAAGTAAAGTGGTACTTATTGCAATAGTGGGAAAACTTCGAGGTATTATTGTGCAATTACGCCTTTATTGTTTTGTAAATATCGGTGCTTTATATACTTCAGCTGACAGTAGCTATTGAACCCAATGACTTTATCTTTTTGCGTCATTGGCACTCGTTGAATTTGACATTATTTCTGAATAATGATATATCATACTAATCCCATTACTTTATCTGTTTTTAAAAGAGTTTTGACAATGTTAACCAACTACTAACTCAGTTTCAGCTTCACTAATATTTGTTTCATGGTACTCATCTTCATCTGTTCTTGTCACTACCCAATTTTTGATAACCAGTAACATCATTAAAGCGCATCTTTTTAGGCACATCTACTTAGCGGATTTGATGCGTTTTTTGAGAGAAGATGAAGCTCGGAAGACTTTGAGCCTATTTGGAGCAGATCAAAATGGTAGAGTCAGCAGAAGGTGTCTGAAGAACTGGGTGGTATGAACATGTTCATCTTGCGTTTTTCTAATGTTTAGTTGCAGTTAATTACTTAAATGCCTTTTTTGTTTCAGTTCTTTGTTAACATCTATGTTTTTGGATCTTCTCGAGTAGGTTAATGCTTTCAGAGAGCGAAGAGCCCTTGCTTTGACCCTAGATGATACAAAAACAGCTGTAAACAAGCTGCATCAACTGGCGAACGTGATTGTAGCCATTTTAGTACTTGCTCTCTGGCTTCTTTCTTTGGACATTGCAAGCATGCATTTCTTTGTTTTCATTGGCAGCCAGTTTCTAGTTGCTGTTTTTATGTTTGGAAATACTTTAAAGATGGTCTTTGAAGCTATTATTTTCTTGTTTGCAATGCACCCTTTTGATGTTGGTGATCGGTGTGAAATAGACGGGGTTCAGGTAAAAATGAAATAATACTGGATTAGTTCTGTATAATGAATCTAATATTTTTTTCTCATATAGTTACTGAAATATTTCATCTAATTTCCAGCTAATTGTGGAAGAAATGAATATCATGACAACAGTCTTTTTAAGGTATGACAACCAAAAGATCACATATCCTAACAGTGTGCTAGCTACCTTGCCCATTGGCAACTTTTATCGAAGTCCAGACATGGGAGACGCTATTGATTTCTGTATTCATGTTTCAACTCCGCTGGAGAAGATTGCTATCTTGAAAGAAAGATTAATTGGGTAAGCAAATCCCCACTTTCTATAGCTTAAGGTTTCAATTGATATGTTAAGGTCTGACTGTAGATCCTGATCTGTCTTTTTTCTGTCTAATGTAGATTACAAGGAACTTAATGTTAAGAGATCAGTACACGAATATATCGGACTTGAAAATATGATTTTTAAAAATAACATATAGTTATCTTAACACTCCTACACTTTCACTTCATACACTGCTATCAAATGTGTATTGCTTTCAATAAATTGTAATTACTATAAGAGAAATTGTGTTTAATGATTTACTTGAGCTATTTATCCCAAAGGTAATTATTTTAGGTATTTATTTGTCAGATGTTTTCAAAATAAATCTGTATGTTGTCGTCATCAAACTTAGTGTCAAACTGCTATTCTTTGTATTAACTTTTGCAATATTCAAAATTCATTTTACACCTCAATGCACTGTTAAAAGTTAATTTTAACTCCGTTGCTGCACTCTAATTGTTAGCTCCAAAAAACCATTCAAATGCCAGCAGTTGCATGGCTGGCATTGTTAATTGCTTGAATTTAATGGAACAAAAGAGATTCATTGTTGCATCACCATTAGATAATTAGAAACAAAAACATCATTCTAGAGAAGTGCCGATTAGCATGCTAGAGATGCGACTATCAATGTTATGCAACAAGACTTTGTGTTGTTTATACATGGGAAGCATGTCCTTCGAGTATTTTCATCCCAGATATACATAAGGAAGCAACAACACAGAAACAATACCGAAGAGAAAAAAGAACAATGAATTCAAAGAACACATCATAATATATGTGGTTTGGCTTCGTGCTTATAACTGCTGTGCACACCTGGATAGAATTCACTGATAAAGATGTTGAAATTTTATTTCACAAAATAATATATAAATAAAGTAGAAAACTAGTATTGGGCCTGGGTAGGCACGTGATCGCTATCCTAAATGACATATTCATTATCCCTAAAGGATGAATGTCGACCGCATGCCGTCACGCCCCGCTTCCTGAGGTCGTGACTGTTTTTCACATATGATGCTGGTCATGCTGTTTATCAGTGAAAATAACATAGATCATGAGCAGAGATGTACCAAAATACTCATACAGAAATTATCATTAATTAATATATGAAAATACAAGGTCTCATACAGTACACATCGATACATACTCTCAAAATACATAAAGAAAAATACATAAGAGATACACAATCAAAAGTCTACGTCTTGTGCAGCAAATTCAGACTCAAGACTGTGGTCTCCTTGTATTTCTGTTCAGCACCTAACGGTTCATTTTGAGCTGCTAGCAATTAGATGTAAATCACAATAATTCTAGAATTTAGAATTTAAAGCAGTATACAAGAGCATGACTGAAAGTCTGGAACTAAGTGACTAAAGACATACATGCGAAAAGACAGTTTATAGTTTAAAATTATACAAACAGTTTTCTAGCAATTATACTAATACTAAGTCGTGACTCATATTGGAGAGCACAGTAAACAACCCGGATTTCACCTTGTACCATGGGGCACTCACCTATGTGTAGTGCAAAAATAAAACCGGGAGGGGCTCTTAGTCCAAAATAAAAATGGGAGGGACACAAATTATGTCCGACAAAACTAGTAGGGTCACATCGTATACATGCTATGCCAGAACAAGGTCACATCGGATACATGCTTTGCCAGAACAACTGATGCAGTCATGTAAACGGAAGCATGACTCCAGTCGCGTCCGCACTCTTCCTAATATGAGTTATCCCAAAAACATTGTCTGAAGTGCTAAGGTTGTTTAAGATGTACATCTCTCAATGTCAAGTAGTGTTGTTCAAGAGATGTTCTAATGTGTCAGTATTTGTTTAAATCAAGCAAACATGATGAGATACGGTCTCTATAGTCTAAACAAAATTAGGGGTCGCATTAAAAATAGCTAATATGGTTGGTGTGCTTTGTGAATTATATCCATTAATGTTTCATGATTCTAGTAATTTCAGGAGTCATTATTCTAACAATCCCAGTTCTAATAATACGCCATGTGTAAGGTGACATAAATAGCATGTTATGTACGTGCATAATAGCAAGATGTTTCAAGATCATATTTTCATTTTAGCACATCCAAACATATTACTAAAATTTAATGTCATAACATTTCTAGTATAATCAATAGCATGCAGCAAGTGATTCCATAACAGTTTAAACATGAAGAAGGGACAACTGTATTGATTTCAGAGAAGTCTCATCATCGATCGTTTTAAGGGTCAAATCCATATGTTCATGCTTCTCATGTTTTTAGCTAACATTATCATCAAAGATGATTTCAATATAATATAAGCATGAAATTAAGCTAAGTATAAATCCGATGTCCAACCATTAATAGGGCAAAAGTCCGTAATCCCAACCAAAATGGCTCATGGCCTCAAACCGGGCAAAAGCCAACGGGTCCAACTAGTCAAAGGGCAAAGCTTAAGTCCAACACAGTATGGCAAATCCCAAGTCCAAATGGCAATACCAAACACCAACAACCAACATCAGAGACCACCAACAAACACCAAAGTTCGTACCAACACCAGCAACAAAACCTAACACCAAGTCCATGACCCACAGACAACGCCAAGCCAACACCTAACATTTGCAACAACACCCACCAAATCAAATAACACCCAACATCGATCCAAACAACCAACACCAAACACCAACACCTACGTCCAACACCAACGCAACACCAAAGCCCATCACCAATCCAGCTAATAACCAAAGCCCATGCAAGCGGCAATAACCTAGCCAACATAGCAACCCAGCAGCCCTTAGACCCAAGAGGTCAATGGGGCAAGGCCCAAGTCCAAAACCAATGGGCCAGAGGCCCATGTCCAAATCCAACAGGCAGAAACCCAATCAGAACAACGACAGATGGCAAAAAGCCCAACAGAAAATAACGGCATGCAAACCCAAGGGCACAACCGTGGAGAAGTGACGGGGCGGCGACGAGGGTCGCTGCCAAGTCCAAAAACCCCAAAACCATTGCTAAGTTGAACATCATCGCCAACAACAAATTTTTTAAAACCAAAACTAGGATTTAAGTTATTTTCCGAACACGAGATTGTCGAAGGATTCGTTGGAGCCCCGTTGCTATGCCATCGAGCAGCTGCGGCTACTTCGACTGAAGAGAAGCCATGACCAATTTCCAAAACTCAAAACTCCAACAGAAAAAACCGAAAATTTCTTAAGAGGAGAAAACTCAATTTTCGTATGAATACTCACAGAGGGGAGAAGGGGTTAAGTAATGCTGCGATGATAAAAAGAGATCACTTAGTTTTGATGGCAGGTGGTTGTGGATGTCAACAACTTCGTCGATTCAAAGTATTAACGATGAATGACTGGTCGAGACAGAGATGGTTAAGGGGGGCCTCGAGGATTTTAACTAGAAGGTGACAGGCGTGTGTGGACGTGGAGCGGCGAAGTCGTCGCCGATTTCTTCGGTTCTGGTTGGGAATTTGAGGAGGGAGAGAGAGTAGGGGTCGGGCGGTTTTTTCCGAACAATCGAGGCGCGTGCATGCGGCTCGTGCGAGGGGAAATAAAGAGGGGCGGGTCGTGGGCTGCATGAGTGGGCTGCGCCTTGTTGGGGGCTCGTGGGCTTAAGCAAAAGAAAGAAAAAGAGGGGATAGAGTTGGAATGGGCAACATGCTTAGCGGGCCAAAAAGAAAAATAGGAAAAGAATAAAAATTTGAGAACAATTTTTTTAAAAATTTATGGGCCAAAGATCAGACCATTACATTTTACATTCCTTACAAAAATTTCCATATTCGGAATTTCTAAAAGCTAATAAGATATATCGAATATGTGAGGATAACGCTCTTGCATCTCTTCTTCTCTCTCCTAGATGTATTCCTCAAGCGAGTGTCGATGCCACATCACCTTCATTAGGTTAACGATCTTGCTCTGAAGGGCCTTCTATTAGTGGTCAATGATCCTCACAAGCTGTTGCTCATAAGTCAAGTCAGGTCACACAATGATATCAGAGTGATCAATCATGTGCATTTGGATCTCCCATATACTTGCGCTATTGAGATACATGAAATACGTTATGCGCTCCTTCGAAGGATGGAGATAGTACGAGTCTGTATGCCATTGCTTCTATACGCTCCAATATATCAAAAGTCTCGGTTGAGCTTTCCTCTCCGATCAAAGCAAATCATGCCCCTGTTAGGAGATAACTTCAAAAAGACAAGATCACCATACTGAAACTCCAAGTGTCTGCGTTTCACATCCGTCTAATGCTTGTATAAGTCCTGCACAACTTGAAGCTTCTATTTGATAGTCCACACAACATCTACTGCTTCTACAATCGGCTTCGGTCTAATCAGCTCCCGGTCACTCATGTCATCCCAACTTAGGGACGAATGACACTTCCTTTCATATAGAGCTTTAATGGACACTATGCCGATATTGGCCTGATAGCTGTTGTATGCAATCTCTACGAGGTGTAGGTGATCTTCTCAGAACCTCTTGAAGTGTAACATATAAGCACGTAACATATCCTCCAGTATCTTGATAGTGCGCTCCGACTAACCATCTGTCTGAGAATGGTAGGCCGTACTAGAACTCAGGTGAGTTCCCAAGCTCTCTTACATACTCTTCCAGAAATAAGATGTGAACTAGGTGTCTCTGTCTGAAACAATATCAACAGGAACACCATGCATCCTTACAAGCTCGTCCATGTGCTTCCTAGCGAGCACTTTTGTTGATTGGCCTATTCTGAAAGGAATACAGTATTCCGATTTGGTTAACCGATTAACGATAATCCAAACGACATCAATTTTTTTCGTACTCCTGGGTAATACAGTCACAAAGTCTATCGTAATGTGCTTCCACTTTTATTCTGTGATGGATAAAGGCTGTAATAATCCGGAAAACCGGTGATGCTTAGCCTTCACTTGCTGGCACACCATGCACTTCACCACGCTTCTTGCGATGATCCTCTTTATAATGTGCCATTAGTAATGCTGCCTCAAATCCTTGTACATCTTGGCCCCACCTGAATGAATAGAGTAAGGAGAGCTGTGAGTTTCTTTTAACAGTTCCTTTCTGACATCTCTAGATGACACAGATTTTACTAATATAACGCAATGACCCGTTCTCATGAATCTTGAACTCCAGCATTTGACCTGTCATTACCAAGTCTCTGTTCCTTTATAGTATTTCATCTCCTGTTTGAGCAGCCTTGATCCTACCCACCAGAGTTGACTAAATCTACAGATTCATCACTGATGCCGTCACTCTAGGTAAGATCGCGTCTATCTCATCTCTCGTCTTTCCTGCTGTAGTCACCAATGAGTTGTGAGTGTCATCACCGCTAGAAGATGCTCAATGCATTAGGTACAATATTGACCTTTCTAGGATGGTACTGAAGGTCAATATCATAATCTGTCATAAGTTTTACACATCTCACATGTTGAGCTCCTTCTATGCGAAAAGATACTTCAGGCTCTTATGGTCATTGATAATCTTCATATGGTCCCCAACAAGAAGTGTCACTAAATACTCATGGCAAATACAACTGTCGCCAACTCAAGATCATTAGCGTGTTTTTTCTCATGTGGTTTCAACTGTTAGATGCGTATACCACGACTTGGCCATGCTGATGTAGCATACACCTAAGTTCTTTGCCAGACACATCACAGAACACGTCAAATCCTCCCGACCGGTCTGGAATGATCAATACTGGTGCTAAAATCAACCTCTTCAATTGCTGGAAAACATCATCACGAGTCTTTAACCAGACAAATGTCACATCCTTTTTTGTCAATCGCATCATAGTCTCCAAGTTCTTCGAGAAGTCTTTAATGAATATCTGATAGTAGCCTGCTAATCCCAAAAGCTCCGGATCTCAGATACTGACTATGAAACTAGCCAATTTTGGACAGTAGTAACCTTTTCAGGATCAATAGCACTACCGTCTTCTGACACCACGTGGCCTAAGAAAGCCACATTGTCCAGTCAAAAATTTACACTTGCTGAAGTTAACATATACCTAATGTTGCCTCAATGTCTTCAACACCATTCTCAAATGCTTTTCTTGTTCCCGAGCATCCTTCGAGTACATCAAAATATCATCGATAAAGACCACTACGAATTTGTTCAGATACTCGTAGAATACATGGTTCATGAGATTCATGAATACCATCGTTGCATTGGTTACACCACACCTCATTACAAAGTACTCGTAGTGCCTATACTTCTGTAGTAGATCATCCAACTGAGCTCGAAGTTCTTCTAGTTCGGATGGCGTCATGCAGTAAGGTGCATTTGATATCAGTTGGGTGTCTGGCATTAGATCAATTGAAAACTCAAGGGTGCGATCCAGAGACAATCCTCTAAGATCGTCTGGAAATACGTCCAAGAATTCTCACACAACTTCTGATCAATGTAGCTCGGTTTCCATTATGGTCACAATCGCCCCTTTGCTGGTCTGGCTTTGAACTTCACTAACCTTTCAGATTTGCTCCTACTAACAAACTCGAACTTTGGATGAATGGACATTTCAAACTCTACCATCCTTTCAGTAAAGCCATCACCCACAAAACACTGCAAAATAAATAACATTACAGGAGGATTGTAACATGCCATTGCTTGTGTTGACGCTCCAACCCAAAGTAGGTTAACTGATAATGAGAGAGGAGAGTAGCAAGAGATAGACAAACTGAAAGCAACAGAGAGTACTCAATGATAGAATGGATGATGATGGGGCCGTCATAAGCTAAATGGTTCATTCTATTGAAGGTTCCTCCGATTGTTGACGAAGGAGACTAATGTAGAAGGGAATATGAAGGATAGAACACAAATTCCTAGTTGAGGGGTTAAGAGTTCAAGGCTGAGCAAGAAGCATCTGCATGTACGTCTCATACAGGTGAGAGCTTGAGACATTTTATACTTGTTATGTCAATATGCGTATTTTATATAGTACATCTTACTCATCCTATACCGTTTACGAGGTAGTTAGTGTGGACCCGTGTTGACACGAGAATGCACATCCCCAAAAAGGTATGCACACCCTCACCCCAAGTGCAAGGGTGTCAATGCAATATAATCCCGATGAGTTCGTGGTTGAATCCACAGGGAGGTGGTGAATCTAAGTACCGGCGAATCCTAGGCTGGTTTACTAGACTATGGTTTTATTTGTGAAGATGGATTACGAAGCGGTCGTAACGACGATGGTTGTGGTATCGAAGGTGTCACGGTCAAATCGCACATGTATTGTCGCCATACAAATTATACAAAGATAATAAAAGGAATATAGGACATGGGAATCCCCACTAGGGTCGTTCGGTATTTAAATACCAGGTTGATGATCCTATCGTTGAATTTTATCTTAGGGTGAGAATGTCACATCTGAGAATGAGAACGGGTAGCCAACTTCCGTTGAGGTACCAGTCTAATGTATCTCAATGTGTGGCCCACTCTCGTGTGGCTTCACATTTAGACACGTGCATAACGATTGACATGAATCTTGTGTCTCAACCCGCATTCACTTTCGTGAACTAGGGTTGAGCACTATACTATGATTGGCTCTAATAGTTGGGCTACTTTTGTAGGGCACCAACTAGTGAATTAGGAATTAGTGGTAACCCCTAGTGCAAGTGCTACTTTCGTATGCACAAACCTTAGAAAGAAAGTACTAAGCCCTAATCAGGTTTATAGGGATCTCTCTAGATCTGGAGTCACCGTTGTGGATATCTAGATCTAGGGCAAAATCCACATAATCATGGGTTAAATCGACCATAGCATAACCCTAATTTAAGATCCAACTATTGTCAGCCTAGCACATAACCCCTAGAAAGGGATGTTCCCATAGTCCTAGAAATACGACTACTCAGACATCGACATAGAAAGCATAATAGTTGCAATAGAAATCATCAAGAATATCATAGCAAGCATTCAAATGTATCTATTCAAGAGCAAGCAAGCAATACTAAAAGAAGAACTAAAGCAAAATATATTAAAACTAATCGATCTCCGTCCAAGTATCGCAATAGAGAATTAATATCCAATACAAGATAGCGTCTCCAAGGAGAGGGCCTCAGGCATGTCCTAGCTTCCAAAATATTCTCCAAGAACAAGATTAGGGGATCCCCTCATGACGGCTACAAAAAGTAAATACTCCCCCTCAAACCCTAGCAAAACCCTAGAGAAAACCCCACAATTTCGTGCCCAAACCCAATAAGGGCTGCAACTTAAGTGGTAGGCCCCAGACAGCTGGGCCAAGCTCACTGTATAGTCTGCTCGAGCTCAATTTCCAGCACTGATACGTCAACTTGCAGAAATTCTCTAGGACTCATCCGACCTCCGTTTCGCACATTCTTGATGGCATTGGAACCGTCATGAAGTATACTATCTGTGAAAAATATGAGAAAAAGACTTTACTAACTGGAATGATATCAGATCTTCAAAGAGTAGGAGGCTGTCCTGATTTCTGCTGTTTCTACTCCGCTCGGGCGAGCGGCCTTGGTTTCTCGGCTGAGCTAATTCAACAAAGATTTTCATTCGTGAATCAGGGGGTGCTGCTCGGCCTGAGCGAGCGCTCAGGCCGAGTGGTTAAGCTCTAGCTTGCTCTCTTTCTTCTTCTTATTGGTGTTTCCAACTCGGTCGAGCGGGTGATGGCGTCGGCCGAGCTGTCTGGCTTTTGAGCCCAAATCAGCTTCGTACTCTCTCATCTCTTCTTCTATCTCTCTTCTTCCTTTGTGGCCTTCTTCTCTAGCAGGTTAGAATCATCTTCAGAGTTATCTTTGCTGCCCCAACATCGTCGCTCGTGCCTTTAACTCCAAAACGCTCCAAATTCCCTGAAATACATAGAAACGCTTTCAAAGTTAAATAGTTCCAAATAATAGCATAAAAACGTATAAAATGGGGATTTGGGCAGTCAAATATGATGTGGATGTGGGATATAAAACATGTAAACTACACATCAATATCCCCAAGCTTACCTCTTACTCGTACTCGAGGAAGACGAATAATTAGCGAACCAGGGAGAGGGGTACAATGGAAAATGAGGTGTTGAAGGTGGTGAAAACAAGGAATCAATCTCAAAACTCATTGAATATATGAACCTATGAATTCATGAACACACGCCAATATAGTCAAAACACACAATCACGTAAAATACTTAAGTCTCGCTTAAATGAACATATTGTGGATTTCAATAAATGTAATGAACTTGATAAATGATAAAATGAGAGTAGAGCTATATCCTATCATAGTTTATCATGAAATATACTAAGTTCACAGAAATGAATTCAATTTCCACAACTCATTCTCTAAGCTGTGTAATTATTTAATGATCAAACATATTCAAGCATGAATGGTATTTTAATATTCTTCATGGAATGAGTTAGTAAAGTCAATTAAGGTAAGGCATCACCACATTACGCCTGTTTCATGACTCCTCGAACCCATCAACTCTGCCATGTCCTTATGCTATATAGAAATTTGGGGTAAAGATATGTGATAATCCTATTTTTGGGCTTTTCGTCTTTTTGTCTTGCAAATTTGTGTAAACGCAATGGAGTGCAAGGAGCGGTCTATGCATCCCAGATCAAATGATCTGAGGGCATCGGGTTACGAAGAACCCCAAAGGACATTTATTTAGGATTTTTGGCTTTTCTAGGTTTGTGATTTTTTTGGGATTTTTGCAAATTTACGTGAACGCAATGAGATGCAAAGCATGATCAAAGATCATTATTTGGCTATTTACAAAATAAAAAAGCAAAATAGTAAACAACAAAATAAAATAGCTTCTAGGCATGACTCGGTATCAGGAATTCTAATTATCACTACTTTGGTTGTCGTGTGGTTATCCTATCTCTTTTGAATTACTAAACATCTATGAAAATACGTCGCGATTAAACAAGTCATGCAAATAATTCATTCAATCTTCAAATTAAATCATACAAAATCAGTTTTCTACTGTTTTGAGAATTTGGTTGTGGAACTATAGATTCTCCTATGGAAAAGATTATTAACAATGATATACTAATCAAGGAATTATCCCAAACGATTCAGAGTTCATAGAAAAATTAAATTCACAATATTCCATGATAAAATGAAGCATATGAGACAGAAATATAGAAGTGAATATGGTTCATCTGAAAATTTTAAGGTGTGTTTCACAACAAAGTAAAGTGTGTGCACTGTGCACTCTCCCAAGCTTAAATATCACATTGTCCTCAATGTATGTGAGATATGAATAGAGGAAAACGACAAAATAGGGATCTACACAACAAAATAATCTCTTTCTCCCCTAAGCTATATCAGATGGTACCCGTGTGGACAGATGTGCACAAAAATTGGGGAGGGGAGCAGAGCAAGAACAAGGATCAATATTAGGGGGCAATCATCACAAATAGAGGGTTGAGTGCCAAAGATTTTTGTTGTCATCATTAATGGTGAATTTATTTAAACCAACGAATCAAGCAAATCTATACGGTCCTCTCACTGTCGAGAGAATTCGTGTTTATTTAAACCAATAAAATTCTACACTACTAGATTATTATACAACTGGTTCAAACGGCGGATCCAGTATCTTCAGCGGTGCATCTAGCTGTCCTATCGGCACCTTCCGTGGCTCCGCTAACTGCGTGTCTCCACGGACTCCAACGAACTCTAGCGATGCATCCCCAAGTATTCCTCCAAGGATGCCACCTATACCCTGAAAGGAACAGAATGCATTAGTCCGTTGTGAAAGATTTGTCCCCTGAACAAATGTTTCCCAAAGAGGGTCATCAACATAAATATTTAAAATTAAGGATGGTTGACAACACTTCCCTGAAAATAAATCTTCACTCTCAAGCTTCATGTTCGCTCTCTCCCCGGCATCCTCTCCAAGCCCCTTAGGTAGATACTGATTAAAAGTATATGTCACCTCATCAGGAGTCTTATCAGGCGACTCCTCGCCGTGCTCGTCAGGTTCTTCAAGCAGGGACACGTCCAAGCATACCTCCGGTCCATAATTGTAAGTGTGCTGCAATATGTATGACGTGTCAAAAAGATCTGAATCAAAATAAATATCATGGAATACAGGATTTCGAAGTGGAGTGGGTAAAGAGGTCCCCTGAGTAGGAACAGTAAGCTCTGGTGGGTGGTCCTTGGCCGCAGTGAATGGTGGAGGTGGCTGCGGAAGCTTAACAGAAGGTGGGCAATGCTCGGGCTCCATGTGAATATCTGTATTCTCGTCCCGAATAGCGTCCTCAACGGTCTGCTCCGGCTCCACTAACACGGTCTCCTCAACAATGTACCCTAGTGCTATAGGTGGTTCTGGGGGCTCATGTATCTCAACCACGGTATAAAAGTATATCGTGTCCCACTCAACTCGAGTGTGGACTCCATCATCAATGGTACCTGCAGAAGTGATGCAATGAATAATAAAATTTTGAAGTTCACGCTTTGCAGTTAGTGTCATTGGACTGGTGGACCGAACTACGTCCACAATGCTTCTCAATAGACCCAGAAATATGTCCTCCTCTGGCAGCTCAGATGTCTCTATTTGTGGAGTGTTGATGGTGTAAATGTGGATACGATCATCTTCAACCGAAACATACACTCTGTCTATGATAGTACCTGCATCAACGACATAAGCCATAACGAAATTGATGAATACTTGATCGGATGGGTCACCTGCCATAATGGTTAGCGAACCGATAGATCGAGCCTCATCTATCATTTGTTCCAAGGCTGCTGTTAACTGCAGATCACCGAACTTTCACACGTTCATCATCCTCCTAAACTCACGTGAGGTTCCCTTTAGCCCTATAGCGAAGCGACAAAATAGTTCTGCATCATTGAATGCACGATACGGTAACCCACATAATAGGTCGTTGTACCTCCCCCAAGTGTGGCAGAGACTCTCCGTCAGCTTGGGCAAAGCTAACGACCGCGCTAAATGCTTGGGTCATTGGAGTGTACCTCCCTCACATCTTCGAATAAATAGAACCTGAACAATTACAGAAATAAACCTGGAAAAGACGTCAGTGGTACAAAGAGAGATAAGATAATAATAATAATAACAGCTGTTGGGGAAAAATCTATTTTTCTTCCTTTATATATATTTGTTTTATGATTTTTTTTCTTTTTATATTTGTAGTCTCATCAACCTAATTGTGATTACCTGACTCAAACTGAACTACCTCCCCGACAACAACACCATTTTATTGACACGAGAATGCACACCCCCCAAAAAGGTATGCACACCCCCAAAAAGGTATGCACACCCTCACCCACAAGTGCAAGTGTGTCAATGCAATATAATCTCGATGAGTTTGGGGTCGAATCCACATGGAGGTGGCAAATATGAGTACCGACAAATCCTAAGCAGGTTTACTAGACTACGGTTTTATTAGTGAAGATGGATTACCAAGGGATCGTAACGGCGATGGTTGTGGTATCCAGGGTGTCATGATCAGATAGCACAGGTATCGTCGCCATACAAATTATACAAAGATAATAAAAGGAATCTAGGACATGGGAATCCCCACTAGGGTCAATCGGTATTTAAATACTAGGTTGATGATCCTTTCGTTGAATTTTATCTTAGGGTGAGACTGTCACATTTGAGAATGAGAACGAGTAGCCAACTTCCGTTGAGCTACCCGTCTAAAGTATCTCAATATGTGACCCCACTCTCGTGTGGCTTCACATTTAGACACGTGCATAACGATTGACATGAATCTCGTGTCTCAACCCGCATTCACTTCCGTGAACTAGAGTTGAGCACTATATTATGATTGGCTCTAATAGTTGGGCTACTTTTGTAGGGCACCAACTAGTGAATTAGGACTTAGTAGTAACCCTTAGTGCAAGTGCTACTTTCGTAGGCACACGCCTTAGAAAGAAATTACTAAGCCCTAATCAGGTTTATATGGATGTCTCTATATCTGGAGTCACTGTCGTGGATCTCTAGATCTAGGGCAAAATCCCCATTATCCTAGGTTAAATCGACTATAGCATAACCCTAAGTTAAGATCCAATTATTGTCAACCTAGCACATAACCCCTAGAAAAGGATCATCCCATAGTCCTAGAAATACGACTACTCAGACATAGACATGGAAAGCATAATAGCTGCAATAGAAATCAATACGAATATCATAGCAAGCATTCAAATATATTTATTCAAGAGCAAGCAATCAATACTAAATGAAGAACTAAAACAAAATATATTAAAACTAACCGATCTCAGTCCAAGTATCACAATTGAGAATTAATATCCAATACAAGATAGCTTCTCCAAGGAGAGGACCTAAGTCATGGCCTAGCCTCCAAAATAGTCTCCAAGAACAAGATAGGGGATCCCCGTCATGATGGCTACTACAAGTATTAAATACTTCCCCTCAAACCCTAGCAAAACACTAGAGAAAACCCCACAATTTCGTGCCCAACCCCAATAAGGGCTGCAACTTAAGTGGTGGGCCCCAGACAGCTTGGCTGAGCTCACTGTACAGTCTGCCCGAGCTTAATTTCCAGCACTGATACGTCAACTTGCAGAAATTTTCTAGGACTAATCCGACTTCCGTTTCGTGCGTTCTTGGCGGCGTTGGAACCGTCATAAAGCTTATTATCCATGAAAAATATGAAAAAAATACTTTGCCAACTGGAATGATAGCAGATCTTCAAAGAGTAGGAGGCTGTTCTGATTTCTGATGTTACTAATCCGTTCGGGCGAGCGGCCATGGTCGCTCGGCCAAGCTAATTCAACAGAGATTTTCCTTCGTAAATCAGGGGGTGCCACTCGACCCGAGCGCTCGAGCGCTCGGCCGAGCGGTTAAGATCCAGCTTGCTCTCTTCTTCTTGTTGGTGTTTCCAACTCAGCCGAGCGGGTGATGGCGCTCGGCCGAGCTGTCTGGCTTTTGAGCCCAAATCAGCTTCATACCCTCTCATCTCTTCTTTTATCTCTCTTCTTCCTTTTTTCCTTCTTCTCTAGCAGGTTAGAATCATCTTCAGAGTTGTCCTTGCTGCTCCAACATCGTCGCTCATGCCTTTAACTCCAAAACGCTCCAAAACGCTCCAAATTCCCTGAAATACATAGAAACGCTCTCAAAGTCAAATAGTTCCAAATAATAGCATAAAAACATATAAAATGAGGATGGGGCAATCAAATATGATGTGGATGTGGGGTATAAAACATGTAAAATACAGACACATCAATACGCATGTGCCATCACAAAAACACATTTCACATCTTGCTTCCCGTGGACGTGACTATTTTTCACATGTGATACCGATCGTGTATTTATCAGTGAAAATAATATTGGCCACGAGCAGAGATGTATCAGCCATTTTAGGTCTCGGTCTCAGGATCGTTCTTCCCAAAATTTAGGTATCAGTATCGGTATCATCCGTTTCGACGGTTTCGGAAGCACGTTTCGGGTTCGTCCGTATCGCTAGTTTCGGCAGTTTCGTTTCAAGTATCATTATTGGTTTCGGAGATACTTTAAATATGTACTAGAAAATACCCCGTGCACGGGTGCACGGGCAAAAAAAATTCCAGGGGTGAAAAAAAATTCGAAGGGGTAAAAAAATTCGAAGAAACACTAAGGGGAAAAGTGAGCAAGAGTGGGTGTGTGTTGGGAGTGTCCAGGAGTAAATAGGAGCAAGTGGGGGGCTTTCTTGCAAAAGGAAAAAGGTGTGATGATGTGGTCAAATCCCCACCACCCTTACCAAGATTAAATCCTAGCCATCCTTCTATCAACCTCTTTATACATCATGCTGACATCATCTTGTCCCAGTCAGCCCTAGTTGTCTTTTAATATATAGATATACTATATTCACACAGTGATGGTTTTGGAGATTCTTAAATCTAAACCTATCAAATACTATTAAATACTTAAAAACTTAAATATTAATCATATACTATCATATACTAATACTAAATAGATAAACTAAATTTGAGTTCGTAATTATATCAAATACTAAATACATAAAGTTTGGTACTTAAATACTAAATATTAGATAAATGAATAGATCCTAAAGATTGCATTGCGCACCCACCGTTTTACCTTGCGCACATACCATTTATTTACAAGTTTGCCAAAAAAATCGCTGGGTGTTGCTTTGTGCACATACCACTTATTTACAGGGTTGCCACATAAAATTTGCTTGCTGTGCGCACCAACTGTTTTACTCTACGCACATACCACTTATTTGCAAGTTTTCCTTTTAAAAAACGTGGCCTCTCCTGAAAGGTGACTCGGGCCTCATTATATATATATAGCTCTCTCTCTCTTCTCTCTCATGCTAGATGGTCGAGGCAGGACGGCGATGCAGGAGGCAGGTTTGGCGGGACGGCGAGGCGGGTTCGGCGACGCGGCGACATGATGCGGTGAGTTCAATTTTTTCATCATCTGCCTTTTTTCTTTTTCTTCTTTTTTCAGCAATTTTTTAGTTCTGCCTCTTCGTCTAATTCTTCATTGTTTTTACGCCGAAATCCTAGGGTTTTATCCTCTCTATTAACTGAGTTTTCTTCGCAACCTATTGATTTAAGAAATTTTTTTGGATTTTTTTAGAGAATTTTTATTTAATTACATATTCTTCTTCCTCCGTCTTCGACCGATACTGAACGGTATCGGTCAGTTTCAGCTGGTATCAGCCGCAACCGAAACTGACCGATACCATTCAGTATCGACCGATACCGAAACTAACCCCTAGTTTCGGTCTCGTTACCCACCGAGACCGAAACGAAACGGCTGATACCCAGGGGTATTTGCCGAAACCTCAAACCTTGGTATCATATACTCATACATGAATTCTCATTAATTAATATATGAAAATACAAGGTCTAATATAGTACACTTATTAATACATACTCTCAAAATACATAAAGAAAATACATAAAAGATATGCTCACAACCTCAACCAAAAGTTTGCATCCTGCACAGCAAACTCAGACTCCTCAAATACTAGGGTCTCCTTGTATTCCTATTCATCACCTAAGAGTGCAACAAAACGAAGAGGCACTAGAAATTAGATGTAAATCACAATAATTCTAGAATTCAGAATTAAAAGCAGTATACAAGAGTATGACTAAAAATAAAGCAAGAACCATAAATAAGTGACTCAAGACATGCATGCGAAAAAAAAAGTTTAAGTTTAAAGTTACGCTAACAGTTTTCTAGCAATTATACCAATATTAAGCCGTGACTCATATTGGAGAATACAGTAAGCAATTCGGAGTCCACCTTGTACCACGGGGGTGCTCACCTCTGTGGAGTCCAAAAATAGAAATATGAGGAGCTTTGAGTCCAAAATAGAAACAAGAGGGACTCAAATTATGTCCGACAATATTAGCAAGGTCACATTGGATGCATGATAAGACCATGCAAGAACAGCTGATGCAGTCATGTAATCGAAAGTATTCGGAAGTATGACTCCAGTCGCTTGCGCACTCTTCCTAATACGAGTTACTCCAAAGCCAATGAATCTGAAGTGCCATTGTTGTTTAAGGTGTACATCTCTTAGTGTCTAGTGGTGTTGTTCAAGGAATGTTCTAAGATGTCAGTATTTGTTTAAATCAAGCATGCATCATATGACATGGTTTCTAAACAAGTCCAAGGGTCACATCAAAATTAGATAATATGGTTGGTGTGCCATGTGAATTAAATCCATTCTTATTTCATGATTCTAGCAATTTCAGTAGTCATTATGCCAATAGGCCCAATTCTAATAATATGACACTTGTAAGGGGATATAAATAACATGTCATGCACGGGAATAATAACATGGTGTTTCAAGATCATGTTTTCATTATAGCACTTCCAAACATATTACTAAAATTTGATGTCATAAGATTTCTAGTATAATCAATAGCATGCAGCAAGTGATTCCATAATAATTTAAAATGGGGGAGTGACAACTGTATTGATATCAGAGAAGTCTCGTCATCGATCGTTTTATGGGTAAAATCCATATGTTCATGCTTCTCATATCACTAGCCAACATTATCCTCAAAGATGATTTCAATATAATATAAGCGTGAGAGTAAGCAAAGTATAAACCCGATGTCCAACCATTAATATGGCAAAAGCACGTAATCCCAACCAAAATTGCTCATGGCCTCAAACTGGGCAAAAGCCCACAAGTCAAACAAGTCAAAGGGCAAAGCCCAAGACCAACACAATATGGCAATGCCTAAGTCCAAACGCCAACACCAAACATCAACGGCCAACACCAAAGTTCGTACCAACACCAAACGACAAAACCCAACACCAAGTTCATAACCCACGGCCAATACCAAACTAGCACCGAACTTTTAGAATAACTCCCAACAAATCTAACATTAACACCCAACATCAAGCCAAACAACCAATACCAAAGACTAACACCTAGGCCCAATACCAATGAAACACCAAATCCCATCACCAGTCTCTCCAATAACAAAAGCCCATGCAAGGGGCAAGAACCCAACAGCTCTTAGGTCCAAGAGGTGAAGGGGCAAGGCCCCAATCCAAACCCAAGGGGCCAGAGGCCCACGACCAAATCCAACGTGTAGGCGCCCAGGTAAAAACCATGACAGATGGCAAAAATCTCAACAGAAAAATAATGACAGGCAAACCCAAGGACACCTCC